>VZTZ01024861.1:0-13904 GCA_013400955.1 Drymodes brunneopygia | reverse complement strand
ACTTTTTATTACCTTTTACAGCACTGGACAGATTGAGCTCTAGCTGAACTTTTGCCTTTCTAATTTTCTCTCTACATGACCTAACAATGTCCTTGTACTCTTCCTGAGTCACCTATCCCTTCTTCCAAATGTCACAAATCCTTTTTTTCCCCCCGTTGGTTCCTGCAAAAGCTCCCTGTTCTACTAGGCCAGTCTTCTTTCCCGCTGGCTCATCTTTTGGCATATAGGGACATCCTGCATCTTTAAAATTTCCTACTTAATGTATGTTCAGCCTTCCTAAACCCCCTTCGTTGACCTCTTTACTTACTTCATCAAGAATTGATAACTCTGTAATCTCATGGTCACTGTGCCCCAGACTGCCTCCAACCACCACATCTCCCACCAGCCCTTCTCTGTTTGTAAACAGCAGGTCTGGGGGGCAGCACCCCTGCTAAGCTCTCTGACCAGCTGTGTCAGAAGTCATCTTCCACACAGTCCAGGAATCTCCTAGACTGCCTCCTCTCTGCTGTGTCGAGCTTCCAGCAGACATCCAGCAAGTCTCCCACAAGAACAAAGGCTGGCAATCACAAAGCAGTCACTTATAGAATAATTCGTCTCTTCATCCTGGTTGGGAGGTCTGGACCAGACTCCCACCAGAGTGTCTGTCTTGTTAGCCTTCCCCCTGATTCTCACTCACAGGCACTCAACCTTATCATCACTACCCTTGAGCTCTCAACAGGCAAAACACTCCCTAATAGACAGTCACTGCCTCTCCTTCCTTGACTGTGCCTTCTGAAGAGCATATAGTCATCCATTGCAGCACTCCAGTCATGGCAGTCATCCCATGTTTCCATTATGGTGCCTATGTCATGGCTTTCCTGCTGCCACGCTCCCTCCCAGCTTCTTGTGCACCTCCTCACTGGCAGAGTGTGGGAAACTGGAAAGTCCTTGATTTGTTTAGAGTGAGCAGTACTTAGCAGCAACTAAGATATCAGCATGTTATCAACATTGTTCTCATACTAAATTCAAAACACAGCACTGTACCAGCTAGTAGGAAGGAGATTAACTCTATCCCAGACAAAGCCACAGCACTGGCTAAAATAGCTGTCCTGGAAGCCTCTTGTCTTGGTGTGTACTAAGCATTCCACAGCTCTGAGCCAGTGTGAGTCAAGCGGTGTCTCTTCCTGCTCCTGAAACAAAGGAAAAAAGAGGGAGGGGAGGGAAATCACCATCTCTGGCCAGCATCTGAGGTACCCCAGCAGGTATTTATCTTCCCCCAGACTTTCTTTGGTTTTTTCTCCCCCCTGCAATGCACCTGTTAGGAACTGCACATGGGCACCCCCGCAGATCCTCACCCATCACATCTCCTCACCCCACTAACCACTCACACAGCCTTCATTAAAACATTGAGCTCTCTTGGACTCTAAGAAAGTAGAAATAAATTTATCTGCTTCAATCTGCTGCAGCAAGACTTGGGTGCATCCCTGTCACTCCATGGGGATCTCAGACTTGTTTTCCTTCTGTGCCTCCCAGGAGGTCCGGGTTCTCAGCAGATGCAAGCCAGAAGAACTCACAATCTCTGCTGGAGCCTGGGGACTTGGTCCCCTGCCAGATGCAGCAAGAGGGCACATTATTACAAGTACATATACACTTTAGTCCAGTTTCATGGGGTTTCATTGTCCCTTTGACTGTAACAACTTCATCTTCTCAGTGATGCTCCTGCACAGGCTCATGATGGCCAAGAACAGTCCAGGCCTTGCAAGCCCAAGCTCAATTGGCAGAAACAGCAAACAGGTAAAACAAGAAGAGGGAGTTAGGAACAGGCAGGACACTTGCATCTCACCCTGTTACTTGTAGAAAACCTGACCAGAACAGTGCAAGCATATCGACAGCTTTCCAGTACCATTCTTCCTGCTCCTCCTCCCAACTTATGCTCAACACAAAGAGCACAACCTGCGATTACTGAAGAAGGGGGAAGAAGAGAAGAAATGCAGGAAGTCTCCTGTGCATGCATAGTGGTCTTGGCTGAAAAAAGCCCACAAAATACTTAACTCACTAGTTTTAGAATCACTGCAGGACTTTACTATCCCACATGCAGGACTACTGGAACAGAGATACATGCCACCATCCTGGACTCACAGATTGCATCATTCCAGGGTGATGGAGCACAAACCATAACCTGCAGCTTCTGTGAAAAAAGGAAGGAAAAAAAACCCCCAAAGAATAAAAAACAAACCAAACTCCCTAAACACCTGGTAGCAAACATCCTGGAAGCATTCCATGGGACCTAGCTAAGTGCTGTGCATGGCAAGACCCAGAACAGTAAAAGGAACTGAGGACTATAGTGCTGCAGCAAAAGAAATTACTTGCAATCGTTTTTGTCCTTTAACAAGAACCTTGCTCTTTCGCAGTCTCAAATATGAGCAGCACTGGAATACACTAGCCACTTCCTCTGCTTCAAAATCACCAAGGGGAAATAGAGTAGACAAATGAAGCAAAATTACTATCAGTACCTAGTATATAACCTGATTGGAGCAGAGTTCAAGCGTGGGTTGCTAAAGTTTATTTCTGTAAATTTCCGCCTCCCAGTCTGTGTCATATTTCGCTGATTCATTCTACAGATCCTTTTCTACCGACAGCGTAGAGCATAGAAAATATCCAGGGCTGGTTGTTTAGTGAACCTGCACTGAAAGTTCCCTTCCATCTATTGCGCCTGCTGTTATTTCCCTTCACAGCTCTGCTCATTAATAAAAATACAACACAATAAAAGAGAACCGCACACATACACACCTCGCCCAAATTTCCTCCATACTGGCTGGTCCTGAGTGATTAACAGTGATTAACTGTTGCCATGCACTGAGGAGGACACGGTTATTAAATTAATAGGGGCTGCTTAACCTGGCTACAAATATACATGAGTTCTTTGTGCCTTAGTGAGCTAATAAGGCATGTGCTAATTACATTAATTCAAACAAGCCAGCATGCCCTGAGGGCAGAGGGAGAGAAGGGTGCAGCAAACCCAGGCTCTTTCATAATAGCTGAGAGAGAGCGGGGAGTACTTGCCGTGACACAGCTTCTGGAGAAGCACAGGACCGCTGCAGCTGGCACCCTCCGGCTCACTCAGCCCAGCTGCTGCCTGGCTAATGTGCAAAATCCCTGCTCATTCACCCAGCCCTCCGTGCAATGATAGACACAGGATTCTCTCTCCGAAGGGCCAGCCAGCTTGTCTCTTCCTATCTCTGTGGCCCAGAGCACACCACCAGCCTTGGGATGACACCCTGCTGCTTTGGGAGTGTGAGCCTGGGACCCTGCTGGCAGCCCCCTCCCCAATTAAGGCACCAGCAGCCTCAAGGCAGCACCCTGGAGCAGCACCAAGGGCTGCAGGTTGCCCATCATCCAGCTATGTGATGCTCCTCATACAGTCCCATCTCCTCCCCATCCCCGAAGTCAGCCACGACAGTTCAGCCAGAGAGGCAGCACGCAGAGCCTGCTGTGGGACCTTAACCCAACACACTCCCTAAACCTATCTGGCAATGGAGGCAGGCAGTAGGGACAGTTGCACCTCCCATGCCAAAATGGCAACAGAGCCTTCAGAAACAGAACAGGCTGCAGCTGGGAGAAGCAACAGGACAGCAGGAAAGAGACACACAACCCCAGCAAGGTTCGGATATGCTCAGAGAGGAGTCTTCCATCTCTCCAGCCCAAGGGTAAGCAGATCCCTAACCTCTGTCACCCCTGGAGAGGAAGGCTCAGCATCAGCTGTGTTCATACTGAGGTGTCTGCTAGGAACTGTCATCACTTCCTGGCATGCAAGGGAAGGAGAGGAAGAGGAGAGGAAGTTGGTCACATTTCTTGGCACCTCCAAGGACACATGCTCACGAAGTGCTTTCTGAAGGATGTGCTTTTCCTGTGAGCACTAGGGGACTGTGCTGGAGCAAAGCAAAGGTGTTGGGTTTTTCTTTTCCCCTCTCTTCCCACTTCTTCCTATGCTGCATGCAATCTGGCAATACACAGGGCCATCCCTACCAGATGTGAAAAGCCACCACCTTTCTCTGGCTGCTATGCTATGTGAATTTTAAGTGTCAAAAAGGCATGATGCTGTCTCTCTGCATCAAAGAGAGATCCTACAACCAGCCAGCAGGTGAGAGCTAGTGCTGTGGAAGGGTAGCACAACACAATTTTTTCTGCAGAAAGAGGCACTGGTACTGGCTCGGTGCAAAGATTTTCATGAAGGGAACAGTACCAGGGATTTTTAGCCCCTGGAAAGTGCCACACACTTTACTTTCTCTGCAGAAAACTATGGTTACTCAACCACATGTCCACTGTAACTTCAGGCTACTGCTCTTCCTATCCCCAGCAACTCAAAGAACTCATTTTGGACCAGGCCTATTCCCAGGTCATGCGTAGCTGTGAGCACACAAATGCAGAGAGAGGCAGGAGTGGAAGCAGGGCTGTTTCTCTTGACAGCGGCCTGCAGGAGCCTGCTGAGTACACTGATAAAGTAAACCAATATACAACAATAAAACAGAACAAGAATCCCTCCAAGGAAGCCTGGGAGATGAGAGCTTCTGAGCCCTGAACAAAATTATTTAAAAGGCCCAGTAACCCAGAGCCCTGTGGGTCTGTATGTCAACTGATAGCTGTTACTCAAGAGTCCCAAAGAGGGACTGCTGAGCCTGGCTGGAACTGGAAAGCACCCAGGAAACCTTGCATCCTGTCCCTGAGGCAAAGCCACAGTGCACCGAGAGCATCAGCCACCGACGTGGGAACCAATGCTACAATATCACAGGTTGATGAAACCGGACCTCAGGGCATTTAAGGACAGATCCTTCCTGCATCACCCTTCGAAGTCAGGAGCTAGGGTGCACCTAAGGCAAGGTGACAGAAGCATCGAGCAGGAGCCACCATGTAGGCATGCCCACACTGGTGTACAGGATGCAATCTCAGCTGCCTGCTAGAACCAAGGCTATATTTGCACCTTTTGTACAAGAGACCAGACATGCAGGATTGACAGGATAACAAAAGGACATCTCCCAGCCTTCCAAACACTTTGCAACAGCAGGTAGAGACTTATCTGAAGAACAAAGCTTATCTCATTACTTCTCAGTGCCAAAGGCAGAATTTCACTAATGCTCCCAGTGCACCAGAAGAAATGCCACTTAAATGTCATGTTAGTCAATATTCCTTGCCTCTCAGCCACAGGACATTGCCGCTGCCAGTCCCTTTGCTGTGGGGGTACGTGAATGCAACTGCTCCACTCCTGCACTGCCAACAGCCCTTCTCGCCTCCCACCTCAGCTGTTTTGCTTACGCCAAAACTGTTCAGATCACAGCAAAATAGTTCCTTGCTAAATACACATGAGCAGCCCCACATGGGTCATGCTGCTTCTGATGAGGTTAGCAGCTACTCCAGGGAAACTCAAACACACTCTGTGACAAGCAGAGAAATTGTCAAGGGGACTGCAACCATCGCCTGATGGCTCAGGAGTCTGTGGTATAATCCATTCACCAGCACCCTGCTCACCCAGGGTGCTGTGAATCAGCAGGCTATAAGGCAGGCAAGGCATACCCAGCAGGAAGACATTATATTTTGGAGGCTACAGGCAAATGAAAACACATCCAGTCCTGCTCACCTAAACAGAGTGCAGGGGGATGAGTAACACAAGAAAGGAAAAAGAGGAAAAAGTGAAGTGTATCAAATTTGGAAAGTCATTCTCTGAACATCAGATGTCTCACCTGGCTACTCCATATGCACAGTGCAATGCTGCTACCTGACAGATGTATCCACAAGAATTTACCTGACACATCCTCAGGGAAGCAATTCATCTTGCATTGCTTAAGAATTAGACCTGTTTTCAAAAAGTTTCCAAACAAAAATCACTCCTGAAGGGCACCTCACAACTCTGCTCTAATTACCAACATTGTCTCACAAGGAGTGTGTGGCAGCAACAGGCAGCAGTAGACACAAGGAACTGTCATGCCAGTGAGGAGTGGAACAGGGACGTTGCCTTGGAAGACTAGCAACAGTTTGGCAATGCAGGAACTAGACACACTGTTCTGCTCCAGAGGTCCTTGGACAAGGACTTCTGGGCTCCAATCCATAGCCCCACTGGAGTCAGCTGTGACAAGTGACATGGGAACCTGCCTGCCCCAGAGCAGAGCCCACTCAAGGCGTGCTGCAGCACTCTGGGGGTAACATTCTCCTTCCCCTCCAAGAGTGGTAACCTCGTCGGGGAGAGGAAGAGGGGAGGCTGGCCACAGCAGCCAGCTCTGCCAGAGTTCATCAGGGTCCCCAATCATGACATGTAAACCCTTTCCCAACCCACACCCTTTCAAGCTGCCAGCAAGTTTGCCAGCTCACATGTATGCACAGGTGTGTCCAAACAGCACATGCCCTTTACCACAGCTGATCCATTTGTTTCCAGCTCCACACCACTGCAGTTTGCACTGACACAGGTCCAGGTCACTGCACCAGTGCCAGGGACAACCCAGTGTCAGACGACCCTACAGCCTTCCTACAATCTCACCTGTGTGCCCAGCAATATCTCACGAGCTGAACAGCAGCTCTGCAGCCTCTCTCCCACAAGCTGATCCTGTGCATCTGCAAACTGCCCACGGCTTACGTCCACCAGACCAGCCCAACGAGCGGGCACAGCTGAACCTCACCACAGGGAAAATGGGAGCTTGCTCTGCACAGGGCCCTGGCAGAGGCACAGAGATTGAGTCAGCGGTGTGCAAATGCCTCCTGAGCACAGGGAGGCTGTGGGAGCAGCCTGCTCAGCCTCCCTGGAGCGTGCTGGCAGGGAACGCGCTGCATGGCGCACACGGGCATGCGCCCACACACAGCTCAGCAGCGACCTGGCATTTCTTCCCCCCTTTCCAAAGCCAAAATCAGACCATCTGTTGAAGTATTTCTGCAAATCATCCCTTTTTCAGGAAGGGCCAGGGGCTGAGTTTAGTTGTTTATATAGCATCTGGCATTTCTGCAGTGCTTATCACTTCAGTATCCAAGCTATTTCCTTCGAGCTCTCCATTAGTTTTGAAGAACCAGTGTGAGGCACCAGTGAATCTACATTTTAAGTTCCTGCAAAAAATAAAAAAAAGCATCAAAAAGACAACAGCTGCTCAGGTCACATACACATTTAGCTGCTAACAAAGCAAGTGGGACAGTTCAGGTGAAGGGGGCTGGGCCAATACAATGAGTTTTATGTCCTTGAAAAAAACTACTACAATTACAAAACAGCCTTTACAAACAACAAGTGCTCCTGTTGCCTTACAGAGAAGAGCTCAGCTTGCCCAGGGCATGGAAAAGGGAGCTGGTACCACTATCCTTGAGAAAGTCAACACAAACTGGAAAAGGGAAATGAAATGCCTAGAAGAAGAGACAATTTACTCGATCAGATCATACCTTCTGCAACAGCTGCCACGGCCATTGTGTGTAAGTGGCAAACCCCTGGAGTGCTGCTGTTCCCACTGGATTGTAAAGGACAGGATCAGAGACAAACATCTTATAGTTTACCCCAGGTCATGCTCTAAACCTGTAGCAAAGGAGAAAGCAGTACCCAAATTCACAGTAAGTCCCTCACACAGCCTGTCCCTAAACACAATTCATTCTTTTTTCTAAATCCCTAACTATCACACAGCAAAGAGAACAGCACTGAACAGGGCACCAAATATGATCCCAGTCTGCACGTGGCCTTGAAGGGGTTTCCATCCCATCACACCCATCAGGCAACAGGGAAGTGCCCTTTTCTCTGTCAGAGTGTGCAGGCAGCACACCCACTAAGGGCAGTAAGGTGCCAGACACCACAGTGACAAGGACAGAGATGCAGCAGCAGCAGAAATGAGGATGAGCCAGCCCAGACTAAGCACACCACATGCTACAGCTACATTCCAGGCACTTATCCACACAAAGCCAGCACTCGTCCTGGCTTGGAACTCCCACACCACATAGCACAGCCCCTTGTCAAAGCAAAAAGGCTTCACTGAAAGCTGCCGCTGAATTCAGAAATGAAGGAGGAGCATGGCTAGTGGACTTCTTTCTGGCTCGATCCAAACCAATTGCTCACTTGCACTGAGCATCTGTCTCCTCCTACTAAAATAATTTGCTGAAAGTCCCCAATCTTTGTGTTCTAATTAAAAAAGAAAAGCACATAACTGTCTTCCCAAACACCTCCTCTAAGCCAGTTACTCACTAAGTGCAGAAGCATCGTTGTCCTATATAAGCGAGGTAGATGTCCTTCTCCTTCCCTCTCCCCATCCTGTCCACAAGGCTCCTCATAGCTGGGGCAGCTTTTAAGCTGAGAGTAGGAGCCCCAAACATAGAGTCAAAACTCCAGGTGGGGCAGGCACAGTCTTTGATGTGACTTAGTCATCTCCAGCTCTTCGAATTCATGCTATTTGGGGAAACTTAGCTGGGTCAAAACCAACCTCTCACCTCCTGGCTTCTGGATAAATGCTTCAGACACAGGAAAGAAAAAAAATCCAGACAGCTCTCCTGATATGCCATACACCAGCGTCAGTGCCAAAGAAAGGAGCAGGGCACAGGAAGATTTGGCAAGACGCAGTCACCCACCCACAACAGGACTACCAAAATGAGAATATGTACCGGTTATGAAAAAGATAATACTGCATTCCTCTAAGCAGATCACCACAGACTATACTAAATTAAGATTAACAGAGACCCCACAAATTAAATAAGCAGTAACCTATCATATTCTTTCTGATACAGAACAAGCATTGCTGCCCGAGTGCCTCTCCCTTCCCCAAGCATATAATGTCCATGTAGACGGCCCACCTAAGGTGGAAAATGTTCAAAGCTTTTTTATTTGCAGATGTATAAGAGGAAACTGCCAGACAGAAATCCAAACCACCAGAGTGACAAGGTCTTTTCATTAGGTTTGTCTGGGATTTTGCCTTGTTTTCTAAAGCTTTTGTACCTCCTGTTACTTTATCTTCACAATAACTCAAACTACTAGGCAATCAATACTGCAAGTTTAAAGCAACATCCAAGCTTGGCATTGGACAGCTCAATCCACCTCCTCCTTCCTGCTACCTCTGTGCTGGAAGGCAAACAGAAGAGGACAGGAAAAAAATATTTATCTGCTGTGAGGATTAACTGGAGCAACACAGTGTTAGCTCTAGCAAGCTGCCACTGTTAGCTGGATATGGCCATGTGACAGTCCCCAGCCCAAGCAGGTACAGCCAGAGGACTCAGCCTTGCTGAAGGAGGATGGCTTCATTGAATCATGGTGCCAGAGAAGCTGAAACATACTGCCCTGTTAGACCTCAGACACCTCTCTGGCAGAGAAGAGGCACTTGCAGTCACCTCTCTGCTGTCTCACTGTAGACAGACAAGACAACTGGCTCCAGCAAGGCTGGAGTCCATGCAGCCATTTATGAGGAATGCATCATGGAACACAGGCATGGTGTACAACATGTTCAAGAATAACAAATAAAAACAGTGCACTGCCGACAACAGGCAGCATCTCTAGCTCATTTGCCATGATAAGTAATTGATAATTCCATCTCTCCCAACCAGTAGTAGTGCAGATGTTTGGTCACTTCTAAGAGAGCCTGAACATGCAAACAAGGGTATTAAAGCAGGCTTTTGCATTTCCTGAAAACACAGTTAAGGATTTAGGAGAATGCATCATGGATGCAAAAAGAATAATTACCAGTCCTTATGTACCTGCAGTAGCAGAAGGCAGAATGCTGTAACTGGGCAGATTCTTCCCCATCCTGCACTGTTGCTGTAGAAGGAGTAGAGACATTTGTCCTACACAGTACCGCAGCTTTTAACAGAAGAGCAGAGACAGCTGGGAGAACGTCATGTCCAACTGGGAGTCTAACAGGACATTAACAAACTTCTAAGTGACAGGCTAAACAGGCTGTGGGACCAGAGTCTTCCTGTTGCTCGAGGGCTCCCACATGAAGCTCACACTCAGCTGGTGCAAACTAAATTTGCTCCACTGTCTGCCAGAGCTGTATCAGCTTGTTCCAGTAAAGGGTGAAGGTGCTCAGCTCTGGGACTCCACTGACAGGCCACCAGCTGTGTAGAAATTTCATTCTAGGGAAAAACAAAGCAAGAAAAAAACCCCAAAACAAACAAACAAAAAAACCCCAAACTTACAAAAAAAAACACCAACAGGGAAAAAACCACTCTCATAAAGAAAGGCCAGGAAGAAGGTAGGCTTAGGAAGAAATACCTCTCTGTTCTAAAAAATCCTAGAAAAGGGGAAACTGTAGGAACTCCCTTCACAGGGCATTAGCATCCTATCACAGCACACATAAACTGCAGCACTCAGGATCATTTGTCCCAGCCATTCCAAACCTGGTTTGATTATACATCATCTCCCCAGCCCAGACTTTCCTAACAACAGAACAAAAATATTTTGCACTTTTCCACCCCTTTTCCTTTCCCCCTGGGGCCTAGTTCAAAGCTCTTTTATGTCATTCTGACAGCACAATATGATTTTAGGCAGATAAACTCAGCCCATTAAGATACACCCTGTGCAAGACATCTTGCTGGTGCTGGAAAGTTGGCAGCACAAAAGATTTGCAGTTCCCTGCCTGCAAGTGAAAGCAGGGATCAAGTGACAGAAGCAAGCATCATGTGGAACAAGGCAGACCTGCTGCTAGTCAACACCAGGGGACATGAGTCCCTCTGCAGTTATGGTCAATGCTGCTAAACTTTCCTTCCCACCATACAAGCCTTTCATCCCTCGGACTTTACAAGGACATCCCACCTTCCAGTAGCTACTGTGAATCTGGCAATTACCCTCCAGGAGCACTTTGTTTCCACAGTGGGATGAAAGAGGGTCCAAAGACTTGCCAGCATCTGTAAAAAAAGTAACTGCCAGTCCAGCAGCAAGGCCAAGGCCTGACCCTTTGGAGGGCCAGAGTTTGAGACCATGCATCCTTTACACCACACCTGGGTACTCCTTGCTGAGGAAGAAGGAACAACTCATCACTCACCCATGTTACAGCCTCCTGGCTGCAGATTATTCAGATAAAACTCAGAGTGTGTTAAGGAAGCTTTCCTGTCTGACCACCCAGGAGCCACTCTGTCAGTCACACTCCCCCCATTCCAGACTTTCATTGCTGAGACCGAAGTCCCTTCACAGCAGGTGGCTCCAGTGACCCCATGGGTGCCCCTCTTGGCTCACTGCACACCCCACACTCACACACTCAGACAGGGTTTCCTCACTGGCTCAGCCCTGGGTTTCCCACAGCAGTCTCAGATGTCTGGATCCTCTAAGTAATTTAATCATGGTGCAGTGACACAAAAACAGCTTGACCTGGTGGCTCTGGGGAGGGACCCCCAAAAAAGCATTCCAGGGCTTTTATACTCCTACAGTTTGTGCACCCAGACAGTCTGGGATCTTCTTGCTGAGTCATCAGTTCCTCCTGTATCCCTGTGCTGTTTGCTGTCCAAAGGGTCAGCACCAGGTCACAGCCCCTTTCCTGGGGCTCCTGACATCTCCTCCCATCCAGGGCACAACCTCTAGCTCACGCTGCAGCTGCACACCCAGCGACACTGGGTGTATTCCTCAAGAAGTGCCAAAGATATTTAACTATTTTCACAGCATTTCATGGTCATCACACACCCTGCTACAATGGTGTTACCTAGATTGGGCTTTAACCCTCAAGAAAAAGCTGTTCTCACAGGAATCTGCAGAATTGGGCCCCTCGTTAGGGATGTTGGCCCTACACACAGATTTTATTCTACCTAAACACAGCACAGCATTTACTCACCTGGAAACACAGCTGCCCTACTCTAGGAAATTTCTCCCTCCTACTATTTCACAACTCTCAGGATGACAACAGTTATGCAAGAACCGCTGTATAGGCACATGAAATGCTTACAGCTTCTAAGCAAGACTTTCCCCAAATTTCCCTTATCAGAGCACAGCTTCAAATCCTATGGCTCCCAGGCTTCAAGGCACACCAACCAGTAGTCACTGCGTCTCCGTCCCTTCTCTCCATCACATTTTTGCCCTGCCAGAGATGTACAAGACAAAACATAATGTCCAAGCGAGCACGGGGCTGCTTCCACATGGACATACTGCTGTCACCTTGGCCAGCCAGGTTGGTGCTTCCCCCAGCTTGCCCACTAAATTAAATCTTGGCAGGAAGAGGGAAGAAAATGGCCTTGACAGGCTGTCAGTGATTTTTACCTTTCAGTAACTTAATACAGCACACTACCCCTTCCTAAAACGGCAGCAGGAGGATGTTCAACAGGTCTGGCATCCTAGTAAGACATTAACAAGATTGCTGGGAATCAAGAAGGACTGCAGACTTTCCTTCAGAGCAGAGCAGGGCTCCAATTTACGACACAGATTTGATCCCTTTTCCAGCTCAGTCATCCATCTGTGCCACAGATCGCCACCACCCCCAAAACATAACACTCCTTACTACGACAGGCACTCGGTGGAAGATGAGCCCAAGGCCATAGCACCGGGAGAAAAACTGCACCTGTATGAACAACTACAAGCAGCAGCACGCAGTTAAAAGTCCTACAGGCAAGACATTCAAAGGGGTAAACCCTCATTAAATCCTGGTGTTTATTTTCTGATGAAGAGGTTAGAGGAACTCCTCCTATTAAACCTTGCCTACTCCTTTGTTTATAACAGCCTGCAAAGCAAAACAGAAGTAGAGGACAAGAAGACAAGCACCACCCGAGTCCCGAACGATACATTGTTATCAGTAGCACTCTAGTTCAGTTGCCTTTCACTTGGCACTGCCAAGAAGCGAGTTCTTCAGAAGCAAAGCCACAGCTACTTGCAGTGATCCAAATCACTGCAGATACCATCCTAACAGCAGCAGCAACACCACGAAGTCAGATCCCAAAAGCACCGAGACTCTCAGAGATTAACATACTATAGTAAGAACACTCACTATTTAACTGTAAAGATCTAATAGCTAAAAAACATTAGGCCAAATAAATATAGGTGGGATCCTGCCCTGACGCCTGCAAGGTGTATAAACTAAAAGCTGAGAAGCCTTGCAGAAAAGAGGCTGGGGCACTGGAAAATCCGATTTCCCAGTCTGGGACCTCACCCAGCAGGAGCCCAGCAGCTGCAGAGGGTGCAGCAAGAGAGAGGATGCTAGGGGTCCAATTCCCGGGGTGACCTTGAGGAAATCCCCCAGTCTGTCCACACTTCCACTTTCCCCATCAACTGCATGAAGAGCACAATAACCTTGACCTACCTCAAAGAGGCACGGATCTGGCTTAGGAGAGCCTGGAAGGAGCTCAGAGGCGCTTAAATACAGGACCTGCGCTGCGACCGGGGCGGTCAGGGAATCCTACGAATCGCCCCAGAAATCAGAAGCCCCGGAGAAACTCGGAAATCGCTTTCGATGCAAAAAGCAGCAGCTCCGGGGCACTAAAGGCTCGGTGGAGCCGCACACGTTACCCACAATTTCCCCGGCGCGGGCAGGGTGAGGAAGGCGCGCCGCGGCTGCAGCCCCCGCGCCCGGCAAGGGCAAGCCCCGCACCACGGCAAGCGGGGGGGATCGGCTCCGGGTCCCCACGCAGGCAGAGGGACCCCAGACCGGGGAAAAGGGGAGGGGCTGGGGAGACTTAAAACCCCCAGGGTGAGGACGGAAAGTGGCGGGCTAGGGGAGCCCGCAGCTCCGCGGAGACGGGGGGGAGTTCATGGGGAGCCCGCAGAGCCCGCAGCCCCCCGGAGCGAGGAGACGGCCCTCCAGGGCCCGGGGGCGCTGGAAAGGCGGCCGGCACACCCCTGAGATGAGGGGCCGAGGTCGGCGGCGGCGGGGTCGGTGCAGCAGGGGCCAGGCCGGGGTAGAAGAGCTGCATCCCGGCGGCAGGAGGGGTGTCAGGGCCACCGGCGGCGCCTCCCGAGGGCCGGGGAAGGGCCGTGCCCACACTTACCGGGCGGCGGCGGTGGCGGCGGCGGCGGC
>VZTZ01024860.1:0-10265 GCA_013400955.1 Drymodes brunneopygia | reverse complement strand
AACAGAGCACCCTTTCAGTGATGCATCATGATTTTTGACTGGGTTCTTTGTTATTTCTCTTGTGGATTTCAAAATGCATCTTGAGCTATGTTTTGAAATTTCCTTTCCAGAGGAAGAGAATAATTATTTTTGCTATTTCGAGTACTATGCAACTTTTTACTAGCTTTTAAAATTCTTTTATCCTCCTACTGCCCCTCCCTTTAGAATGCTGAGCTTGGGAAGAGAGCGCCGAGGTGGATCCGGGACAACGAAGTCACCATGTGCATGAAATGCAAGGAACCCTTCAATGCACTGACAAGGAGGAGGCACCACTGCCGAGCATGTGGACATGTAAGTGCAAACCCCAATGCCTGCAGCTGCTCAGCAGGCCTGGGAGTGTCTCCAAGCACCTGCTTGTCTTCTCATGGCTCCTTGTCATCATAGAATCTTAGAATGGCTTGGGTTGGAAGGGACCTTAAACGTCATCTAGTCCCAACCTCACTGCTGTGGGCAGGGACACCTTCCACCAGACCAGGTTGCTCAGGGTCACATCCACCCTGGCCTTGAACACCTCCAGGGATGGGACATCCACAGCTTCTCTGGGCAGCCTGTGCTGGTGCTGTGGAGTTGGTTGCTGCACTTGTAGCTGAAAGAAGGAGCTCTGCCCAGCACCAAGGACCCTCTGCCTGCTTTAGCTGGCATGGTGAATTTGGAAGCCATTAGGAGCAGTGTACATTTGTGTAAAATGTCCCAAGGCCCTGCACACAGTATATTGTTAGTTTTGAGTGACTTCCATGAATATGAAGTTTCAAGACCATACTAAGCTGGCATAATCCAGCATTATTTTGGGCAGCACTGTCTGACTCCTCTTCACCAGAAGACCATGAAACCCTGCAGTTTTTCATTAGGTTAACTTGGAGCTGCTTCCAGCTGGGTTCACTGTGTAACTGTGGATATGTGCAGAGCATCAGGGAAGGAGGGAATGTGAGGGTGGGGAGAGAGTATTGCTGCTGCTTTCCGTGTGGGATGCTGCAGTAACATATCCAACCTGAAAGCAACCATCAAACAGTGGCAGTATGACTTGTGAGTTTTCAGAAATTAACAAAAGAAGAGCAAACATACTTCACTTTCTTCTCTTTCCACCCAGCAGCTCTGCCTTTCTCCCCACCAGATGGTGGTACAAGCTCAGGTTTAATATTTGTGGTACAAGGTGTCGTGTGATTTCTTTCTAATGTTTTTCAGTGGTATGAGGGCTTGCTGCATTCATAAGGCTGCTTTTGTGCTTTGCAGGACACTAGAGGCTTTTTCAGAAGCTCTAAATTATTGATTGTACAGTTGTTATAAGATAGTTTTTCCTCCCCAGATCTTTGTGTCTTAAAATTTTGTTAATGTTAAAACCACACCTTCTCCTTGCACTTTAATTTTAAAACATTTTTTTCATGGGAGTTAATCTGAGCCAGCAATGGTGGCTTTGCAGCAGTGACTAATTGGGAATACTTAAGTAGCATTGTCTAGAGCTAAAAGCTGAAAGTGGTGAGCTAGATTAGTACTGCAAAGGCTTTGCCCACAATAAAATTTTGTTCAGGTGTTTGAGTGGTTCTAGTTCATTTATTTACCTTTCTTTCTTGAAATAACTGAACTCATATTTTTTATTCAGGGCATCTTTCTTCACCTGAAAGAACAATTCTGTGAAAAAACATTTCTAATGGAAGAACTCTGAGATCTCTCTTGCATTTCAGTTATATATATATACTGAAAAGAACAATCAGGGAAAATCAGTGTGATATTGCCTTATTTATTCTGTGAATTTATGAATAGATTTAAAAACTGTAAATTTTACATTTATAGATGTAGATGTACATTCAAAGATGCTAATGCTTGTTAGCAAGTTAAAAACTCGGCCATTTCTGATTTAATCAGACTTTTATCATTAAAAGGTCCTTTCAGTTGTAGGTTTCACTCATTCTCATAACCTCATTCTGGTTGCAGAGAAAACCAGTTGGTAAATATACCTTTTCAGGTTGGCTTGTAAAGAAACAGGAGGATTTTCTTCCTGCAGCATGGCTTGTGCTACATTCTGATTCTATACCTAATTTAAACTACAGATATAATTAAAAGTCTAATGTGATCTTATGCAAAGTACAAAATTTCCACCAGGTAAATAGGAAGAACACTTCTAATAAACAAGTAGTGTCACAAATCTGGAATATAATTATTTTCAGGTAAGTTATTGCTGACATAAAGACATCTTTCTTGTTCTGCATAATTTTAAAAAATACTACAAAACAGAATAACGCTCATTTTTCTTTATATTTTAATAAACTTCTATAAATACTTAATTTTTTTTCTAAGGTGGTTTGCTGGAAATGTTCTGATTACAAAGCACATCTTGAATATGATGGCAATAAATTGAACAAAGTCTGTAAGGACTGCTATCATGTTATAACTGGTTGTACCGACAGTGAAGAAAAGAAGAGGAAGGGCATCTTGGAGGTATGTCATTCAAGAATGCTAAATATGTATAGCTGCAATCATTTTGGCTCATCAGTAGGTGAAAAATGGTAGCATCCTTGCAAGGTTTATTTCCTCTTTGAGAAATAAAAAGTATATGCATCAATTTTGTCCCATTCCATAGATTTTGGTTTCCAGCACTCACTTNTTGTGATTGTATGTATTTAATATACATATATATAGATATATATATTCTCCATAAATACAGTCCTTCATGATCTTTCTTGGGTATTTCCTGAAGCTCTTTTGCAGATACTACCCAAGATTTGATATGAATGGTGGTAAATTTCCTGCTTTTCTGTTCTTTCTGTTTTTAGTCTTTATTGAAGGAAAGTTTATTTTCTTTTTTATGCTTTCTTCTATCTCCTAGATTGAATCTGCAGAAGTCTCTGGGAATAGTGTCATATGTAGCTTTCTTCAATACATGGAGAAGTCCAAGCCCTGGCAGAAAGCATGGTGTGTCATACCCAAACAGGAGGCTCTTGTGCTCTACATGTACGGTGCTCCACAGGTACATACGGGGCAAATGGAAAAGATTTTAGTAATTTTTGTCACTGGTATTTGAGGAAGAGACAGCAAATTGCTTGGGAATGGAGGAAAGATCCAAGTGTTTTCACCAGTCTGTGTAGCAAATGAGAGGTAATGAGCAGATCAGTTGTCTGTTCTTAATAAAGAACTTCTTCTCCTCAGGATGTCAAAGCTCTGGCTACAATTCCTCTTCTGGGCTACACAGTGGATGACACCCCAAAAAGTGCTGACTTCCCCCACAGCTTCAAACTGACCCAGTCCAAGTCTGTGCACAGCTTTGCTGCAGACAATGAGGAACTGAAACAGAAGTGGCTGAAAGTTATCCATTTAGCTGTCAAAGGTGAGACACCAGAATGTCAAAATGAACTGCAAGTGAATTTAGAAGAGCAGCCTGAATCTTCTAAAAAATCTGAATGCTGAAGCTCAAGAACACATGGCATTATTAAAAGATTTCAATTGAAATTGTGGTTAACCTTTGTGTTAACCTTTCTTTGCTCAATCAAGGAGAAAAAAAGAAAAAAAAAGTAAAAGAAACTTCTTATTACCATACACATCTTGGCACTTTATGTTTCAGAAAAAATTCTGGTCTTTTTAGGGATCTTTTTCTTATATTTATGTTCTGTCAATAAAAGTGATGTACAGATCTATTTCAGAGACTTTTTAAAAAAATGTGAATGCTATTAAAAATACTTACTAACTTTACTGTACTATTTGTTTGTTCTAATGCAATTTATTTTTTTTAAATCCAGTTGTTCTTCAGTTACCATTTGTTACTGTCATTAATAATGCAAATATTTGAAGCTTCCTACTTACATGCTAGGACTTGCAACAGGATAAAAGATATACCTTTACATTGCCAAAATAGATCTGTACTTAAATATGCAGGGACAGTTTGGTTTAATGTATGTAGTTTATAGATTGCTTTCCACAGTTCTGTACATATGTTGTATTCACTTGTATCTTTTTAATTAAAGTAATGCAAATTGCTTTCACAGATATATTGGCTTTTAATGTTTCAATTTATCAGGAAAACAATCTAATGATCTTCAATCTAGAAATAAATACCTAAAATATGAGAAAACTATATATAATATATGTACAGTATTAAAAATGTACAATACTTGATCATTGCTTTGATTTCATGATACTGGGTTCTTATTAGTGAATAATTTATTTTAAAAAAAGCATGTTTTCTATTTGAAATTAAACAGAGTCCTAAACTGAAAAATACTGTTCAGTGATTTGTTTTAATAGATGACACTTCATGATCTTGATATTTTTATACATCAAAAAATTAGCTGTAATGTAAGTGGCATGCAATGGACAACTGAGTTCCATTTGTTTAAACAAGTAGTCGCTTTTCTTCGGTGTCCTATCACTGTTAGCTTTTAAGAGTGCAATAGTTTGTTGCTCAAATGCAGTCTGTGGTTTGAGAAAAGCAACAGATTCTAGTGACCTTCTGGGAATGTGTATTTTTTCTATTATGGTTATTGGAACAAAAGAACNAGGGTGCAGTGTCCATCATTCCTTCATAAGAATGTCATGTAACAATTTTAGTGGGATGGATTTTGCTCTCACCTGTACAGATCCAAGATCTACCATGGCCTTTAGATTCCACAGCTTTACACCAGTGTTAATAAAGATCAGGACATGGTATGGTAGAATACTAACTCTCCAGCTGACTCAGTGCATGTCAGTTCCGAATTCTCATCCTTGGGTGCTCCCTATGTCCAGATTATTCTGGATATAACCCTAGTATTACTTTTATCCGATGTACAAGCTCTTCTGTAATTCTCTTAGAGATTTTAAGTTACTTCTACTGGCAGCTGTGTTTACCTTTAGCAATGGACAGCTCAAGCCTGTTTTGATTCATGTTGGTGAGTACCATCAGGTCTTTGCCAAGGTCTCCCTAGGTAATACATTTTGCATATACCTTGGCAAGGGATGGGAGAACATTCAGGTAAGCAAGCAGAATTCTTAGTCGCTATTTTTCCTTCGTGGCCATCTCCCAAGAGTGAGTGTCTTCTACAAGAGCCTCAAGTGCAATTGTGGGATATGGAGAGTTGTCTTACCACATCCCAATGTATAAAAACAGTTTCCCATGGTCAAGTTGTTGAGTGTAAAGAAAGAAGTTGCTTTAAAGAGTTCCAGATAGGAAGGACAGAGCTGTACTGGAAATACGATGGTATGACTGTAGTCATAGAATCAGTTAGGTTGGAAAAGGCCTCTAAGATCACTGAGTCCAACCATTGCCCAGCACTGCCAAGTCCACCACTAAACCATGTCCCTAAGTGCCACATCTACACATCTTTTAAATACCTTCAGGGATGGTAACTCAACCCTTTCCCTAGGCAGCCTGGTCCAATGCTTGACCTCCCTTTTGGTGACCAAATATTTTTTAAAATGCAATCTAAACCTCCCCTGGAGCAACTTGAGGCCATTTCCTCTGGTCCTATTGCTTGTTTCTTGGGAGGAGAGACCGATCCCCTCCTTGCCATCATCTCCTTTCAGGGGGTTGTAGAGAGTGATAAGGTCCCTCCTAAGCCTCCTTTTCCCCAGGCTGAACATGCCCAGCTCCCTCAGCAACCTCTCACAGGACTTGTGCTCCAGACCCTTCCCCAGCTCCATTGCCCTTCTCTGGGCCCACTCCACCACTTCCATGTCCTTCTTACCATATCTTTCATGTCCCAGAACTGGACATGGCACTTGAGGTGCAGCCTTGCCCGTGCCAAGTACAGGGGGACAAACCCTGCCCTGAATCTGCTGGCCATGCTATTGCTGATACAGGCCAGGACACCATTGGCCTTCTTGCCCATCTGGGCACAGCTGGCTCATGTTCAGCTGCCCCAGGTCCTTTNAGGTCAACATCCTACCCAACTTGGTGCTGTGTAGTACGTTCTGTTTCCTAAGCTCCTACAAACTTAATTCTAACCCAGGTAGGAAGCCCCATTCCAGTTAAGTGATTAGATCCAGCAGTTTCTGTGCTGCCTTATTGTTATAGTGGTATTGAGTTACTGAAGCTTCTTGAATGGTTGCAGCATCTCCCAGATGAAGCCCTGCATGTGGGAATAAGATATTTGAAATGAAGGTAGCACTGAGAGTTGTTTGTTTGGATGTCAGTGTCACTTTTGCTCTCAGCCATTAAATTTTACATAGCACAAGATATTTTATTTACCCCAGTGAAACACATTTCATGTTCTCATAATCAAGTGCCTGGTCAGAATGGTTCTCTTCTGAGTCAGAATGCTTTGGCACTCAAGTGTGTGGTTCTGTGTATACTTTGTGGGAAAAGTATATATCACCAATATTAAAGGACATCAGAAGATGGAGAAATCGCTTCTAAATTTAACCACCCTGTTGTCTTCAGTCTCCACAGACAAGCCCTCGTACAGCATCGCAAACTTTAACTTTAAATTGCAAATTATGATTGTAGGGGAACCAATACAAAGTCGTAGGTGCTGTGGTTTAAGAACTATGACCAAAGCAGTGAAATTAAAATCATCATTTTAACAAGGTAGGAGCTTAAACGAAATTCTTAAATTCTTCAAGGGAAAGAAAAAAGGCATTAAATTTGTGAGCATAAAGCTCTGTGTAAGGAATAAACTGTAACTAAGNAACTTTAAATTGCAAATTATGACTGCAGGGGAACCAATACAAAGTCGTAGCTGCTGTGGCTTAAGGACTATGACCAAAGCAGTGAAATTAAAACCATCATTCTAACAAGGTAGAAGCTGTTCCCATTTGAACGAAATTCTTAAATTCTTCAAGGAAAAGACAAAAGGCATTAAATTTGTGAGCATAAAGCTCTGTGTGTAAGGAATAAACTGTAACTAAGCATTCATTCATAATGCATGAATGCATGTGAATGGCTCTGCTGAATTATTTAAGTTTTGCAACTCTTGTGTTCAAGAAATACTTGTTTCTCACTTCAAAAGTGATCAGTTTTCTTCTGTGTAATTTAAAGAAGATCAAAAGTTATTTTTGTGGTTTTATCTGTGTTCAACCAGAACAAGACTTAATTTTATCATTAATATTTTTGGATCATAGTAATATATTTTTTGAAATTACTTATTTCTCCCCCTACCATGGGAAAATAGTGTATCATGTTATCTGCATGTCTGCACCATTCCTCCAGACCCTCTAAAAATTCTCTTTTGGTATCAGGTACTCCTGCTTGATTGAAGAGCTGCTATAAAACCTGTATCATGTAGTATTTTCAAATCCCTTTATGCTGAGTAGTTTTGTTTATTCCAAAGTGTGTTTAACTTATACGTGCAAAATAGATATCGAGAGTACAAGACATTCTCTTCTATTTGGAGTAGAATATTAAACCACTTTAATTGCATGTAAATATAGTAGCACCTTTTTATGCAAAACCATCTCAAAGTGCTTTATAAATCTCCTCAAAGATTCTAACTCCCTTTCATTGAAAAAAGGATTTTTATTCTTCATGTTTTAAGTTATGGATGAAGGCAAGGCACTGATTAAATATAGAGTAAATACACTACCACCTAAGTAAAATTTAGGTGAGATTATAGAAGTATGCTCTAGAGACTTCCAAGTGGAGTCAGAAGGAAAAAAAATACATATATTAAAAAACAAACAAGTGGGAAAGATGTGGAAACACTTGACAGGTTGTTTGGGTTCCTCACCATATAGACAGTATAAAAAATCATCAGCTTTTCATTTCAAGGAAAGATTAAATAAAATTAACAGAGGGTAGTTATTTCTTGTACTGAAGGAAAGACTTTCAGGAAAGAAATAAACATTCCATGTAGAAATAATCCTAAGCAATAACAAAAGGTCTTTCTCCATATAGCTGGCATAAACTAGCACAGGCCTGCTGGAGCTATTATACCTTCAATGATTTAAATTCATGTAGAATCTGCATTACATTATATAAGGACACTAGTGGAAGATGAAACTTCCAGTTTGGGAGCTGCTGAGATACAGAGCTCAGGTGAACTTCAGATGGGTTTCAGCTGGAGGTAATTGATGTAGGGGTGAATGTAAACAGCTGGAAATATATATCCAAAAGTAAATGATTGGAGGGAAATAATTTTGTGGCAAAACTGACTATCCTTAAGATAAATCCCTTGGTGAAATGGGCATCATTCTTAGTGTCTGTGGTGTACTGTTATTTCAAATCTGAAATGAAATATATGGGGTTAATGTTTTTTGCTCTAGTCTGTGGCCCTGTTGGTGTGAGGAATTTGTCTAGCTGGTTCTGACCCATGGGACTGCAGTATGTTCCTCAGATAGGAGTTTTAATCTGCTAGTCAGATTGTTTCCTAAATCCTTTTCCTTTAACAGAACACAACATTAATTTAATGATGCTCTGTGTGTGTGTCTGTGCACACATGCATATTTATGTGTGTATATGTATATATGTGTATTTATATATTTGAGACTATTATTCAAATGACTTGTTCTCAAGCAGTATTTTACAATCAAAAAATACACTGTGCTGCATTCAAAATAGAATGTATAATGACTGTGTTGAGTATGCTTTCCAGAAAAAGGAAAAAGATGGAGGTAGATCTGCTATTGTGGCATGTTTACTATTTCAGCCTATAAAAACAAACACAAAAGCCCCCACAAACATGCTAATTCCAGTGAGACATTTCAATCAGCTTCCTTTGAAAGCTTGTGATTAAATTTCTTCCCAGAATCAACTGTGGCATTTTGTTTCACCCCTTCCTCTTCCTAGCACAAGTGAATGTAGAACGTGTTTTTTCTCAAAATCCTCAAGCAGATTTCTTTGAATAAAGCATGTTTTCAGCTGCTGCATAACACCAGCCTACTTCTGTTTATAGTTCATCCTTGTAGATTCATTAAGTATTTATGGTGGAAACATTCAGAAAAGAGGGAACTATATCAAAGCATTTTTGCATCTATGTGCCCTAGTATTTTTAAGCCAAATTTGTTGCATGTAGAGCACAGTTTGCACTACAAATATATTTTTTCCTACCAGTTTATTTTCTATTCTGCAGCCCTTAGGGCAGATTAATACATTAATTTTATTGGGAGCTGTATCAGCTGTAATGCTTGACATCAGAATTACAGGCTATATGTGTTAATTTCCCTTCATTATGGAAGTATTTCTGATTTTAATTGCAAAAACATTTCTGAAAAGAAATAATAATTGGAAGAGGTGTAAATTTGTTTTGATTTTCCAGTAAAGTGAATAATATTAAAAAGGTGAAATAAAAATGCCATTGTAAGTTGTGCAAATGTAAGTTGTCATTTTTATGGTTAAGAAATATGTTAATGTAAAAAAGCTGAAGATATTGTACATATTTTCTGTAATTTATGTATATTTGATCCTAAGGTGGGTGGAGAATTGTAAAAATTAAGCACTTGAATTCATGTTGAGTACTTAAAAAGAAAAGAAATTTGTATCCTGTAAAATAAAAACATCATTAAATAAGTATTGCTTGTTGACTCCTTTTTTTGTCCACCTACTGTTCATTTTNTGATTAAATCTTTAAGCTGTGAGGACTGTGAGGACCTGTTTTGGAACACTAGTGTCTAATTTGCCGAAGTTCTGGTTACTCACAAATACAGCTAAGTTGGTGAAAGATGTATTCTGAGTTTATAAAGGATATATTTAATGCTATGACATCCTAAGTGGGAAAGATAAAAGATGTGGTCCCTGCAATCCTGCACAGTTTGGTCCAGATTTCTGTAATGGGAATGTGACCAGGATGTTATTGTGAGTGCTTTACAGACTTCTTGATTGCCATCCCCATAGAAAAGTGCAGAAATAAAGGAAAATGTTCAGTACAGCACCATATTTTTCTTAGTATTACTCAATATTTAGTGATCAGCATGATCTCATGTGCTGAACTAAAGTGGTGCTGCAAAGCAAAAAATGATCAAGTAATTAGCTGGATGTGTCCTTAACAGACCACAACTGGTTGCAGTTGCCTCCAATTTCCATCATCTGCACACATTAAACCTGTTTTGATTGTATCTGATTTATTCTTGGTATTCTTCTGCAGGTGGGCATAATGTTACAGGAAACACTTCCCTCAAAGCAGAGAGAGGAAAGGTTACTGTAGTACTTGGTACTTCCTGACTGGAAGGAGTTGCACACAAGAATTTTTGTTTCATTTCTTCATCTTCTTCTCTTTGCAAACACCATAAACAAGTCAGTAGTTGAAATTAGCACTGATTAACCACAGAGAGTAATGCTTCTCTTTCTGTTCATGTAACTTTCCCCACTAATTTTTCTGATTTTTTTT
>VZTZ01024858.1:6365-44360 GCA_013400955.1 Drymodes brunneopygia | reverse complement strand
ACATTATAAAAAGGTCATAATGGTAAAAAAGCTCACTTGATAATGCCTTTTGGTAAGCATAGTCCTCTGCAAAAGAAGTAGTTTCTAAACCACTGAGGTCTCAACAAAAAAAAAGGAAAATATTTGAAGTGTTCAGAATGTTGGTATATAGCTCTTCTCACATACACAACAGGCCTAAGCTGTAGGCTTTCCTTCTCAGTTCAAATTCAGATTAAGCCCAGATTCTGAACTGTAGAGAACTTAGAACTAAAATCCACCATCTAAGAAGTAGCTGTGGTCTCACGAAGCATATGGGATTATTACAGACTACATCAGCTGCATCACGACTGTTAATATATTACACATCAGCTGGTATCAGGAAATGCAATTTCACATCCCAATTTATTCAGGAGGAAATGCTGACTTAGGAGGTTCCTAAATACACTCTCCTCAACTTCCTCCATGATTTGCCACCACATACATTTGTACTGATGCCATTGTTTGCGTAGCTGGGTTACAAATGAAATCATGGACATAAACTGTGGAAAAATAGCCTCTGGAAGTCAGTAATTTGCTTCATACAGGTCATTTCACTAATCTGATCCAAGCAGTGCCCTCTTAAACCCACTGCTGTCAAACTCATGGAAACCCATCACAGATTGGGAAAAGCAGCATTTCCCTGCTTTGTTTCTCCCGTGCAGACTAAGATGGTGCTGCACTTGTAAGCATGCAGCCAAAGAAATGCCAGCTTCCAAAAGGCATAGAATCATGGAGTAGTTTGTGTAAGCCAAGCAGAACTAGCTTGAGACCTTTTTGTCTACAGGCCAACAAGAAATCCAGCAATGTAGCTTGTAGTTCTACTGCATCTGGCCAGTATCCAGAAATGCCAAAATACACTGAGAGGTTCAGTTGGGTCACTCTGCACTCAACCACAGCTCAGAGCACATGGACAGAACTTCTAAAATGCAGCAGCAGCACCCGTGCCATGGCAGCGCTCCCTACACACTCATCCACATTTAACTGATTTATTTCCAATCAGTTAGAAAGAGATTCAGTTGGAAAGCACAGCTAACTGAATTCATTAAGAGGAAAATACACTATCTGAAACTTGTCCAGGCTGTTTCCCCTTCTTATAAATTTGGAAGGGGAAAAAGAGTGTTCTAGAGTTGGGAATCTGTCATCTTGTTTATATAGAGTGAAACAGCATTTCCAAACCTCTGCCCCTCAAAGATGTCCCAAGGACTACAGATTCTGGGTTGTTTTTGGAGCATGTCAATCATCTTAAAAGAGTATTCCAAGGTCTCTTATCACCTCCTGAATATTTTGGGATAAGGTAACTCAAAAAAAAAATATATACTCCCCTCCTCATAAATACAAGAAGCAAACAAAGCACATTAGGAGAGTGGAATAACTCTACCAGATAGACAAATTCCTAAATCTTAAATTCTCTTAGAAACACCTTCAAGAAATAGTGCCAGGATTTTTGTAGGAAAAAAATTCAAGAATAGAACAGTTGTATTAAAATTCTTTAGCACATCTGAAAATTCAACTTGCAAGTAATTTGCAATCTGTTGAAAAAAAATCCCAAGTATTGCAAAAATGGTTGCCTCTAAATACTCCATTTAAGCCCATGGCTCAGAATTCATTGCTTGACTACACCAGTGTCAAGGAGACCTGACAAAGTAATAGTTCACCAAGAAACCGTACATGCTCATGTCTATAGGAAAATAAGGTTTTCTAGTAGAAGGGGTATTGCATCTTTGATGCTTTTTATCCTTGTTGACCACCAGTGAAATTAAGTCAGGTTTGTAAGTTGTCATTTGCAGATTTAAACACCCTTCTTGTACCAAACTTGCTGGAAATGCTGATGACAAGAACTGTGACCCTGATTTTAACTCATTATTAAACAGAAAGTCAGGTGAGAAACAGGACATTAAGCTTTTCATACTCTGTGTTATCAAGCACAGACTGGTATATCCTGAACCAATTGTTTTTATGATTTTACACAAAACTGATCAACTGTGGGAGAATGAGCACTATGGCAGAACATGGCTGACAGCCACAGCCCATCACTGGTGTACAAAACCCAAGTTCAGCTATAGCAGCTCATGACAGCTGTGGATTGCATTTCTCATGGGAAGGGTTTAATCAGAGGCATTCAATGACACTGGCAAAATTCTCCTTGTCACATCACTTCCCTTCCTGGTTCTCAGCACACTGACAAGCATTAAGGATTGAATTAGAAGCACAGATCCTTACACAAGAGTGTTCTGTCAGAGCATTTTACCCATTGTTGTGGTATAAAGAATATCCACAAAATCAGGTTGTGCTTCTAACACAACTTAGTGTGGCTACAATGATAGGTTTTCTCTATTTTGTGAGTACATAGTGCACAAACCAGACTTTTAAAACAGTAATTTAAAATGCAAACCTTCTCCAACAAATCTACAGATGCTTCTAGGCAGTCCTGACAATAAAAACTGCTTTTATTTCTGCCAATGAGGTTTTAAATGTGAATCCAACACACACAAATTTAAAGTAGGAAGAAAAAATCTCCAAATCCCCAAAGGATGGCAGTTGTTACAGAATCATGGAATCAATTAGGCTGGAAAAGACCTCTACCAGTTATCGAGTCCAACCTATAACACCACCTTGTCAAGCAGACCATGTATGGACCACTGACTGCCTCATCCAGCCTTTCCTTCAACACCTCCATGGAGGGTGACTCCATCACCTCCCCTGGGCAGCTCATTCCAATGTCTAAACACCCTTTCTGTGAAAAATTTCTTCCTAATGTCCAACTTTAATCTCCCCCGGCGCAGCTTAAGACTGTGTCCTCTTGTCCTGTCACTGGTTGCCTCGGAGAAGAGGCCGACTCCCACCTGGTACCATTCTTATTTCAGGTGGCTGTGGAGAGTGAGAAGGTCACCCCTGAACCTCGTGTTCTCCAGGCTAAACTCCAGTTCAAATTGAAACAGCATGAAATAACATCCAAATAACAACTCCTCCTCAGAGACTGACGCTATGAGCCCAGCACGGCCGTGCTTGCCTATGGAGTTGAGATTTGCCAGAGCAGAGGAGCTGCAGGGGAGTGAAGCCACACAGCTGCAGAGCCACCAAGATACGGCAGCAGCTGGAAACACCACACGGCAGAGCTACCGCCTCCTCCCAGCAGGAGCCTACCAGAAGCGACGTCCCGAACNCGCTGCTGTGCTGCCTCTGCAGGCATTTCCCGGCTCCTTAACTGCGGAGTGCGGTTTCAGGACGTTCCAATGGACCCAGGTCGGAGCCGTGCTATGCCCGGGTAAACAGCAGCCGGCTGCAGGCGTGAAGCCGGCCCGCCGCTCGCTGCCCGGAGCGAAGGTGCGGCTGTCTCGTTGTAGGCGAGGCCAACGCGGGAGTGGGCGCGGGGCGGGGCGTGGCCGGGGCCGCGGAGGGAGAGGCNCAAGATACGGCAGCAGCTGGAAACACCACACGGCAGAGCTACCGCCTCCTCCCAGCAGGAGCCTACCAGAAGCGACGTCCCGAACCCCTACACCTGCAAAGCCCCCCATACACAAAGTGTTGAGGGGACACTGCCCTCCCGGCTGCTCAAACATGCCTATCTAATGAGAAAGCACCCGAACACTCCGGCCCGGCCCCGCTCCAGCCGGAGGGACCGCGGCCCCGCCCGTGCCCTCCCCCCCCGGCCCTGAGGGACGTCCGCCCCGCCTCACCGGCCGCGCTGCCCCGCAGCCGCTCGGGGATGCCGCGCAGGTCTCCGTGCAGCCCGCGGAAGATGTCGTGCAGCCGTTCCAGGTGCTCGGAGGACGCGGCCCCGCGGCCCGCCATGGCCCNGGGGCTGCGGGAAGCTGAGCGCTGACGGTGCGTGTGTAGAGGGTGGCAGCGATGCTCAACTGCTGGGAAGCCGCGCTGGGCGCCGCCGTCTCCGTCCCCGTCCTCCTTTTCGTGGCAGCGCCCTACATCAGGTGCGTCTTACCGAGCGCGGCCCCGGCCCTTCCCGTGTGTTCGGCCCCGCGGAGCGGCGCGTCTCAGTGCGAGTGTGGGTCTGTGTGCGTGGCAGGAGTGCGAACAGTGGGATTCCCGTTCTGGGATCGGGAGTTGTTCAGGCCTGCGCAGCTCCGGCGCCTCGGTGACACTGACGCGCTGCCCGGGCCGCTCAGCCCAGGCCCGTCCCGCTGCCCCGGCCCGCCCGCCGCGCTCCCTGGTCTCTGTCCCGGGTCCGTCTCCGGCGCGCTCGCGGAGGAGCGGCAGGGGCGGGGCCCGCGTTCTCTTCAGGGCGCGGCGGCGCAGTCCATTGGCCAAAAGGCTCCGGCGCGCGCGGCCGCAGCCAATGGGAGCCGTGGCTCCACTTGACGCACGGGTGGGGCGGGGCCCGGGGACGGGGCCGCGCTCGGGAAAGCGCGGGGGACTGGGCGCGTTCCCGGTGTCCCGGTCACGGCACGGGGGTGAGCAGCCCTTCAGGTGAGGACGCCCGTGACTCCCTGGTGAGCCGGCGTGTTGATGCGAACCCCCAGGTTCTGGGTGCCCGGCCCGAGCCCCCCAGGGAGGCAGAGGTGACCGGTGCCTCCCCTCTTGCAGGAGATATGTCGCTGGAGGACGGTGTAAGTCGACAGCAAGGCTGGAGGGGAAAGTGGTGATAATCACGGGAGCCAACACAGGCATCGGGAAGGAGACCGCCAGAGACCTCGCGCAAAGAGGCAAGTGCAGACTCATCAGCAGACAGCCCTGTGCGGCCGGGGTGGCCGTGCCTTGTCTCAGTAGTTCCTTTTCTGCACCTAAGGAAGACGTGTTGTAGGCTTATATTGAAGTAAGCAGGATTCCAGAGTTACTGCAGATGAGCCCAAGTGCTGTTCCTTCAGAGACTGTAACCACTGAGCTTCAAGTTCCCAATTCCTCAACTGTTTTCATTGCTTAACTCCAAAAATGTGCATTGGGGATGTGAAAATGCTTTGCACTGGAACTGATTCAAGAGGTCTGGGGAAGCTCCTGGATTCTGCTTGTATGAAGCTGGGAAATGCCATAGGTCCACCACTGTGTGCTTTAGTTATTCACATTTAAAGCTAATTTGATGTAAATGTTATTTGGGTAACCAGTAAGAAGATTAAACTACCTGTTCACAATCCATTTAGAAATTACTCTGGCTGGAATCCATCACCTTTATGTGCTTCTGGCTTGATGTTCCCATTATAGAGGCAGATACAACCCTATCCTACCAGGGTTGTGGTATGCACTCCTGACCTGGGAGAACCTGGACAGAGGCACTTAAGATGTATATTTGGTCTGAAAGCATCTTTCAGCTGGATTGTAGCTCACAGTGGAGTGGGAAAGGCTTTGTCCCTTCCAGCCTCTCTCCTGACTGATGCTATTTCCCTAAAGAAACAATATATTGTTTGTAATTGCTGTGCACAGTCAGCCTGCTCGTTGTAGCCTTGATCATCCAGTGCGCTGCAGTGATCTCAGTTTCTCTTCCTGTTGTTCCCCCTCTCCCCTCCCTGCAGGTGCCCGGGTAATTATTGCCTGCAGAGACATAGCAAAGGCAGATGCTGCAGCCAGTGAAATACGAGCTGAGACAGGGAACCAGCAAGTCATTGTGAAAAAACTGGACTTGGCTGATACAAAGTCCATCCGGGAGTTTGCTGAGAAATTTCTAGCAGGTAGTCTCTAGAATCTTCTGTTTAGTGAGACTATTTCATCAAGGACTGCCCTCTGCTCTACTAGCCATTGCCATATCCCTGCCCTGCTTATCTCTGTACCTGTTGGTACTGTGGTTCACAGCAGGGGCTGGTCAAAGGCTATGAGCTACTTTGTGGTAGGAGACCTACCCTTTTTTTAAGGTGATGTGGCTGCAACTCAGACAGCAAGAGGTGACTTGTGCCACCTTCTTGTGTGCATTTGCTGTTTCCTTGTTTAAGGATGGCTCTTGTTTCTTGCAGAGGAGAAGGAACTCCATATTCTCATTAATAATGCTGGGGTCATGTTATGCCCTTACTCCAAGACTGCTGATGGCTTTGAAATGCATCTGGGAGTCAATCATCTTGGTAAGGCCAGTGGAATCATGTTTGCACTCAATATGGAATCATAGAATTGTCAAATGGTTTGGGTTGGATCATCTTCTCCTAACATCAACATCTGTTGCAAAATGCCAAAGGAAAATACTGCTTTCAGATTTTCTTTTCCTCATTCTTCCTTTTATGGGAAGGATGGAGAGTCAGAGTCAGAGTTCTGGAGATGCAGTGTGATATATTTAGGTATTGTGAATCCAGTATATGTATCTGTACATGTTACCTGGGACATTTTGAAATGTATGAGAGCTCCAGCTTTTTGAAGATGAGGAGCAGAATTTGAAGGCCCCAGAAAAGTATCTGTTAATTCAGGGGAAATCAACAAAAATTTTCTTTTTCCTGGACTTGAAATGAGGGCAGCAGTAAGATACCACATATAAGCAAGCAGGGGAGCCCTTCCTAGAAGGATGACCTTTCGTCTCCCCTGTAGGTCATTTCCTCTTGACTTTCCTCCTGCTGGAGCGTCTGAAGCAGTCGGCCCCAGCCCGCATCGTGAACGTGTCCTCGCTGGCTCATCACGGGGGCCGCATCCGCTTCCACGATCTCCATGGGGAGAAGAGCTACAACCGCGGCCTCGCCTACTGCCACAGCAAACTGGCGAACGTGCTCTTCACCCGTGAGCTGGCCAGGCGGCTGCAAGGCAAGTTCCAGAGGCAGGCAGGGTGTTTGTCTGCTTGGCTTTCTGAGCACCATGGATGGGGAGAGTGGAGTGAAGAAAGGGCTGCAAATCATCTGTGCAGCAATTGAATGGTTTGAGGCGAGTGTCACTGAGAGCTCTTTGCAGGAAGAAAACACCTCCGGTCTGTGGAACCAGGAGACTTACAACATTGTCTTTACAACAACAGGGTAGAGGAATTTAGTAGCTTAGCACAGTGGAATGTATCTCGTTTTCCTTTGGTGCCTGTTCAAAACTAGCTGCATCCACACAGACAGTTGTGGTTTGTGGGTGGAAGCTGAAAACAGAGCTACAACTGCAGTCTCCAATAGAAAAGCTGATGCACACTCAGCTGCCCTAAAGGTCAGTGGCCTGTAGAACAAGCATAAGACTAGACAGCACCTTGTGACAACACCTGTCACAGTTGTCATTCAGTCCTGTTCATAAACCTAAGTAATATTTATTTACTCTAAAAGAAGCAGTGTCTTCCCTAGGAAATTACTATTAGAGTAAGTCAAAAGACGCAAGTGTTATCAAAAGCCTGACAGAAACTGCTACTGGTTTAGCAGTCAGGCCCTCTAGCACTTTGTTTTGCAGAAGGCACATAATGACTCCTGTGTTTAGAAGGGAGCAGGGGCTGCTCCAGTGCCATGGATGAGTGATTTAAACTGCTTCAAGAATCACCATCAAAGGTATTAGCAAACGTGTTTTTAACCTGATGTCGTAAAAGTGTGACTTAACGAAGTTCGATGGCAAAGTTCCCTCTATTACTTATGTGGAAGATACATACAAGGGAAAACTGATTTAGAATCGAGATAGAATCATTCACACAGAACTGGAAACACACGGTGTAAGGAAGACCCTCCTGTTGAATCACGAGACTCAGCATGGAGCCCCTTGTTTTTTTGACTCCTTAGGAAGCCTAGATGTGGCTAGGTCCAGTTTTAATCTCAGACTTGGACAATTTATATGTAATGGATTTTTCTGTACACAGTTTATAATAATTACTATGAGCAGCTGCATGGTAATGTTTCCTCAGTATTAATTCAGCAATCAGTCACTTACTGAGGATTTGTTGCAAGCAAAGGGTCTCTGCCTTGATTAAGGAAGGCTCTCATAGTCCCAGGTAAGAAATCTCAAGCCTTGAGAGGCATCCCTGCTCCGGGGGAGAGTTACCCGCTGTGCAGTCCAGTTGCAGTTTGAGCTGAGCTCCAGTTGGGCTCATCCAAAGGTTTGCTGTTGGTAAAAGGTCTCTGCCTTGAGGAGCAACCTTGAGAGGTGAGCCAGCTCAAGGGAAGATTGTCACCCTGCAGTCACATTGCCTAGCAGGGAGAGCTGACAGAAGGCTCACTTAGGCTGTAATATTTATGGAATGGAATGGTTGGCTTGTATTCAAATTGCATACAGTAGGAAAGGTACACATGAGACTCATTGCATCCACAACCTTATTTGTTCCTGGATAAAAGAGTATTGGAAAAGCCATGTGCTACTTCTGTTAACTGCCTGATGGGTGTTCCAAGTTCACATGTGCTGATACTCACTGGCCTCTGTGGGTTTTCTAGAGGAATTTTGGCCCAGTTAAGGCTCAGACCTTGACCTTCTTTGGAGCCTGTACCAAACCACTGCTTGATAGAGGTCAAGTGTATCCATCACATCCACCTTGCAGTAACTGCAGAGGACTTCACTTACTTTCTGTATCTAAGTCTGGACTCCTCCTCTAAGTTACAGAATATCTACAGGTAGAACTGAGGAGTGTATTACCCTTCTTTTAAAGACATTTTGATTCATGCAGATTTGTCCTGGACTACTTTATTTTGCCATAGGCACTAAAGTCACAGCAAACGCTCTCCATCCCGGTTCTGTCTCTTCTGAACTGGTGCGGCACTCCTTTGTAATGACGTGGCTGTGGAAGATATTCTCCTTCTTCTTGAAGACGCCTTGCGAAGGAGCTCAGACCAGTATCTACTGTGCTGTAGCTGAGGAGCTGGACTCTGTGACAGGACAGTATTTCAGGTGGGTGCAAGCTGATGAAGTGATTCTCTGTGGAAGGCAGCCTTGTTGGCCGGGGAATATGGGACTTACTGTCATTCTTCATTAAGAAGGGAGCAGGTAAGAGGCTGTCAGGCAAGACTGAGGGTGAGAAATACTGGAGCATTATCCCTTCCAGGTCTGTTGCAGTCATGTTAGAAGAAACACCTGAACTGTGCAACACTTTGTACAATAGCAGGTGTAGTGCTAGAAATACTAATGTACTCAAAGTGCAGGAATGGCTGTCACATGCTCAGAGCTCTAATGCTGACCTGTCTAACACTTGGGAAAATCACTTTTCAGTAGAACTGTTTAGTTAAGGAGGTCACTTGAGTCAATCCCGGGAAGACCACTTCAGTTCTCTTTGTAGTTTTACCCTACTGGAGCAGAAGGGCCTGTGCTCTCAGGGAGCTGGAGAGCTGATGGAGCTGCAGAGACAGGAGATGACATTTTCAGGTCTGGCATGTGACCAAATAACTTTATCCTACTGTGTGATAGACCCACCAGCTGGGAAGTTGCTGGGCTGCTTGTCATGCTGTCATGGGAATGGTCTTGTTTAGCTCCCATTACAAAACCTGTTGTTTCTTGACTTCTTTGACTTAACTCCAAGACCCTACATTGTCCTGCCTTTTCCCATCACCAAAACCACAGCCCAGAGCAGTTCCAAGTCATCATCATTCTAGATTTGAAGACTGCCATTCAAACAGATTCATGCAGACATGTCTGTCAGCTTCCCATTGCATCTAGAGCATTGTAACAGTACTGGTTTTTTGGGAATGAATATGAAAATTTGTCTTTTTCCCTCTCACATGGATGCAGTTGGAGCCTTTGTATCTTTGCAGAGCTTTCTTCTTGGTATTTGTGACCAGATTAGTTTCTGTAATGACATCGCCTGATCTTCATTTGGGAGTTTGTAACATCTTAATCAGACTTGAATATATAAATAGACATCTAAATCTTCCCTGGATGATTATTTGTCTCAGGATAAAAATGTAGCATTAATGTTCTGGAGTACAGAAAACCGATAGAATTTAAACTCATAAAAAAAGGGAGTTTTGGACATGGTGGGAAACGAGAAGCGTCAACTGTAATTCACAATTTACATTGGACTAGACTAGAATCCTGTTCCTTTTCCAGGTCATAGAATATAAAGCACAAGTGTAGACATTAAGAAAAGAATTTGCATGCCACAGTGAGACAGGTGGGAGTCCACAAATCATTTTAGGCATATCAAAGACTCCATCTAAGAACACTGAGCTGAATGGAAACCTTACAAGATGCGATTTCCTCTGGACTCTCAAACTCTTAAGTTATTGCAGCATTACAGTTGAGAACACAGGAGCTCTTTTCCAGACAGTGCTTTCTGATTGCAGGGGCTGAGAAGAAAGGAGCCACAGTTCAGAGGATAATGGAAAAGGAGGTAACCATACATGGTTATTAGAGTGTTATTATTCTTAGGCATATAGTGGGATAAATATTTAAGAATGAAGGGCTGTTTGAGTGATTTTTTTGCAGTGTTTGTTAGAAAATGTGCTCCTGAAGAAGCCTGGTTAGAGTTTATATCCCTTTTTAGTGGTATTAATGAGAATGCAAACTAGAGGTTTCTTTAAGAGTTGAGACAGCAGATAGAGCTGGACTTGCTTGCCAGTTCTTGGTGCCACTGGGAGAGATTCTTCCCTAGCTAATTGGAAAGAAGTCTTTCTCATGGTGGCTTAGCACCAACCCTTGCTCATTTGCTGGAAAGCCTCTCACTGTTCTTCAACTGGTCTTGAATTAAGCTGATAGAGAGCAACTCCCTGATCTTAACACAGACATTTCAGCGTGCTAATGCAGATGGAGATCTTTGCCTTGAAAGAATAAGAAGAATGTTTCTCTTGCAGTGATTGCCAGCCAGCGTATGTATCTCCACGTGGTCGGGATGACGAGACAGCGAAGAAGCTCTGGAGCGTAAGCTGTGAGCTCCTTGGCATCCAGTGGGACTGAGCAGCACCACCAGTGCACCTGGCTGGGCCCAGCAGTGCTTCTCCAGGGAACAGCACTGCTGAGACACCTCAAGAGTAGAATGCTGATACTTCAGCTGCCCTAAGGATGGCTCTGTGGGCATAACCTAATTTGAATTTCTGGACTATTACACTTAAAGATTGAGATTTGTAAGCAATCAGTCCCTCTTCCTAGCTGGAGAATTAGAGTGCTGGTGAAGGGAGCAGCCTGCTTGGTATCTCATAAAGCAGCTCGAGGCTATGGTTCTCTGGCTTTAGAATAGCAAGGGAGGTTGCAGTCTTAGGTTTAGATTATGAAATAACAAGGAATTACTTTAAATAAAGTTTGGTTGTTTTTTTTCCTAACAGCAATAGTAAAAAGGTAGGACTCTAAACTTATGATCTATGAGATTACTTTCAGTTCCTACCCTTTGAACTGGCAGAGCGAAAATACTTTAGGATATTGGATTTTCTGGCAAGTAATGCAATACAAATGCTCTCAAGCACACTGAAACAGGTCCTGGCCTTTTTGTGCCAAGCATTAGGTAAAGTTTTTACGTGGAATCACCTTCTCTGCATGCTCTTTAAAAGAAGCTGGACCCTAGGCACTGTGGTATCTTGGACCTTAATGCTCACTGATTGCAATAAGTTAACTGAGGGCTGGCAAACCTTCTGAGAACCCAGGTTTTGCTGCAGGTGACTAGGAGGTTAAAAGCTGCAGGAGCGCTTTAATTATGTACAGGCAAGGTATTATCTCTCCTGTGAAGCACTGAACAAAGACAGTGTAGAAGTTGTCACAGTAAACCCCCCAGCTGCACTTTAAATGACTTTAGAACCAAGAAAATAGAGCAGAATGAGTGAAGAACATCGCAATCATGTTAAAAAATGCTTAGCTGAGACTGTAGCTTTAAATGACACCAAACTCCCTAGAGCTAAATAGCTGAAGCAGGAGGCAGGAGTATCTTGGTATTACGGTCAAGCTGGCTCCAGGACAGGAAGGTAAGACTTGCACAGAAATCCTTGCATTTGTCTGCCCAGCAGTTACTGGGCAGACAGTAACTGGCTGTCAGCCAAGGCTGCCAGCCTGCCCGTGCAGGACCACACAGCTTGCATTTCCACAAAGCAGCTGCCTCAGGCCACATAGCTCACTTGGAACTCCAGTGCTATGTGAGTGCAAATTGCTAGAGTGTGATCCATAATCAGAGATTATTTCTGAAAGAGTTAAGCAGCCACAAACCAAGTGCCACAGCTCATAGGATTATCTTCTGCTTCTGAAAAAAAGCTGGAAGTTTTTGGACTTGAGCCTGCCACTGTGACCAACTGCCAGTTTTGGAAAACAAATGCTAATTTTAATTCTTCCTGTCTGGATGCTGTCTATGCAGATCAGTCCTGTGCTACCTCTGAGCAATACTAAATAAAGCCATTTTCCTTTTACAACAGGAGCCCGTATCTTCTTTCAGAAATGTTGAATCAATTTACTTGGTGTTGCTGTTATCTGCACCTGCCTCACTAATGTAGAGAATTCAGTCCAGGTAACATTTTAAAAAGTCCCTTTGTGTTTCTCCCTGTCATTCTACATCTTTTTCCCTCCATCTTAATGCTTGATCCCAGTTATGAAGCTAAATCCACAACCATAATGTAGCAGTAGAATGTTACCTACCACTGAAGGCTTGGTTTGCTTTCTCTGTGTCATCCTCTGATCTTGAAAGTGGCTTCAGGAGCAAGAGAAACCATTTTCTTAAAAAGCAGAAAAGTGTCTCTGGTGTGAAATACTTTTGCCCTTGCAGGTCAATGCTCTTCTCAAAGAAGTCTTGATTACAGATTTAACATAAGACATATTAAATAAACATTTCCATAGACATACATCCATTCTCTTTGACCTTGAGCAAGTAATTTATACCTCTCAGCTGATCTGTAAAAAATGAGGAAACTAAAGCTCATTTAGCTGTCTCAAAGGGAGGCTTGTAAGGGAGAGTTAGATTAACTTGCAAAGCTCCCTTAAGAGGATTACTGAGTACATGCATGAGGCTGAACTACCTAGGGTACCTAGCTGCTGGGGGACTTCCAAAGATGTGATGTTCCAGTTGATCTAAATATTGAGGACACTCAGTAACAGATAAATTTGGTATGATGAAAAAATTATCCCCCTTCTAATTACTTCGCTAAGCATAGCCAAAAGCAAAATGCAGATCTAGAAAAAGACCCCTAGCTCTGCTGAGATAAAAAATAAACAGAAAATACATTAACAGTCATAATACTTTATTCTTTAATTGTAAACAAACCTTGGTCAGTAACAGAGAAATTATTTTGAACTGGCAGTATTCAATCCCTTTTTGCTGCTCAAAAATTCATAGTCCCTTGATAATTGCACTGTTTATGACTCAAGGTAATTAATCAGGGTCAAAATTCCAGTTCTGCTGGTACAAGGAAGATCCCTACAATTCCAGGTTAAGAACATCAAATTACAACAAACACTATATAAAGTGCATCAGGTACAGTGCAAAGAGGTCAGGTATGGAACTGGTGGGTCTGCATGGTGAACTCCACTCTCAGTGCACTCTGCAGCTCAAGGAACTCGAGCAGAACAGGAGGTGTTACAGCACTGCAGATCTGGATACCCACACAGAGTAAAACTGCCTCCCCATAATCAGAGATTTAAAAATGACTGAAGACATAGGTAGTGTCACGTTTTAGGATTAGCCTGGTGGCTGTAAGCTGATGGAAAGCTAGGTCAGTCTGGCCAAAGAAACAAAAGCTTTCATTAGTACTTCTCACTAATGAGATAACGCAGATCTGTGGTCAGGGGATTCTGAAAGCTACATGTGGTCATTTCTGCTCTAGTGAGCAGAGCAGAGCACCTCCAAAGAGAGGTGTTTGTGTCAGCTCTTGAAACCCTGAAGAAGATGGACCAAATCCTTTCTAACACCATGGAAGTCTGTTCTTTCATTATAGTGAGCTTGGGAATAGTGCAAAACTCTTACTTGACAGTCTCAATTATTTTACGTACTAAAACTATTTACAGTTACATTACACTTCAGAAAACCTGTTGTTTTTTTGATGTAAACAACTTTTTAATAAGAAAGTGAATTAGTTTTCCTACTTCGTGTGCTGAAATACATGTAAACAGCAAACACAAACTCTTGTGGAATGCCATATTTTGTTCTTTTTTTTAAGGTCCTTCTACTGTCTACCACATTTCTGCCATTTTCTCATGTCCCAATACTAGTTGCAGAGAAGCAGCTACTTTTTTTCAGCATCCCTGAACACAGATATTACACAAAGATTGCCACTTTTTTTTTCATAAAACCGATCAACCTAACACTTCCAGAGCAAAACCTATCAATACAGGGTATGCCCAGTTTGGTGTTCTATTGTACTTGATAGGGACAAATTATCCTGATGATAAATAAATTCATCCCTGTGTGACAGGGATACAGACCATCTGTTTAATTTTGCCACAGCTTTCTCTATCCATATTCTTTCCTATACTTGATGAAAAGCTGTGGAAGTTTACTATCAACTATTCAGTCATAAAACTGCATTGCAATAATTTATTGGGTATTACCATAGTAAAGAAAGAGGCACGTGATTTTAAAGGCTTCTTTTCCCTTTGTACTCCCCCCTTACAGGATATGCCCTTTATAACTTCATTCAGCCAGTTGGCACTAGCCCAAGTGCCACATCTATGGCATACATCATACAGTGTGACTGGTAAGTACAAACCTGCCAGAAAGAATCAGTTTCTAATTTTTCAAACAAACTAAAAAATCTGGGGAGATTGTACTAGTGGGGGGGATAAAAAAGAAGTAGCAATGGTTTGTATAGAGGCTTTAAAAAAATCTCTGAGTTTAAGTCTTTGTAACAGACTAACTCTCCGATCTTGAAAATTTTACAGGAAACATCACAAAAATTTTATACTCTAGGCTACATTGAGTTGATAAAATTTTTCTATCCTCTCTACATATGTTTTCTGGATTAAAAATAAAATATATATTATTAAGTTCAGTGCTTTTCAAAAAATATCAACCCCCCAAAAATTAAAAAACAACAAAACCCAAAAACTAAAGCTGGAAACAGAAGAGCTCTCTTCCATACATCTAAATCCTTGCTTGTTCAGTTTGAAACTGCCCCTCTCCCCCCATCAAAAAGAGAGCCAAAAAACACCCTGAGGTAGTGACTGTTTGTCAAAATACAAGACTGGCACTTGTAATTTAGTTCCCTTCCTTTCACCAGAGGCACATTAGCAGCATCCATTTGCCACCGACATCAGTCAAGAGAGTTCCATTTCACCCAGAGGCTGCTGAACCAGACACCTTTGAGCTGTCTTGCAGCCCTCTCCTTCCATTTGATGGCGAATGTCAATTCCACATTACTTCCTAGTGCCCTGGGGAAGCCGATTTCTCACCTTGGGCTGATGCACTGAGAGCCACTGGGCACAGATAGCCTTGATGACGTGGTCGCTGCTGCTCTCGGCCAGCTGCTGCACGTGCTGGACAAGCTGCATGGCGCGGGCCTTCTCCTGCCGCACCGACACCAGGTACGCGGAGCGCAGCTTGTTGCACATCATGTAGGCCTGGATCTGAGCACGACAGGCAGTCACAGCTCAGTCAGAAAGCTGTAGCAAACTAACTGGACAAGCTTAAGCAAGGACTCACAGGAAATACCCACTTCAGAAGCGCATCGTATGAGGTACTAGCACCATATTACCAAACAGAGCATGGCATGAGGCAGATACCAGTGAAAAAGATGGGCAAACAGGTGTATTTTATTAACTTTGTCTAGTAGACACTCCTTTACTATGAACATGAAATTAGTGTCAGGAATCCTGTCTTGTGCATTAATTACAATATCCTCATAGGAAAGAGCCTGAATCTGTCATTTTCTTCCACTGCTGGTTCTAGAACAACTCCCATCTTTCAGTGACGGATCTTACAGATAAGCAGAATTAAAAGTCCATTTTTCAATTTGCCTACAACAGTAAGTCTGTCATTCACAGCAGACAGAGGACCATCACAAATCTTTAGATTTAATTCTCAGCTATTGCACTCAGGATCTACAATAATCCCCAAATGCTGAGTCACAGCCACACCTATAAACAGGCATCGATGGTTCACATATTTATGTGTGACTCTCCAGTGGCTTGGCTTGCTGGTATGAAAGCCAACAAAGAAATAACATAGTTTAGCCTGCATTTCCTCTAAGAGAAAAAGTCTATCAGAAGTGGAGAAGTTTTATCATTCAACTCTTGATCACCACAGAAACAGTATAATCCTGAAACAATAAGCTGAAGGGGTCATCATTAGCTGTCTGCCATTACTAGAAATTTACATGCACCTGTGTGAAAAGCTGAACAATACAACCAACAAACCCAGCAAAGTGCCTTTCTGAAATACTTTTCCTCCCACTCTAAGAAATGCCCAGACCTCACTCTGAGGACTCTCAAGGAACTAACAGGGATAGTCTGGGTTGGTACCTGCATGTTACAACTTTACAGTCACAAACATCATGGCCTTGAGGAATTCACTGTGATTTCTACAATCTAGGAAGTAGCCTTCAAAAATTTTATTTGCATGAGGATGAGACAGAAGACAGTGAAGAAGAGCCTGCAAGTAGCAGACCAAGACTGGGCTGTTTAGCTCTTGCTACTGTGCTTTTACTTACCTTGTTTTCATCACTGTCCATATCCTGAATCAGATTATCGAGATCCTGTATCCAAAGAAGGGAAAAAGTGTTCACAATTAAAGTGATAACAGTCTGCAAAACTTTACACCCATCAGAGATGAAACACCTGTGGACAGACAGAGCTGCTGAGATCACAGCAGGTGCTTAGACTGTCCCAACTGCGAGGGTTGCAGATGTAGAAAATACAAAAAGATGCAAATTCCAAGTCTTTCCTTTACCCACAGCTTTTCCTGCCTGCCATGTCTGGGGGAAACCCTAGAGAACGCATGGACATGACTCATGTTGCATGAAGTGAATTTGTAGGTTCCCTGCACCCCAGCAGGAGTTACCCCATGGCCCACCCTGACCCAAGGAGTGGACTGCATCCCCTAACCAAATTAACAGAACTAGTAGAGTGCATCTCCTTCCTTCACTGGGATAGAAAAAACACTGTAGTAGGCAAAGGGAATCACAAAACTGGTTCCTATGGAAGCAGAGGTTTCTGCCTCCACACATCCTCTGTGTTAGCCAGCCAAGCCTCACTGAAGGGAACACCTCCTGCTGCAATCAGCAGCATTTGGCAGGATCTTGTGAAGCAAATGTTCTGTCCCCTCCCCTCCATGGGAATCTATCTGAGAAGTGCAGGGTAGGAGTGTGCTATAGTTACTTACTGTTTCCTCTCAGAGTACCTTGTACAAGACACATCATGCACTCCCACCTTTAAACTATGCCCATAGTACGGAACCAGAACATCGAAAGGATTCACTAAAGGAGCAGTACAGACACCAGACTTCCCTGCAGCCTTGCTTATACCCTTTTTACTTCAAAAGGAACACAATGCAGGATAGAATTACCTCAGCAGGAATGTCTTTGAACTCATTTAGACAGTTTAGGATAATGTTATCCCCATCATTTTTTGCTGCCACTCCAGACTCATTGACACACTTCAGGAGCTGCCGGATCTCACTGTACTTCTGCTGCTTCACCAGCTGCTTGGCCACTTTGCTGTACACTTCTGTAGCCTCCAGCTGGAAGTCCTAGAGGCAGGTGAAACATCAGAGCAACACACTGAATGTTCTCAGCAGGTTTTCTCAGAGGGAGTCTTACACAATTGAGACAATCTCTCCTAAAGACAAAATACCACACCATGCTCCAAAAAGTTAAAGCTGTTTTGGGGGCCTCTGGTTTCCCACTCACCACTGCTCAGAGTTGACTTAAAGATTTTCTATATCCAGACTAGTAAAAATCAATCCTGCCTAAGAACATGAGTGCTTTCACCACCTTCTTTTCAAGAGTGGCAAAAAAACCAGTTTTATTTCTTCTGGCAAAAGATCTTTCCTAGACCCCTATCCACGTCTCCCTCACTTAGCATGTTCCCACTATATTTCTCCAGCTACCCCACCAGCAGTCACCCTTTGGATACCCCAAACAGGAGGCAATTGACCATTGTACACCTCCCACATGAGGGAAGAGATGATAAAAGCTGTGAACTGATCCTGCCATGAATAAGTAAAGAAAACAAAGGATGGAAATGATGATAGGTGGCTGGACTCGCTGCTCCATTTTTACTGGGGGTAGTGGCTGCTGCTGCTGCTAAGAGGTGCTGTTTTTTCTAAGGCTCTCCATTTCCCTACAGACAGGAGTTCTGCCTTGTACATCCTGACCTGAAAGAAGGAGCAGGGCCTGCCATATCCATAAATACCCTTTCAGTGTGCCACCTCTATCCAAAAGTGCCCTGCTCTCCTGTCTGGGAGTATATGGATGAGAGACACTCAGAAGAGTTTGGAGGCTCATGAGCTATACTGACTGATAAACACTCAACTTCTACCCAGACATGAGGAATGAGAGGTCCCCAGCAAGAGTTTCCAGTTAATTAATTTTGCTCTCAAGTAAGGAGAATAGAACAGAGAGAGCCCTGGCCTTATTTATTCACTGTCTCTGTATGACTGTCATGAACTGCAGAGAGCCACCACGTGAGAGGTCTCTACAGACATCTATGACTGTGGTTTGCCAAAATTAAGACACTGAACAGGGTGCACAGCAAAGGAAAAGCTGTACTTCATTCCTTTGTAGGACCCAATTACTTTGGAAATGTCCTGCTGAAACAGCATCTTAAATTTTTACCAAGCTTCCACAAATATATGAACATTTTGTGACTTTTCTCGCAAAAAGTTTTTCTTTTGAGGGAGGTTAAAATACATTTTGGAGGAAAAAAGGCTTCTGTTTAAACAATTGTTGCTTTCAGGAGTTACTTTGTAATAATATTGTTTGTTATATCAAGTTTTTCCGTACCTGGAGAACTCTAAATGCAATCCCAAACCCCTCCTCAATGTTTTTGCCTTCCAATATGACCTGAAAAGAGAAGCATAGACAAGTCTGGGGATGCACGCTCCTTTTTCATTATGTTAAATAATATTAATGCAAATCCAGATTTTGCTCAAATGCCAAAAGGAAATCCATTACTCAACAGAAAATAGCACCATCCCAAGAAGTACAGCAAATTACAGGTTCTGTTGTCACACACTGACAACAACAGTCCCTCCAGCCCCCCTCGAGGGACTTCAGGCAATTTACAGATGGAAATGAGCCAAAATTAACAATGGTTAATTAATAGCATTATTTGCCTTGCTTCCAAACGTAATTGGATGCACAATCAAAAGGAATATTACTACTTGTATTTTGGATGCTCTGCCTCTGAAAATTTGTACTTCGAGGAGATGAGCTCCAAGTTCTCACATGTTCTCTGCTATTTTGAGGAAAAATATGTATTTTTCATAAATGATGGGTTGCACTCATGCATCAGTAACCTGCCCATAAAAAATAAAGGAAGCTGCTCCAACCATCAAATGCCTCAACCTGAATGTCAAATTAGTATTGTTGATGAAAAATAGAGCTGTGTTTAAAATAGCAATTAGTACCTTGCCAGCAACATCCATTTTCATGTTATTGTTTCCAAAGAGTGTGGGCAAGGAGGAATCTGTCATTTGAGATGTTCCTGAGCTCTCACACTGATGCAGGAACTTTGTTACTTCCATCTGCAGATCAACTGTATTGATGTGCCTAGATAGTGAAAAAATTCTGACTTTATTTTGTAATAGGGAAACCGTCAAGTATTATTTATGTGAACTTACTAATTTCTTCAATATCTTTCAAAAGAAGACATAAACAATTATTTTAGTTGCTTTTTGTCTATTGTTCAAGTCTGCAGCAATATTACTTCTCAGATCTGTGCACTTAACATGCATCACAAGCTGAAGTTGAACAATTATTGGCATCATTTCAAAGAAGAGAATCTGGATCCCCAAATAATTATCTGTTCCTGCTTTTTCACCTCATCACACACACTCCCCCCTCCAGGCTTAAGTTAAGAGTCTAGCCTAAAAAAAAAGAAAGAAAAAAGTCCCTAAGAAAACCAAGATATAAAACCTCAAGCACAAGAGAGATCTGGCTAAATTTGCACTTTGACTTTTGAATACAGGAATCCAGTTATTTCTGGCACCTATAGCTTGTACATAGTGAAATGCTTTGAGTTAGCCCCATTAGACAGTGAAGGACTACAAAGCTGCTTGCTTTTCGGAGAGGAAAGGAAGATAAAAAGAAAAAAACCATGTGGATTGATGTATAATTGTCTCTGCACTGTAGGGCTCTTGTTTGTTTTTTAAATTAAAGAAGGGTAGTCTGATACACATACATATTTTTGGTAGAAACAATTGCCCATCTCCTGGTTTGGATTGTTGAGGGGAAAAGTGAAGGGAATCCTATACAGCAGATTTGGGTAAAGGACAACCACTAAGTGTTAGCTAAAGTCAGCTTAAATGAAGCCAATAAAAAAATCCCAAAGTTCAGTCTAAAGCCTGAATTTCCCCTCTCCTAAAACTTAGCTTCTTGTTTACAGATACCTCGACACATCAGTAGCAGACATTTTCTTCCGAAAAGTGAATGTCATTTTTTTCCTTCCTGAACTTCTTGAGACCTCCTGCAGATAGACTTTGAGATGGTCCTTGATCTTTAGAAGCCATGTCTGTTTTCCTCCAAGTTCAGTGTAAGACTTTGCTCCATGAGTGAAAAATCTAATGCAGGTCATGGCAGCATGGACATGATCCTTGAAGAAATGCACGGACCACTGAGATGGGCCACAGGACACTGTCTTCAGTAATCACTGTCTGCACTTAAGGGCTCACACAAAGCAGCAATGCTCCATTTTCTTTAATACAATGTGACAGATCCATGACATGGATCAGGTCAGCTTTAATAAGGCCCAGGCCTTTTTATGTTTTCTAGGACTGTAAATAAGCAAAAATATATTCATCCAGCATGCAGGTTTAGACCAAAGTAAATAACCGAAAGTCTGACAGTATTCAGCACTGCACTCTAAGAGATGGCACTGTCCCTCAACTTACCTTCATGAACTGTTGCAGTTCATACAGAATATGGTAATAGTTCTTTCTTTGCAAGTATTTGCAGGCTGCAATCAAGTAGACACCCCAGCTTTCCAATCCCGGATCAATGGTTTCCAGCAAGTTCTCCAACATATGAAGTTTTCCACTTTCATAACTTGGAATGAAGATCCCTTCAATAAACACTTCTGATGGGGATTCCTACACAAACAGAAAGTAGCTTGAAGCAAAGCCCTTGTAGCTTGTTTATTTTCCTTATGTACTATAAAGGCATATTAAGTGACAGAGATCATTAAATGAATAAATAATTTAGATTGGAGGGGATTTCCAGAGGTTATTTTGTTCAAAACTCCACTCAAAGAATGACTTTCAAAGAATGCTCTGGACCTGTCCAGTCAAGTTCAGAGCATGATAAAGTAGAGTGATTCAAAAACCTCCCTGTGGCCCTGTTCCTGTGTCTAAATATATGCAACAAAAAAATCCCCCAAACATTTTTCTTCACATTGAGTTGGAATTTCCCTTGCTCCCAATTGTGTCCACTGTCTCTTACCCTGTTACTGGGCACATATGAGATAAGCATGGCTCTATTTTGCATAATCACACAGTTGGTAGCTGAAAACAGCACAGATCTCCTCTTGCCTTTTCTTCCAGCAGAAAAAGCCTAGCTCTATCACTCTCCTCATAATATCAGGTGTTTCAGGTGACTATAAGAGCTTAGAATGACTGACAGTACAATGAGAAAGCAGAGCTGATAAGGCAACCTAATTTTCTATTAACAAAGCTCATAAGCAGATAAAGATAATGGAAGTTGGTGTTTCAAGTGGTACATTCTCAATAAGAATTATTTCAAATAATAAAAAAATAATCAGTAATTCAAACCCAAGCACAGCAACTTAAAAAAGGAAGGAAACAAAACGCCACACTCTCACAAGCTGGTGAGATATAATGGATTCACATCTCCTAAGAAGCACCCTTAATGTATTAGTAAGAACCTGGAATAATTTCTAGGTTTAATTGTAGTTTAGCACCAACAGAACTATTCACTCCAGAGATACTGAAGTCCTCCTATATTATGCAGTTAAGGGCGAGCTGGAAACCACATTTTGGGCATCCTAGACTTCTGTCCTCTGTATTCCCTTACATTCCTAATGGTTACAGAAGTGCAAACATAGGAGATCTTATTCAACAAACAATACCACAAGATAGAGGCATAGGGAAAAAGAGTAGTGTTTAATGTTATCTGCATGTTGGAATTCAAAATTTTCCTTCTCTCTTCTGAACTCTGTGATAACAATCCCAGGTTTTCAACTTTGTAGGAAAGAGACAAAGTGCTGTTGATGAAGGACCTCTATAAAAGAACCAAAATGGCACTTTCTCCTCTCTAGAAACCCCTGTTTCAACACAATGCAGAAGAGAGATTAAACACAAGATGTATAGATCAAAGTTGTTTTTCTGTCTCACTGAATTCCTATCAGCCACTGGATAGTTTGTGTCACAACATTTCAGGGCCCCAGCAAACTTTTGTGCAGAAAATCACCCAAACAGTGCATGATTCTCATTGCTGTTTTTCAAATTTCAGTTTTGGTGATGAAAATTGAATTACCTTATTTAACAAGTGAAGCAGTGCTTCTCTCATACAGTCATGCCTCATGTAGAAGCTTATTATTGCCAGATTAGTGCCATAACTATGTAAATAGAACAAGCACTCCTGATAGTAGCTGTTGTGTTGAATCTTCCCCTCACACATCATCTCCAGAGACAGACTTCTTGTTCTCAGGGTTGCTTCAAGTTCCCTCAAAGTGGCAAAGTAATCATCGTCCTGCCATTAACACAGAGAACCAATGACAGGTGATGAAAACCTTTTCTTGTCACTCAGCCCTGAAGCATTTCTGTTACTGTTGTTTTTAAAACAGATATTGCTTTAGACGGGTGAGAATACTGTAATGTTTTTTATAAACACTAGAATGGAACCCTGCTATCAACAGAGGTGCTGAATGTTGCTGTAGCCAGCATAATTCTTTCCAATGACAGGTAGAAGGCTTACTTAAAAAAAATTCCAGTATCAACAGCTACTTCAACAATCCAGTTCAATCAGGCTTTTTTATTCTCCTAAAATATGTACTTAGTCTTTCATCATCATGATTCTGCAGTTATTTAGTACAAAAAGTGATTTTTTGGCACCTAGTCAGAATTCCAAACCATTTAATAGTGGGTTTTGGTGAGAGAAGTGGGAAAGCATTTGAAAGTTTTTGAACTTTGCAAAGTTATCAGTTTCAGTAGAAAATTTGCATCACTGCAGTGTCACAAAATACTGCTGGGATTGAGTTTAGCTTCCTTACACTGTAGTAGAATTAATTTAGTACAAAAAGTGATTTTTCCCTTCACTTATCCAGTACAGCCTTTTTTCCCTTCACTAAGTATGCCCCAAATTGCTATAAAATCCTGTGACTCTCAGGCACCACTTCACTGTGATGAAACAGCTAACAAATTTCTCAACAATATTCAGTTTGCAATACACAATCATGACAAAGAAGGACAAGAAACACCCTAACACCTGCTATTGTAACATGCATCGCTCTAAGAAGGGCACTAAACCATCATTACTTGGCTTTGCCATAGCCCCTCAGAGCAGACAGGGAAGATTCTTACTGTGATGAGCGCTGGCTTCACTGTGGACTCCAGGTACTGTATCACATCCTGGACCAGCCTTGAACCATGGTTCAGCTGGTTTAGATCCATGGGTGGCTTTAAACATCTGTTAAACTTCTCTCTTGCTGAAGTTAAATTTCCAGCCTTAAGGCAAGCCATGCCCCAGGCATGCCATGCTCCACCTGGATCCAACCCAGATTTTGTAGAAACCTAAATTCGAAATCATTTGGTAATATTACAACACAGTCCCAATACAGAAAATAGGAAAAATGGCTTATCACACAGTCTGTAATTCTGACCTTTCCCATCCTAGAGCACATTTCCCATTAAAAACAGCTAAGAAACCACATGAAAAACCCGTGCTGATTATTTCCATATTACTGGCACAAAAGGCCAACTACCAAAACACCCATGATCACCAAATGTGGAAGTATTTTTTATTGTACAAGTTTAAACTACTGTTTATCTGGGAAATTTCAGTTCATGAGTTCTAAAACAGGACATTTTCACATCTGCTTTTCTAAAGCAGATGATTTTTACAGAGCAGAATTCCATTAATTTGCGGTTTTAAAAAAAGGCAACAGAAGATGCTTCATGAACTGCCAAGATATTTTTTATTTCATACAACTTTGCTGATAAAATTTATTCCTGATTTTCTTTAGTAAACCAGCTGCTTTTTAACAAGAACTATTTCTATTCAAATAGGTCATCTATTCTTGCCATTTATTACTGCTTAACAAATCCTAATACTATTTGTAGTATCATAATCCTGCATTTAACGAAGTGCAATGCCATAAAAGAGAGACTTACAAAATCCTAGGAGCAGGAGGAAGGCAAAAAATGATAAACCACACCCGATGAGCTCCTATGTATAGATTTGCCAACATTGCTGATTTCCAAGCAAATCCTTGGGAAAGGTACCTTACTAATGTCTGCTGTCAGATTACAGACAAATAGAATCCAACATAGAAGCTTCAGATAAAGTCCTGCCACAAAGCGTGTCTCACCCCTTCTACTTCCTGCAAGATTCCTCCATTTAATGATTTCCTTGCAGTTAGTCCATTCCAGTCTTAACTGTACCAGGAAACAAGGCCACTTATCCTTCCCTTCTACAGCCTGCTCCACAGCAGGATTTTCCTTCTCAGAAATTTTTTCCAGTGTTCAGAAAATTATTTCTTCCATGTTTAGAAACTTAAGCTCAGTTTGTAACTGTTTAAATATTGTCCATTTCACACATCACATCCATCTGAATTCAGGAGGGAGGAAAACAAAAACTACTATAGAAGCATTAACACTGACATCCCTCCACTGGCATTACCTCTATAGCTAGTTGATAGTACTCTGCTTCCAAAAGCTGATTTCTCAATCTTGTTACTGCTGCTGGGAGAAGAATCTGATCCAAAGATGGCACTGGACGGTAGGCAGCAGCAACCAAAATATTCAACACATCCACTTTGCTGATGTAGCTAGAGGTTAAACAAACACATACACTTTCACTATTAACATACATTGAAGAACTTTATGTCAAAGACAACTCTTAGGACAGTGGTTTCTAATCACCAGTACACCAGGTTTCTCTATCCTCATACTATCCCTTTCAGACTATTTGTTATTGTTTGGGGTTTCTTTGCCATGTTCAGTGAAACACACTGACTGCAGACACCAGCAATTCCTTACCAAATCAAAACAATACATGTGAAATATATACATCAGACCTGCCACCTCAAGCTCTGTAAGACAAAACGTGAGGAAGTGTAAAATGTTCATTCTCAGGAAGCACAGGTTTAAAATACTGTATTAAACACAGACTGAAAGCAGATACACAATATCAGAAATAAAATATGTACCCATCTTCATGAATCATTTCTTCCTAGTCAGAGAATTCTCTCAGTAATTGTTAAGCAGTCATATTACTTGAACTTCTCCTATTTAACTTTCACATTATTCCTGCATTATGAACTTCTCATTTAAGCTGTCTACAGTACAAACACAAAACAACCCTCTCACCTCCATTCCACAGTGAAAAAAGAGATAACATTCTTGACAGGACTTCAATACATCCTAGTGAATATCTGATTAAGTCACCTGTCACAGAGAGCTAGGTCCTGGCTCCTTCCAGCTTTTACAAACATCATTTTAGCACTGAAGAGCAATTGTTTCATGATGTCCATAAGGAGTCCAGCATCCACCTCAGGATTAGTGAGCCCTTGGGACAACTTGCAGCAGTGTTCTATCAGTTGGTGGCCACATACTATGCTGTCACTGTGCAGGCTAAGGATGGCAATACACAGGGAAGAGCTGGGAGCCTGACAATTTGAGGAAAGACAGACAAACATTGGTATTGAGGTAGTTCTCCAGGGAGCTGCTTATACTGGACTCTCTCCAGACCTCACCTGTTCATAATAAAATTCACTGCGTACAATTTCATTCTCCTCTTCATTCAGGGAAAAAATCCACTCGAGATCAGTTGCTTTGGGTACTCGTACCACTGTGGAATATTCATTATTAGAAGTTTCTACAGCAATAAAGAAAACACCAGATAAAATCATTGCACAATAACTAATAAACCTGGCTAAGATAATGCAGAGCATTCCTATCTCTCATAGGAGAGTCATCTATAATCCTCTCATTGTGCCACTCCCTGCCAGCATCACATGTACAATACAGATTACACAAACATCTCCTTCCCTCAGCAGGCTGCCAAATTGTACCTAACCTTACTGTCACTGTTAACAAAAACTGGTTCCAGTAAAATATTTTCAAATGAGTTTTTAACTCTTATGCTATGGGGCATCAAACACAGCAGCCTTCCCTCAGGCAACTAATTAAGTATTTCTGAGCAGTAAGGTTGTGGCTTTCAGCTCAAAGGGGAAAATAAAAAACCATTTGTAAAAGAAAGGTTAAATTGACTTAACCGCCTGAGTGTAGCTGAGAATGCACAAGCCCTCTGATGCTCAAATTTGTGACTGTGGTTCCAAAAAAAACAATGGCCAATCTCACAATGCCAAGAAATGGAGAAAAATGACAATTTGGTACTCTTTCCCCTGATCAGCTTCCTCTGGAAAAAAAATGCTAAAATCTCAAAAGTTACTCATTTAGATTTCAGATCCCTTTTTAGAGTATTGAGTAACTGTAGGTGAATTAAAAAACCCAAAACAACCAAATCAAGCCCCAACAACTCCCCCTTCACTTTTCCAAATTGAACTGGAAACTGAATTGGCAAAAATAAACTAGGCTAGAAAATATTTGATAGGCCTTCTTCACAGTCCCCTCAGAGAAGTTAGAAAAGCAAAATCAAACAATTTCCCTCTTAAATCTGAGGAATTCCACATTGTTCTTATCCACTTTTACTGAATGGATCACATAGGCCCAGTGATGTGCAGCAATGCTACACAAGAACTGCATTTCAGCTGTCTCAGTCTTGAAACAAAGGTAGCAGTAAAGCAAACTTCCATCAACAGCAGGGGAAAAAATGCTCAAATAGCCCGTCATACTTAAAAAAGGAACAAATAAGGAAAAATATTCTTATTAGCTTTGTAGAATGCACACACAAACACAAATTTTGCATCATGTTTCATGCTACTGTGATAAGCACTTCAAAACTGTCTGGTCCTGACAGAATTTCACATCAGTGTAGGAAAATTTTGCAGAATTGCCCAAAATACCAAAACCAGTAAATACCTCCTGAGGAAAAATGGCAGAGAAAAAGTCAATTAAATTTTGCTATTATGACTGAAGCTTTATGATATTAGATGTGGAAACTGAGGCACCAAAGAGCAATTATTACATTCACACAAGCAGCACAGGAGATGGAATGCAGGACAAAACCAGATCCATGAGAGGGGCCTCATCCTGTGCTGCCTCCAGGCAGCATGGGGTAAAAAACACCACAGCACACTGCAGTGGTACTCAGAATGGTATTGCCATGATTTATAAAAAGAGGATCCCTCAGTACTGCTCTGATTAATTGGTGGGCTAATTAATTCCTACTCACACCACTGCCTCCCACTGACTGTTTCTAGAATGAAAAGTGGATTCTCCAACTGTTTTTCAGTTCCTTTCTGTAATACCCATCCAACACATTCAATATTGGCTCAGATATGTCTCCTAAGTCTCAGTTTCCATTCACAGGAGTTTGAAACGCTCAATTTCAGCCTGCACATGCAAAAACCATCAGTGATATTTTGTAACTGAAGTTTTGATCACCCTTCAGCTGCAACTAGGTGTATCAGCTTCCATTATCTAACTGCTAATCTGGCAGTTTAAAAAATTGAGGTTTAACATTACTCCATTCCTTACCTTCCACTTGGTCCTGATCTTCTTTTCTGCTGTAATAAAATGACAGAAAGAACCATCATGCCTACTCCAGCACACTGGGGGAAACATGTTTTTAAGGGAGACATCAATATAGCCAGCCTCCTCAGAACACTGTTGTGTAAAAATCCAACATCTATCCCTACCTGTCCTCTTCAGCACACTGCCCTGCCCCTAGTCCCTTCTGTTTGGAAATCTAAGATCCTGCCTTTGCATTGTTGCATTTCAACTGCACTAATTAACTGGCTCTTATGACCTTCTGTAGGAATAGCACTGTGTCACACATCATAAAAAAGCAGACACTGAGAACAAGACCTGCCCAGGATCAGGACATGTCACAGCTGAAATGAGGTCTTTGGTATCCAGGTCTCTGTCCTTAAGATGTATTTGGGCTTGATATACAAACAGGGTGAGTATAAAAAATCTTCAGACAATTAATTAAAACCTGGGAGGTGGCATTCAAGCTCAGTGTTGAGCACTGCTGGCCTAATCTGGCAGTGTAAGCAACCATTCTGACACAAACTGTTCAGCTGCAAGTGACTGCTTGTTTTTTCACAGGTTCCTCTTCAGATCTCCACAGAATTGCTCTTTTCCTAGGAAGCCTGCTGATACTGCCATAATGGGTACTGCTATGTGTAGGCTTGATAGGAAAAAGGGAAATGCATCTGAAATCATGGCTGGAAAGAGTAAATCTTACTCTCTGTGACCCTGCTCAGGGTCACAGAGAGTAAAACTCTTTTCAGCTGCACTTTTCACCAGCTGGCCTGTGTCCACACAATGAATTTCAGTCTGATTCTCAGCTGAAAGCAACTGCATCATGAAAATCTGTCATCACAGCTGTCCCTTTTATTAAAGGCAGTTTCAGAGCCAATCTAATCAGGAACTTGCTTTTTAATTCCCAAATGTTCAGGGGGCCATAATCAAGGGATTATGGAATAACTGAAACACTGATATGTTCAGCAGAGCTAGTCAACATGCAGCATTAATCCAGGAGCCAAGTATACTGCAAGGAACTTTGTCACACTGTAGCAATCTGTGCCACGCTATGCATCAAAGCATTCAATTCTTAGGTTAATGATTCATTGATGCTTAAAGAACTATTTATACTTAAAGAATTAAAGAATTTGTTGCCTGGCCCTCCAATGTTCTTTCCAACGTGAAAAGTAAACTGAAGCATAAGGAACATTCCCACACCCACCAAACATGAAAATCCCAACAGCTGGAGGCCAAACAGCTGATGCTACATTATCCAGATAAATCCAAATGCTTATGTCTCTCTCATTCCATTTCAGCACTCTGCTGAAATTTGAGGAGAACTAGGATGGAAGGACTTACATGCTTGTGTCTTGCACCAAGCCAGGTACATTTTCTCTGTTGTAGTAGCTATAGCATTGATCACACACACGAGACAGATTTTCTCTGCAAGCTTCTATTTCCATTTTCTTGGTGGAGCAAGAGCTGCACACCAGCCTGCCACAGCGCCTGCAGTGATGGCGCCTGTTAAACTAAGCAAAAGAGGTCATGGATGAGCCACAAAGAGAATCTACTGAAGTCCCCTCCTGTATCTCTCTCCACTCATGAGTAAACTTAATCCATCTGAAGAGAGGAAACACCATGCAGGATAAAGCTTTTCAGAATTATATAGTGATTGATTTTCCCTGTTAAAACTCCTTTTCCAAGAAGGCATAGCAAAGAAAAAAAAAATCAAACCCCAAACCCAGAGGCCAGTATTTGAAATACATTTGCAGCAGTCTTGGGCTTTCTATTACTTAAATTATCCCAGTTTTGATCACAAAGCTTATTAGATCATGTCCTGGAAAAAGTTAGAAGCTCTAGACTGTTTTTCTGACACCACTGTAGAAATTTCCAAATTCAAAAGCAATAGATACTTTTGAGAAAACAGTACTGTTTCTAAGCAGTAGAAGATAACAGATTGCCAGCACACCCGCAAAATCAAAAATTAATCTTCCCCTTAGAGCACTGACACAGTTGCTCATGTACTCTGTGAAATAATTGGTTTTAGAAAAGTTTAGCCAACAGCAAAGATTTAGTGTTCCATACTTGTAATCTGAATCATAGTGTTCATGTTATTTCTTGCCAGCACAGTCAACTAGACAGCCTTTTGGAATAGTAATACTGCTGTTGTTACACAGTTTTGAGATCCCATAGTTGCCTTCTCTCTGATAACCAAAAGATTTCCTCTTTAGGCTCTATCACTTCACAGAACTCTGCAAGGAGCAAACTGTTGCCAGTCTCCTCGATCACTCTAAACAGAAACCAATAGCTAAACACCAAAGCACTGGCAATCTTGTTGGGCCTGTGGTGATACAGACAAACCTGCTAAAGTAGCTTGGGTCTTTCAGGAAACAGACTGTGAGGAAGAGCTCCTATTAAGGTCACCGTTCTAGGAATGTCTGTACTTCATTTTCGCTCCTTACCATAGTAAAGCGTTCAGTTTTGCAAACCATACATATTGTTTCAGTGTCATCAGGTATCCACTGCTGCTTTGGTGGTGGCTTCTCAGGAGGCACAAATTCTTGAGGAAACAAATTCTGTTGCAGACTTCTGTCTCTGGGACTTGCAGATATGGCTACACCTGAAAATGAGTGAGGCCAAGAAAAACATGGAATGGCATTTAAGCTGTTTAATAGTCTCAAGTACCAGAAAACACTACAGGCTCAATGAGGCTGTAAGATCTTTCTGCCTCGCAAGTTGACTACTACCATTATCTTTCAGCTAGGCATGGCAGAATAACATGGTGTAAGGAATATACATGCTTTAAGCTGAGATTGTAAAATTGTAAACTTATAGCACTTCAATGCTGATAAGCAAGAGAACATACTTATTCAGAGACCTTTACCATAACAATTAGAGTGGTATAAGACAACTTGTCAACATTTGTTCTTATATCACAAGCAGAGACTTGGAGAAGGAAGAAAAAAAATACCATGGTCATGGACACCAAAAAGCAACATAGCATAAAATAGAATCTTAAGTATACCCAGTGCTGACATTCCTGAAGGCTGGGAGTTTCCTTTGTTATCTTAGGAGAGATGTGATATGACCAGCAACAACATATCCCTCCCTATTCTGTTCCCCTTTTCAATCTGTGGTGGGGAAATCAGTTCACAGAGGCAGGATTTTAAGTCTGGCCTTTGGGATCTTTGACTCCAGCAATGAAATACTCATTGAATGAAGTTTACAGTGTTAGACAGGCTTTTAGTTTATATAATGTGAGTCAGTTACACAACAGGTTAATTTAAAAGTTCAACATGTCACTACAGCCCTGTAAGCCACCTTCTGTGTACATGAATATTAAACTAAAGAAGAACAAAAATCTCCATTTCACTAAAGCTAATTCATTCTCATTCAGATAGATACCAGATTGCAAAGAAACATTAAAGGACCATGCATTCAAGTTTTCTGACAGGACAGAGATATTAAGCTGATCATTATAAGAAAAAACTGAAGAGATATACAGCCCAATCTGAAACACTGCTGTCACTTCATGTAAGCAAGAAGAGTCTTCAGTTCAGGATACAGAACCAGGAAATAGTTCGGACACACTAAACTATAGATCAGGATATCATTCTGCAGTTCTAGTTCAGGCCCATCACTTGCTGGGAATCATCATCCTAGGAGGTCTGAGGATATTCTTTGTTAGTCCTTCCCTGACAGCACACACAGACTGTGCATCTCTTGCATTAGCTGCTGAACAGAACCTACAGAAGAATTTTTGGTTGTTTCTTAGCTACAAATATTCTTAAGTTGTTTTGGCTTAAATTACTTAGTTTCCATTTTTTTGTGTCTGAGGACTGTGAGTGGAGCCTCTCAGACAATACAAGGTGTGCTATTTCTCTCAGGTCACAAGAGGGATCCTAGGAAAAAAAAATTCAAGGGCCAAAAGATTCAAGAACCATAGAATGGCATACCCAGTGAATAAACTGGGGGAAAATGGCTGGGAGGGGCTGATCTTTGCTGGAGAATGGGTTGAGCATTGGTCAGCAGGTGGTGGACAACTGTATTACACAGCATTTGTTTTTCCTGGGTTTTCTTCTTCTTTCTCTTTTTCTGATCTCCCTTTTCATCATCATCATCATTATTATTATATTTTACTTGATTTCAGTTACTAAACTGTCCTTACCTCAACCCACAGGTCTTACCCTTTTCCAGATCTCTACATTAGAACTGTGAAGAGGCTGGTGGGGGAATGATCAAGCAGCTGTGGTTGCTGCTAAGATTAAACTCCAACAGACACCAAGGTCTTAACCTTACCAGTAAAGCTGACAGGAGATAGGTCTGATGATCCTGATTTAGACAATGCTTCACCTTCCAATACCTGATTGAGACTTTCTTGGATACGTATCAGAGAATCTAGGACAAAGGGAAGAAAGGGAAGAAAAATCAGAGGACAATACTGGCCAATACATCTATCTGTTTTTAAGAAGATTAGAGAAATCCACTCACAGGAGTAGATAAGAATGTCAGCACAAAACAGGACTGCCTATGTAATTACAAATTACTGCTCGCATGCAAATTAGTCCACAGCAATTAATGTAAAACTGTATAAAATTCAATTACCTTAAAAATAAAGAAAGGGACCCTTATCAAAGCAATGGAGCAATGATAGGTATAGGAATAATACAGCAGAGATGTGAAAGCAATTGGTTAACACAAGATGCTCATGGCAAGTATTAAATGCTTCACATTGCAGTGGAAGGAACATACACACTTGCAAAGCTATAGATCTTTTGGCAGGAAAAGATAGATAAGTCTGATGCTTTTGTGTTAGCAAGATCTGCATCTTTAAATCACAAAATGAAGTCAACACTTGGAAACTGGCAAACTGGTACCATTTCAGCAGGTATAAATAGATAGGTACAGAACCATAAGTTTTTAATAAAGTGACATCAAAGCATTGGAATGGATCTGCAGCACCCTCTGCTGTTCCAGTTGTAAAACCTTAAAAGAAGCCAAGTGCACAAGACTCAAAGACAACACGGATGAGAAGGGATTGGCAAACCAGAAAGAAGAACCATAATGAGATTGGTAAACAGAACGACAAGTTCTAAAAGTTTTCTATATGAAAAAGGAATAGGACTTTGTTAGGAGGAAATACTACAGAAGACTAAATCCTTATTCTATTTGAGGGAAGATGCAGTTGGCTGCAGGCTCTAGAAGTGCTTAAGTTGTCGGTGACTTTGCAGGAGTAAAATAAAACTGATCAGTGTTATACAAGAAAAGAAACCTCAACAAGGAGCAACAGAGAAAAGTCTGAGAAACTTTTGAAGCTCTTGGTCCTTGAAAAAATCTATTTACAAGAAAGGCAAAGATTTTAACAACATGTTCTGGCCTAGAGGGAGACTGGAGGCACACATCTAAAAAACGTTATGGCATGATTGCTGAAATTATTTTGGTCCTTTCCCAAATGAAAAATAACATTCTGATAGACAGTTACCTGATCTCTTTTCTTTTAATGTGAAAGGGAAGTTGAGAGCTTTTTCTGCATACTTGGAAAGCAAATTGTCAATATCTTCTACAGTAAAACCAATTTCCTGCCCAGCTAAGAGCTGGTGCAGTGTCTGCACAGCAACAGCTACCCAGTCCACCTTCATATTCATGAGCAGCTGCTCCAGCATGAGCAGTGGCTTTGAGGAGAGGTGGAAGTAGTTAACACGGGAGAGCTCAGGCAGAGTCAGCAGCACCTGAGACACAAGAAAAAAAAATGTACCATAAAATTACACACCTTCAAATCTGTGTTTCTGTGAGATTAAAGACAATAATCTAGAGCAATAACTTATGCAGAGAATGGAATGACAGGTGGACCTCAAAAAAAGGAGGTGGGACTTCTCAGACCAATTCCTATTTCTGTTACAGAATTACTGAGTGGATTTGCAGAATTACTAAGCTTCCACTTTCCATTCTATAAAACACTGCCTCTCAGAGGATATGGAAGACTGAAAACCTTTTGTGACCCTGTGACAAGTATTTTGTAGCAGAGTACAGCACATTCTCTTATTAAAATAAGTTTATAAAAAGCATATTAGCCCAATCCTTGTCCTTCCATCATTTGAGGAAATATTAAGAGGAGAAAATAAGAGCAATTCTCCTCTAGATGGACAGTTAATATGGATGCTTTTCAAATTAAGTCATCTCTTCAGAAGGAACAAGTAAGGAAACAGGCAGCCCAGCAAAATCTGTTGTGGCACACACTAGAGCAAGCTGCTGTTTATAGTCCTACAGCAAACAGACATTATCAAAAGCACTGTATTTTGTTTACATGTAATGCATTCAACTAAAATAATCGGCTAATAATGCATCTATTCCCAGGCTGAGCACAGAACTGTGTGACTCCTGTAAAGGCAGTGGCCATCCAGAAAGAGGAGTGATACTCTCCCCCTCTGGAAGCCACGTGGGAGAAACAGGAAGTCAAAGACCACCATACAGGTGGGCATTTGGAGGACACCTGGTGTTACTGACAGAGAGAGTAAGTTGAGGATACTTTCTTCATCACTTGGGACAAAGATAGCAACTGTTCTGATAAACTCCACAGTTTTATTTTATTCCACCCCATCTTCTTTCAGCCTGCGTGTTCCTCCACTCCCCACAGCTCAAACACAAGACTGCTTTGTTCATTTTGGGAGTTACAACCATCTCATAATATGGAACTGCAAAAATGGAGAGGGGAAGAGAAGCTTTAAGCCATCTCTAACTTTTGTTTGGACCCTGAGACTCAGGATCTTAGACCTGATATGGTGAGAATGCTCTGGTAAAGCCTATAGGCTTTTATATTATGGAAATATTATGCCTTACAAAATTACCTACACAATTATTTATTGCTGTTAATCCCTCAAGGCAGTGGTTTTACTGACCTTTGATCCTATATAGAGTGCCTGGATTTCATTCTGGCGCGCTGTTGTCAGACTGGCATAGAAGTGAGCTGTGAGGTAATCAGCCAAGAAGTGAGAGGCTGCCAAGTTCGGATGCTGGTCAAGGGACTGTTCACTGATGGCAAGGCAAACACCAGGGTCTTCGATTCTTTGTAAAAGCTACAAAAGCAAGCAAAACACAGTGAAACCCTACAACATTCCTGGAAGGCAGCCTTCTGTCCATTACGGTTTATTACCCTACAATGTTCGTGCAAGCAAATTAATTCACTCTCTAAGTGACAGCTCCATCATTACTAAAACCAAAAATGTTCACACCACTAATTTGGGCACTGAAGCACAACTGATCAATTCATGTTATTAGTTTCACTCCTGATTCTTCTGCTTAAGCAGCACTGACATGCTTCATTATGATTTTTCTAATGAAAGGAGCCTCATATTTCCACGGAAGTGACATTTATGTTATTAGGTCTAAGAACTAAATTGCCAAGCTGGATTATTACTTAAGCAGAACAGGGGAGAGCTAGGATCCTAAAAGCTTATCTAAGCAAATAGCATCTCTTAAGGGTGGAATCAAAAAGACCATGAAAACACACACAATGAAGGCAGGGAAAACAGCTGTCAACTCATTTGATCTGTGGATATGAGGCTGAGAGTGTCTTGCTATTACCTGCAATGCCTTTTCCATGTCTCCCATTTCCAGTAAGTGGAGAAGGTGCTCACGGTGAAAGTTGATCAAATCTTCTCTTGGGACAGGATACAAGTGTTCCCACTCTTCACACAACTCATAATCCTAAAGAATTAAAAAAAAATGTAAAAATAAAAGGACAAACTCTACCCTCCCTGATACAGTTGTTTCTCCCAAAGTTCTGATCAACTTCAAGGGATTCTGTAGCTTAGACTCCTCTGCCAGATGAAAAAAAAATAACTACATTGACAAGGGAAGATGATAGTCAATTTTGTCAGTCATAGACTACATTTAAAATACCTTGCTTACCTTACAGTAAACAAGTTAGTTTTACAGAAAGACACTTAAAGCCAGCCAGATTTACAATGTTAGCATTTCCCTAATAATCAAATCTGTATTATGACCAAAGTCATGCTTTTAATTTTAAAATCTTCAAAATTGTAAAAGGAAAGAACAGGTTATATCTCAGAGTAAGCGTTATAACTTAAACTTAAGAATGATTAACTACATGTAAACCTTGATATTAAACACAGATCTGTAGTTGTTTCTGTAGTACAGAGTAAAGGAATCTTTCCTCCCAAGGTAATCTCCACTGATTATCGTTTTAAGATACTATTTCAACAAATTCATTTACTCAAAGTTTAATGCATACTAATTCAAAAAAATTCACATGATGATGTCTAACCTTTGCTTTCAGAATGATATTCATGACAGCCTGGGGGTCAACAGTGCAGGCTTTTTTCAGATCCTGCCAGTCATTCCACAATGGTTCATTTTGCACATTCAAAATCTGAAAAAGTTAATATAGAGTAGCACAAATTTTAGAATTTTAATTTATGGCAATCAATAGCCTAAGAAAACAGCTGAGCTGATCACATGAAAAGCTGCTTCACAGAACAAAAAAGTCAAAAAGGAAACTCACATTTATCTCTAGCCCTTTTCAGGGATGATGTAATGCCCTTGCACTCCAAATAAAACTACAATTTTCAGAGGTGAATCTACAAAGCACATATATAAGGGAAGGTTTTTGAAAGATTAGATGGCAATAATTATGGATGCAAAAGTACACGTTTACTGCAGACACTGGTGGCACTAACAGAGCGACAACTGAGCTGTCAGTTAGCACAACTCCCACCAGACAGAACTCAGCAGGGATGGCTCCTTTTTTTTGCTGTTTGGCTTTTCAGTCTGTGCTGAACTCCCAGCCAACCTGACTGACTTCACCTGGGTATCTGCACTACCCTGCAGTTAGAAGAACTGCCTGCAATATAGACTTGCTCCTTGGACCACTAGCCATGTACACCATCTGCATTTCTCAAGCTTCTAAAATTATTAACTGCCATGGAAAGCTTCCAGAGGCTCTAGAATTTATATAGAATGGAAAATACTTTGCAAAACAATCAGACTCACAGAAATGTTTGTACCTAAACGTGTTTGCAGACCTGAATGCTAATAGGAGAGTGGGAAAGTTATGAAGGATGGAAGCTGAGTGTTAATTGGATATTCTAGTACTTCACATGAACTATTTTGGATAAAAGACTTGAAAAGCTCTCATGATCAAAAAAGAACCAAGGGCTAAAGCTTTTCAGAGAGCAAGCATATTTGCTTCCTGCTGCCTATTTCATTTCACTGGTTACTTGAAGAATTACTTTGTACCTTTTGATAAACCTGAAGTTCTTTCTTCCTGCTCTGCAGATTTGCTTTCAGTTCCTGAGGTATGCCCCGATCAGAAATGCAGTAAGCTAGGATTTCCAAACAGGCATCAAGGGGCCACTTGTCCAGACAGCGCAGGGCCAGTCTACTTCTCAGCACTGCATTTTTTACTGGAAACAAGTATTGCCAACCATCCTTTTCTGTGAAGGAAACAAAACACTAATTTGAAATTCAGTTTCTGTAATTCGGAAAACGAAAACAAATCCTTATCCTCGCTGGATCACATCAACAAAAGAAAAACTAACAGGGCTGAAAAATCATCCCAAGCACCAGATTCTTGGGAAGCATTCGAAGTTAGCATCAGATACTCACAATTCAGACTCCAAAAGGCACCTTTCACAGATCACATCATCCATGCATGACAATGACACTGCTGTAAGAAATGTTCCATTAACAGTACAATGATTACTATGTCCTGATGTATTCAGCTCTTCACATAAAAATAACACCACAGATGCATTCCAGTTCTCTTGTACTAAATTGGTCATGATTTGCACGTTTATGAAACAGAAACTACACCATCAGAGAAAGCAAATTCAGGATGAAGAAAGGAAAAGGATCTATTTCTGTCTCTGGATTTGTCCAAGGATCACTACTTTAGTTTCTACCTCTTGATCTAGACTGCATTCTTGATTAAAAAAAAAAAAAAAAAGAAAAAAAGATTAAGGAAAAAAAGAGGAAAAAAGCCTGACTTAATCCTTCTTACCTTCAGCAGCTGCACAACTCAGCACAGCGTCCTTCACGCTGACCACTTCCTCCACATCCTGACTGTACAGACCCAAGACCTTCAGAGCTCTGTCCCAATCCTTTGCAGCAAGAGCTTGTTCAAAGACTCCCATTAACACTTTAACAGCTGTGGTGGAATGTAATCCTAGGAGAACCAGAGACATGTATGCCTTGCCAGAGAAGACAGTAGCCAAACTGCTCCCTTCCTCTTGATTCTGAAGCGGGTCAAACATAGCAAGAAGAAATCGTTCCAA
>VZTZ01024854.1:38235-307681 GCA_013400955.1 Drymodes brunneopygia | reverse complement strand
AAAGAAAAAATCCGAATAAAAGCACTCGTCGGTTTGTCGGTTTTTTTTTCGTCCCAGGGCTCCCCCCGCTCCCTCCCCTTTCCCGCTCCTGGAGCTCCGCGCGTGTCGCCGGGGGTCTCCCAGGCGGATGAATTCGCCTGTGGTCGAGGTACAGTCAGTGGCAAGGAGGGGAAATGGGCATTTCAGCCGGTGCGTGCCATCCCCCCGTGGGGCTCGGTGTGGGGACGCGGCTTTGTGCCGGCTCCATTGTCCTGCTGCCCTTTGTGCGGCCGCTGCGAGCACGCAGGGTTCGTGTCCGGGGACAAGCCTGTCCGGGGACCAGCCTGTCCAGGGACGGTGTGACACGGAGCAGCGCCCAACAGGTGCGACGTGTGCTCATGGAGGTGGTTTATCCAAATTATATCGGTGAGCTTCCCGCCCGGTTGCAGAGCGAGGTGAGCGGTGGATGCTGGAGTGAGGTTTATTGGGAGGATCCATAACACTTCTGGACTCTGAGTGAGCAGTGGCTGCTTGGGAAAAAGGTAAATGAACCTTTGAAATTTGCACGTGTGTACCCACCTACGGTGCTGTTTTCCTTCTGCAAACGGTGCGTCCCACCTTGTTCTCTCTTGGGAATCTGTCTCCTATGGCAAACGGCTCCAGACCTGACCAAGAGCTGCTGGATTGTTCGAAGGTGGTGGGAATGAGTCCATTTTTGTTCCTTCGCTGTCCTTTCCAGATGAGATTGTGCAGAAAACAGCACTTTGGACAGAGGCTCGAACAGCCTCTGTGGGCACCCAGTTTGTTGTGTTGGTTGGCCCTGGCACTGGGAAGAATGCAATTGAGAGGAATAGGTGGAAAGGCATCAAGGTAGAAGCTTAAAATATGCCATTTAATTTCAAGAAACAGCTGTAAGTGTGTAATCCAAAGGTGCCCAGACACTCTTCTTTGAAATAAACTGAATGAGTTGGTGTCCAAGACTCTTAAAATCTATTTCAAGCATTTGAGGTTGGAGCTTCTGCAGAGTAGGGACAAATGTCCTGCATGTGCTTGTTGAGAACTAGGCGGTTTCTTTTCCACTGCATGGATGTCTTCTCATTCTAAAATCAGGTTAGCCTTGAGTGAGCAACCTATTTTGACTGGTAAGTAAAATATTACATATTCTGCATGCTAAAAGAGCAGTCAGTAGTTCTTGTGCTTGGACTGGTTTGTTTTCATGAAACTTACTGGAGCCTTACCCCAGGGTGTGTGCATGTGGAGCTGATGGGTTTGTAGTGTTTGAACACATTGGACCCAGCTGCAAACATCAAAATTTTAGTAATTTGAGAGCATATGGTGATAGAGATAATAAAGTGGGGGAGAATGGGATCAGTCTGGCAAAATACAAAACTTGTTACTTAGGGAAACAGAACTGAAAGTGTTACTGTGGTATTAATGCCATGTATAATGTATGGAAAAAATATTAGTCCATTGCCAGAAGGAAATTATTGGCCAGTCTTTCAGCTTGTGGTCTAAATCTGGGGTTTGTTTTTTTAAAGTGCTCTTTGTTTCTTCAAAAACTCAACAAATACATCTGAGGCAAGTCAGCAGAAATACCATCAGGGAACTGCTTTAGGCTTTGGGCTTTATGTCCAGTTTGTAGCTGGATGCTACAGTGGTTTTGTGTCACTTGCTGCTGGTGGGTTGTGAAATATCAGGATCACAGCCCTTAATAATCTGTTTTCTGTAATGCAGAGTGAGGGGAATGATGATGATCGTGTTGAATTTAAGGGGGATGATTACAATGGTGACTTACTGGCTGGGTAGAAGATCCCAGAGGGAGTGGAGGAATCCAACAAAAAGGGGAATAGTGCTACTTTGGCCATTTTCACCCTGGGCTTCTGATTCTTTTGTGGACTTGTGAAAAGGACATGTCATTTTGCTGTCTGAGTGCATTGTTTTGCAAGAAGTGTCAGACCACATTATGGGGATGATTCCAGTCAACTTCCCCCATTTCAAAACAAACATGTCAAATACTGTAGTATGTTTATACAAAAACTTGGTGTTTTTTGCAGGAGCCCAATGTTCATATTTCAAAAAATAAATTATGTTTTTCATACTTTATTATGGCTAGAATAGTTTGTGTTGGAGAGAAGACATGAGATGGGTTCCCTTGGCCTTTGTGAACTGCTCTCCACCAATAAGAGGAAGATCTTGGTTTTTCATGAACTGGAGGATTATTTTCATTTGCATTTCCTCAAAATATTCTTATCTTTGCAGTAGTCGAGATTCCAGTGGCTGTGACCAAGGCAAGAGCTATTGTCTCTCAGCTGCTGGCTGGTGCCAGGGTAAGAACAGAAAGGGAAGAAGACAGAAGAAGATGTAGGTAAACTTGTAAATTTTGGCTGCAGAACCAATTTGGCCCCATGCAACAGGGAGCAGGGGTGGCCTCTGCCAGGTGTGGTGTCCACAGAGCCAGGTCCTCTCCCAGGTGTGCTCCTCACCTGCAGCTCTTGGATCTGGCTTCAGCCTTCCCTGTGCAGCAGCAGCATTGTGTACTTGCTCAGCAAGGCTGATGAGCTTGCTGCTTGTATGGGTTTGATGATGAGCCAAGTAGGTCCGAGCTGAGAAGGATCCTGACAGAGCCATTCTTCCCCACCAGACTTGTGCAGGAATTTGAACTTGAGAACATTGTGACTCTGTGCTTCCAAACCGTGGAGGTTGTTCTGCATCTCTTGTTCGGCTCTGGTAGCTGCTTGTGAGGTATCTGATACTGTAATAATTGATTGCAGTATTTATCAACTTTTAAAGTCCATAACTGCTTTCCTTGGAAAAATAAGTAATCTGGGGTGAAGCAGGTCAACAAATCTGGGCAGCCGGAGCATGTGAATTTTCCCAGTGATTTCTATTCTTATGCTAATCCTTTGAGCAGGTTGGCTGAGCGCTGTTGAACTGTTGAAGAGGAGGGGTGTGCACACCGAGGACACTAAAGAGAAGCCATTTTTTTTACTTATTGTTATGCAGATTAGGTTTTCCAGCCAACCAGAATTTGGAGAATCGCATAACCCGAGGATGTGATGCTGCGGGTCAGGAGTCATTTAGCAATTCTCACCCGGTTTGGCTGAAACGGTTTCTTTTCAGTATTAATTTTGTGGGGTTTTGTTTGCTTTGCTTAGGTTTTATTTTTGTAGATCTGTGTTGTAGCTGAAAAGTCATTGTTATCTTTGCTGCTGAACAATTAAAGTTGGAAAACTTTAGTTTTCAATTTTTAATTATTGTGTTGGGTAAGAAGTGTAGGAAGGCAGCAAAACTGAGTTGCTCATTTGAATCCTTGTTCTGTTTCTGTGTGTGTCTTGCTGTGTTTCTCTCACACTGGCTGCAACCCCTCAATTCCTGCAAAAGATTTTATATATATAGATTATTGAGTAGTTTGTGCATGTTCCTAGGGAGATGTGTGTGCCACTAGAAACCAGGTAAAAGATGTAAATCTCACTCACAAGAGTTACTTGTTGTATATTTGTTTTCTCAGATTGTTTTAGAAATATGAAGTAATGGAGAAGTCTGAAGGAGATGCACCAAGTTAGGGTTTCGTTGCACAGAACAGGACACTGCAGCTGTTTGTGGCCTCTCTCCTGTATAATATCCCAAATAATATGTGGGGTTTCTGCAATACAAAGTGCCTGGGCTGTTGAGCACGTTAAAAAGTCTCTGGGTATTTATTTCAGTGGTGTTTTGTGATTCTGGGGTCTGTGCTTGCTGCAGTAGATCTGCTTATCCATATTTGTGTGTAGTGTTGGATTCTTTGGAAGTGTGCAAAATAATTAAAACCCGCCCTTTAAACTGTGTAGTAAATTGGATTTGCTTTGCCAGTAGTGGGACAGAAAGTTAATCGTGTTTAAGCTGATGTTGACTTTTCCAATCTGATTTTCCCTGAGAAGAAACTTTACTACCTAGTTCTTAAATGCACAGTTAATTACCTGCTGATTGGTTAAGCTGATAAACCAATGCTACCAGGTTTACTGTAATCAGGTTGGTAAATGTGTCACATATGTGCTTCCTCATGCTATTGTCTTGCTTTATGATTAAACCCAGTGTTAACTCTCATCATGTTCACGATTTGAATGTATTTAGTATTGTCAGGTGATGACACTGAAGTTACCGTTCACTGGATGTTCTTGCTCTGTGCTTAAGTTACACATATGTAGTTCTGGAGTTCATAGTGTCATCTCTTGATACTCTATGAGAATATAGCTGAGCAGCTTTTCACCCATAATTTAGAAAATAAAATACATTTCCACTTTTTAAAATAGTTGTTTTAGGCACCTTTATTTTCTTTCAGTCTTGTTTCTGTAGCTATTTTGCAAGATTTTGAGCATGTCTTGACGTGGTATGAGGTCAGTGGTTGAAGCAGTAGTTGTGCATCAGTTACTGATCAATGAATCCTCTTATCATCTCAGTTGCTTTTGCTGATGAAGAAGCTGCAATTGCTGCCCCTTCATCCTGTCCCTGGTGTGCCCAGGGCTTTTGCCTGCCTGTATCTCAGTACTGATGTTTGTGGCTAGAAAGCATTGAATTTTAGTGTATCCATTCTAACTCATTAAGAATCCGGGGAACTAGGGTTTCTCCAATTTCCACCATTAATTCATTAAACCAGGACTGCAAGCTCTTTGAAGCCTGGCTTCCTGTGGATTTCAGGGTAAAATTAAATGCTTAAATATCCTTGAGGTTTTTTGTTGGATAGAGGGACACTTGGTCAGCCACAATTATTGACTTAGGTTTCCTGATGGCAGCTCTTCCAATGGGTGAGTTGCTTTTAAGATATGTGGATGAAAGGTGGTTTTCTAAAAGCTTTGTCATCACTTACTGGCGGATTGAGAAAATCAGTTTTCCCAAAAATAACTTTGATGGCAAGGTGTTAGGTTGTTATGTGTGGTTTGAAAGTTTTGAAAGTTTTTGCTTCTTACAGAAGACATGTTTAAGTCTCTGTGTATTTTATTATCTGAGATGTATTTATTACTGACATTTCTGTTAAATATTAAAGTCAAGTTGTTGCTTTTTTTCCTCCCTTCAATTTCAGTAACAATGTTTCCTGCCATTTGGGAGATGAACTTTTTGGCCTTGATACTCAGAATGCTCAAGGTGCCTGTGAATTCTCTAGGGAAAAAGAGAAGCTACAGTGCTTGGTGTTTTGAAAACAGTTTGGTTTTTTGGTGCCAGCGTAAAACCAAGACATTTTCCTAATCTAAATGTTATAATTTAGCCATATTCTTACAGACTTCACTAAGGCATTAGCATGGCTATTATGAAGAATGTAGCTGGACAACCCTGTTTGTGCACCAGTTTTAGTTGTTGCAAGAGTCTTTGAGTGTTTGCTGATATTTACCCTTTTCCTCCTTGTTATGATTCATGAATGTCTTCATTAGATTTCATAACAGCTGTCTTGTGCCAGGCCTTTGGTGTTTGTGTTTTACAAGAAGCATCTCTAGAGAGTCAGCTCCTGCCTGCTGGGAACAATCAGTTTTTTAACAGGGTGATTTCAGTAGTTTTTAAAATTTATTTTGACTTTAAAAGGACTGTTACCTTGCTTGATAATTTGATAATTGCACCTTGCTTGTTCTTCCCCCCAAATTTACATAGCAACTGATACAATGTGATGGAATCTTTACAAATTTTATCAACAATTTCCATATCAACTTTTCATGGACCATGAATACATTTCAGTAGCTGCTTTCCATAACTTGCCCTTATGATTATCATCTTATCCCTTGCACTCTGTCTGGGATAGGAATGAAAATTGCTGTTTGGGTATCATGATTTGTTTCTAATGCTTATATATGTGTATTTTTATGTATTGATGATGAGATCACTTTTACACTAAAACTGAAATGTAGGGTTTTTGTAAAACTCACAAATGAATGAGCAGTAGCTATAAATGTACAGATAAACTAAAAAGAATTCTTAAGCACAATCTGTAAACCAAAATGTGTCACTCCTTCCTTGCTTCTACGAATATGCAGAGGTGGAATATGTTCATTGGAGGTTGAATCAGTAAGGAGTAGTTGATTTTTATTTCAGCAAAAGTTCTGATAACTTCTTTTTGGAAGTGTAAATGAGATTCCATAGTTCTCTTGTTGTGTGATGCACAAGGCAAACATCAGATGTAAAATTCAGTCATTGCTAACTGCTGCAGCTTATTTCATTGAAGAAATAGGAACAAAAGTTTGTTTGTAACTACTCTGGAACTGAGAACAAAGGCTGCAGGGACCTTTGAACCTTTGTGGCTGTGCATCTGAAGGAGGAATTGTTCAGGAATGGGAAAAACTGCCAGAAGACCAGGGATCTGCTTTTCCTGACATCTTTCTCCAGCAGTGTTCAATGACCGCATTTAAAGCAAAAGAAAAAAAGTTGGTTAATTCGAAGACTCCCTTACTTGTTCTTCCCTCTGAGCTCTGATTTGTTAATCAAGCATGCAGGGATGGTTATGCTTACTTTTTTTTCACCAAGGCAAGCTTTGAACAAATGAATGTGTATGCTCTTTTTTTGGGGTGAAATCTTAATGACTGATTGCATCCTTAAACATTTTGTTCTCTCTCAAATGTTCAGTGCTAGAGATTCTGGTGTGTGAAGCAATTTGTTTCCCCTGCTTTCTGGTGCTGTTCTGACTTCACAATTATTTTTCATTCACCGGGAGTTGCCTCCTCAAGGAAGCCGGGAGGCTTCAGTGTTCTGAAGAAATTGTTACTTCTTTGCAAAATGTGTTGACTGGCATGTTGGGTCTCGAGTGAGTCGTCCAGCGTGAAGGTTCTGCTGCAGGCAGTGATTTGTGCCTTATCATTCACCTTCATGAATTTTACAAGGCCTAAGCAGAGGATGGGCTGCACTGGATGAACAGATTCTCCAAGTTGCTTCATGCACATGGATAGAAGCCACAGTATTGAGGGTTTATTATTTTTCGTTGAGTAGTGAACATAACACACCAGCTGGAAAAAACCACGGTTATTCATTTATATTTCTCATCCTGGACATGCAGCTCATAAGTGTGCTCAGGCATGCATGTAATGTGTGTGTCTGTCCCCCTTGCTCCTGCTGGAGGAACACTCTATGCTGCTCTGCAGTTCTTTGGACAGAAGGGAAAAGCTGGGTTTTCCCCTTAAGAATTGAATTAGGTGCAAAACAAGTGAAGGCATGGAATAAGGCCTGGAATCTAGTTGTCTTCATGCAGCCACCCTTGGAGAGGATGCTTCACACCAGTTTGCAGGCAGGTGATGTTTGTGCCTGCAGCCACCTGAGTGAGAGCTTTTCTCGGGGTGTTCCTTGCATCCCTGGTACCCAGAAAAGCACAGAAGGAATTGGGAAAGCTCCAGATACCAGAAAGAAGAGTTAGCCATTGGGTATGATTTAGCTGACAGATAAGTATGTTAAGCAGTGATTCCTCTTGTTGCTAGAGGAAAAATGTCCGTTTTCTTTCAAATTATTAGGGGCCTCCAGTCCTTCCCCCCTTTTTCCTTTTCCTTGAGGGATGAACTTGTGCGGTGGTGCTTGGGGTGAGGCTGTTGTAGATCCTTGTTGTGTGTTCAGCCAGTCTTTTCAGCTATCCTGAATGACAGCAGCTCTCAGATGTCTTGTCTTGGTTCTTAAATCTGTTGATCTCTTTCTAACCTTTGACTGCAGTTTCTGTGAAATTAGGCTGGGCTGTAGCGCAATTCAGCTTTGTAAAGCTGGCTCCCAGGAGCATGGGAAAACTGTGGTGGTTGCCCTTGTCTTTGAAGTTCTTTATGGGATATGAATTGGTTGTCATTGTGGTCTTTACTTTCTCCCCTGTTAAGATTTGCTCAAGTAACCTACGTTCAGTCGTCCATACACAGAACAATTGCCAATTGCATAAGGAAGCCAATACGGCTGTGGCTATTTAGTTATGTAGCCATATTGCATTAATTAAAGAAGAATGTAGCTGTCTGAAGTACAGCTCAGGAGCTTTCTTAACAGTTTCACCTAGACTGCAGAAAAACTTAGTTCTGTGATTGCATCCTTTGTTAGAGGTACCCTTTGTATTTCCTGTTTGGCAAATGCCAGGGTTAACATTTAACCACAGTTAACATCTATGATTAAAACTGGAAATGAAATTGGTGTTTTAGAAAACTTAATTTGTCAGTTCTTATCCCTAGCAAACATGTGGAGGAGGGATGCCATATGGCTGCTAAATATAACTCAATTTGCTCCTGAAAGCAGTTGAAAAAGTACAGAAGTTCATAATCTGGTATCTGTGTTGTTGATAAGAATGTGCTGGGAGTCCAGACAAAGGTAATGGGGAGAGAGCCAAAAAGTAATCCAATAAAATGGATTTCCTGTGATAGGTGATGGGAGCTGACACACTGGAGGGGTGCTGCTCAGCATCCTGCGGACACTGGACCCTTTCTCAGCAGTGTCTGTGCAGTGGAAGGGTGGCAGGAGCTGCCCAGTTACACCTGTTTTCTGCTCACCACCCTCGAGGTCCAACAGCTCCTATCCTTGTTTGCTTTAAATATTTGCACTGCTTCAGCCTGGTGCTGATGGTGAACTCGATCTGCTGGAGCTGTGTGAATAAGATCAGGAAGACAGGCCTCTGGTGGCAAGGCTTGAGAGTAGTTATTCACAACTCTTAATTCTGTTTTTAAAATTTCTGTTAATACTAACCTTTTGTGGTGTTTTGTGTCGACGTGCTGCCAAGATACATGTGATCCTGTGTTTTAAGAATACAGCTATATTTGAAATACGGGAGCATTTCTAGTAAATGTTTTCAAATTGTATCTGCCCATGCGTTTGAAGGAAGTGTAAGTTAGTCACACACCGTGCAATGTAGTATTTCTATGTGTTTTTCAGCAGTGGATATGTTTGTGAAATACTTCGATTGTGGAATACTAATCTATAAAGGAGATTAGTCATTTTCTGATGGGAAAACCTGTGAAGAAAATAGAGCTCCAAAATACTTGTGATTTCCTCCCCCTCCAGAAAAAAAAGAATTACCCGCCGTGCAATACTGTCATTCTTGATCCTCTTTTTGAATGCAAACATCCAGAACAGGTGTTGAACTGATTCAGCAAAGCACTTCAGTATATGTCTAATGTTATCCAGTGAATAGTCCAAGGACTCCTGATAGGATAAAAGGCATTGCTGAACGGAGGCAGAAATATCTGATAGGAAAAGCTTATCCTGGAAAAGAATCAGAAGAGAAACTGTATTGGTTATATTCCTTCAGGCTTTTAAAATATTTCAAAGGGATGAGTATAGACTTTCTGATGGGGTTTTGGTGGCTAAAAATGCAGTTATGCAAATCCCAGCTTGTTGGGGCAGGGAGAGTTAATTTATACACTTGAACATGTGCTCGTCCACTGTTTTCTCTGTGAAGTTGAATTATAGTCAACAAGAATGTGCTTTGTTGTTCTTTAATAATAAATAACAGCATAGCAGTTTTGATCTTCAAAGCACTGCTCAGACCTTAATTAATCTTCATAATAGTCCTGTGAGAGACTTAAAAATACTCCCTACCCTTTTGGACAAGGAGCTCCTTAGCATGGAGATGTTGGAGGGTTTGCTCTGGGCCACGTCCCACTGAGCTGGGACAGTTGCTCAGAGATTCCTGGCTCTGGCTTCTTCTGGAGGCTGTGTTGCTTTTCTCATATATGTGGTAAAATTTCAGAAAAATTTGAATACACAAAGAACTACAGTTGTAATTATTTTGGATTTCCAACTGAGTGTTAACTTATGCGTATGCATGTTGGAATTTCCCTGTTGAATATTCCTGTAGGCAGAAAGTGCTGAAGGTTTGTGTGTGTGCTGCTGTGTGGGAGCAGGTGTGGAAAACTGCACTTCGGAAAGCCTGGGTCACAACTTTGGTGTGACAAGGTGGAAACTAAAAGTATGTAAGGCTTTAGAATCTGTAGGACACATCATAAATACACAGAAAGTGTCTCTCAGTCTGCCTTCCCTAATCTTCCTAATTATTTGTTTTTAAAAAAAGGAGAAGAAGAGGGAATAACGTAGATGTTGATTTTCAAGGTTTTTCCAAGGTAGTTGCTGATTGGAGTTTTGGAAAATATTTAGACAGTACATTGCCTACATTTGGAGAATAAAATAAGAATGGCAAAATGAACTGAGACTGTTCAACTCACCGGGAGAAACAGTTCAGAAGGAATTATAATGTAAAGGCTTGAAATAATCCCATGTGACCAGTGGGATCCAGGGTTGTTACACGAGCATTTTTCTCACAAACAGCGGGAGGGAGTTCATTGAGAACTGGTTACTGCTGCAGATAAGGAACCCAAAACATGAGCTGTCAGGAGAAATGCAGAGTTGTATCACAGTATTCACATCTGTGTTTGCTTCTGACATGACAGACCCAAGGGCAGAATGTTTAATGTTTTGTTCAATACTGTGTAAACTCAAACTAGCTTTTCAGAAACTGGGATGCTTCAAAATCATGAGTAGCCCCTGACTGGTATTTTTGTACTGAACTCTCTGAATGCTTCGACATTGTAATTTCTACTGGAGGTTGCACCAATTTGCATGAGGAATGAATGTGGGACTGGCTGGTGAGGCAGAAAGCGACAACCCATTAAACAGGTCTGAAGGATTCCTCAGCATGAAGAGCAAAGTCAGCAGAATCCTGGAGACAAACGCCAGAAAAGCCTGGTGTGCTTAACCTGGTGACCTTGTCATCTTGGAGGAACCTGGCAGGATGATGCTCCCATCACTCTTCGGGTGAAGGTCTTTTCAGCATCCCTCCTGGACCAATTATTTGGCCCATGGTTCCCAGGAGGAATCTGTGGAGTGTTTAAATGTCTTTTTAAAATTCATTAGAAATGCAGTGACTTAGGCTGACTCAAAGGTCCATATGGATACTGCATTTTGTTTTGAGTGCAAGGTGCAAATAAAACGTCCAAATGGAAAAGCTCTGAGAAGTTTTGAGAATTCTGAACTATCGGAGTTAGTCTAATATAAGTCTAATCTTATATTCTAAATACTGTTGAGATTTTTATTAACAAAATTTTGCAAATAACATGTTTAACTATGTTGGGTTTATGCCTTCTGTTCTCCCACATTTTTGATACATTAGAGCAGCAAATCTTGATTTATCAGGGGACAGAATATATCCTTGTTAGGGAACTGCAGCCCCATAACTCACACAATGCGTGAGGTGTAAAATCTTCTCTAGGTCTTCCTTCTCTGACTTTGTTACTTCATTTCTGAGGCTTCTCAGAGGTATTCAGAGTGATACATTAAAAATCAACAAACAAGTTGGAAAATAATTTATGTGTTTTAATTTCCCAGGTACTGTGACAATAAGGAAAGGTTTTGATTGCTGAATAAACATGTGGTTCTGGAGCAGCTGTGTCTGGTAAGTGAAATCACATGGCATAAGCTTTGGGACAGGCAGAGATCTGCTGCCTTTCTGAAGCACACACTGCAGAAGTGATTCTGGTTAAAGATGACTGCAGTTATTGAACTTGCCTACCTTTCACAAGTTTTTAAAGCTGTTTATACAAATAGAAGTTTCAGTGAGATGACAGTAAGATCCAGGAATTTGTTGTGGGGTTTTCATGCCTCCTTGAACTAATTTCTGTCCCTAATTGTGTGCATATATGTGTAGTGCTCCTGCATCTCCTCATAAAGGTCTTTTCTTCCCTCCCTGCAAGGCATTCATCATGCTGCACCAGAGCCAGCTTCTGGGGGTGTGGTGACAATCGCATCATCTTAAAATGAAGAAAAATCCCATTCCTCATTAGCATTACTGATAGTTTACCTACCCAGTAAGGACTTTTAGAAATGAAAATGGAGGTATTAGATGTGTTGGTTCAGTATTCACTCCTAAGCGTTCTAATTCTTGCCTAAAATTTTATTAGCACATTCCTAGACAAAATGCTGTGTGCGGGGCTAGACAGTGTATGGATGAGATTTGAAAGATCTCACTGTTATATTTAATTTTCCTAAATAACATCATTGGCAACTTTTTCTCTCCTCAAATGCTGCATATTCTAATTTGTGTGGTGTTCAAATCCATACAATAGGCCTTGTAAAACTCAGGGAAGCGGTGCATGGATTTTCTCTGGTTGGTTCAGCAGCTCTTGAGCTCAGCAAGTCCAACAAATCAGTAACTCTGAAGAACTTAAGTTGTTCTTGTCACTTAAGACAGTGGCAAAAAAATAGTCTTTGTTTCAAGTGGGAGTAGTGTGTCGGTTCAGTGAGTGTGGTCTTAACTCTGCTTGTATCAGTGGCACTGGTTTTTTGTGAAGTAGATTGACACGTTCTGAGCATTGAACTGCTGCCCTGTATTTGCCTGATGTTTGAAAGGCTTAATGCATGGACAGTGTGTGGATTTTCTTGTATCCCTGCTTGTGTCAGGAAATCCAGACGATGTGTAACTTCAGAGAATGGTGTTTGAGAGATGATTTGTGAAGGTTGTTTCCTGACTGACATATGGTGTGGCATACGGTGCTATTTACCACCTTGGAGTCTGAACTTACAGGGAAATGATTTTCTTCTTTAAACATTTAACTCTATTAAGTACTTGTAGACATCTTCCAACATTGCCCTGGCCAAGTCAATTTACACAGCTTTTATTCTGCTTGTCCCATCTGTTTGTGACTGTGTTCTTCCTTTTTCTATTCTATAAGTAGATTTTAGCGTTTCAAGGGCTGAGGGTCTCAGTGGCATCAAGCACTTGCAAATCTGTCTTAGCTTTTTACCTGCAGCCTCCAAGGTGTCTTGTCTCAGACCTTCCTATGATGTGGAAATGGAAGCCAGGCTAACTACTGGACTGGAAAAAATACTCTCTAATACAGCCTGGCGTAACATCTGCTTTCCAAATCATCCTAGTTCTCCCCTGGAACAGCAAACTTTTGAAACAGTGTTAGTGAAGATGAATCATGATGTCAAGAGGTGCCATTTTTCTGTTAAAAATCTGGTTTGTAGGGGAAGAGGAAAAAAATAACATGGGACAAATTGTTATCTTAAAAGTTGGGCAAATGGTGCTTTGAGATTATGGAGTTTATGGAAGTGTACATCAATCCTTTTTGTCCTGGTGGGAGATGTTGAAATGAAAAGACTTCAAAGGGATAAAAATGCTCTGGGCTTTTCCAGGCACAACTCCTAATACCATGGAAGTTGTTGGTGGGTTTTCTATCTTCCAGCTGGGCCTGTGTAGGTATTGCAATGAAGATACTCTTCATTTGCTTTTATATCATTGCTTTTTCCAAAATATTTCAAGTTTTTCCCTTTTATATGCATAACTGCAAATCTTTAGAACATGCACAGAAGTGAAGCAAATGCTCAAGTGCAGATTTACATAAAAGAGACATGAAAAAAGGATCTGAAATATATAGGGAGATGTAGAATGGCTTGTGTTTTCTGAGCTTGTTTCCATCTCTCTGGCTTATATTAATGTCATTTCTCTATCAGAGGCTGCAGTTTTACAGAAAGAGAAATTAGGAATGTATACAAACACTTTGGGAATGTTTCCTCTGCTCTGATTCTACTCCCGCCTCCTCCAGTCTCACTGGGAATATTCTGATTGAAGTGTGGATCTACATACCCATAAAACAGTGTCAGGATCTGTCCCATTTCCTTCTGAGCAATTAGTCACCTTGTGAGCATTCCTGTAGAGAGAAAGCAATAAATGTTTCTCCTCCTCCATTCCTCACCTGTTCTACTCTGCCTTTTTCTTTTCTTTTTTGCCCTGACTCATAAGGAAATAGTGGTCAAAGCTCTAAGCAATAAACATGTATAGACTACTACAGCTGCTGCTTAAATGTTAAGGTGGTAGAAAATGTTGAAGTTTCCTGTATTTTCACTCCATCTCAGCTATAAGGATAGAGAATCCCATTCCAGGATGCCAAATGATGGTACTTGTAATAATTTCAATGCAAATGGTAAGCAGCATGTAAAGGAAAGGGGTTTTTACTTAAGTTATTAAGTTCTTTGTGGTGTGAGGCTCTTTCACACAATAGAGAAAAGTATTCTCTACTTATTTGAAGCTCTGCGAAGATTAAGAGATTCTAAACAAAAATCTGTGTGGATTTGTCATTTGTAAATTTGTTTCTTCAAACCAGTGCTTATAACATGCAGAAGAGATTAAGGATGTCAGAACTGCACAATAACGTAGGTGTCTAGTCTGATGCTCAAAATGCGAAAGACAACTTTTGGAGGCTTTCTTAACTAGATAAAACGTCCTTGTGAAAGCATTTAAATGAGGGCTGGTTTCCTTACAGAGGCCATACGTTTAAATAAGCTTAAAATGTAAACACAACTGCATGCCTTCTTGGAGACATAAACCAACGCGCCTTACAGGTTCCACTCCTCTCCCACTGGGACTTTGTGCAATCCTAAGTTTGCCAAATGACACCTTTTTTTGGTAGTCAGGAGAACTGTCAGCTTTTGGAGATAAGTTTGACTGTGTGTTACCCTGCATACTGAATGTTACGTAATTAAAAACCATAGTAAAATCAGCTGATTGTGGTATCAAAGGGTTCCTTGCTGAAGGAATATTGCAGTGTCATCAGTCTGGTAGTCTCCTCCTTTTCCTGTCTGTAGATGTTCTTTACAGGATCTTGGAATTCAGTGGAGGTGGAAAATGACGCACCAAGTAGAGAGACCTTGTCTCCAAGTGGGAGAGACTTTGTGCTCACAGCTCAGCCATTCCAAAAAGAGGGAGATAGCACAGGAACAGCCATAAGGGCCACTGCCTCAGTGCTGCTGGTGTTGAAGGGATTTCTTTGTGATGTAAGTCTCACTGGGATCCTGCTGACCCTCAGCTGGGCATTCTACCCGCAGCGAGGAGATCATTAAAACACGTGGTCCAGGTGTGCCAGTGCCTAACTCCCCCCTCCAGCTTTCTGAAGGGAATGTATGTCCATGAGGAGGGGATTCCACCAAGGCTCCAGCTGCCTCCAAACTAACAGACAAGCCAATTTAAGGTGTCAGCAGAAAGGAAATGTGTTTTTAGGTTCACCAGACTCAGTTCCACTTGGTACTTTCTTGCAAAGACAGATTTCTTTGAGTTTCAGTTCCAATTCCATAGCGTTTGTCACTGGAGCATCAACTGCCTGCAGGGGCACAGCTGTAACCCTGCTGGATATTGCAGCCCTGAACCTCTGTCCCTGTCTTTTGTTCATTGCTGTTGTATTTTTCAGGATTTATGAGAGTCTGTGTGTTTTACTAAAGCATGGCAGAGTTATCTCTGTGTCAAACTGCAGAATGTGCTGCTTTGCTTGAGCAGAACCTGAAGGCTGAATTTGAACATTTTCCTCAGGTTCTGAAAAGAAACCTTTTTGAAGGTTAAAAAAAAGAGTTGTCAAATGAATTTCATATTTTTTTTAATTTACAATAATTTGTTTATTTAGCCATGTTATTAGAGGCTTTTTAGGTTGCTTTTTGTTCTCTTCCTAGTGTAGAACGGGGAGATAAAATGGCCATGTTTTGGAAGTGGGGATAAATCTCTCTGAAGTAGCATTAATATACCTTTCCTCAGCCTTGATGCCCATTCTTTGGAGGAAATGTTGACAGAGCAGTAATGTCTGTGTGTCCTTTCATGTGTGAGGGTTTGACATCTCCTCAAACTCACTGTTGCTTTAAATAGCCTGAAATACTACTTTGAAGCAAAAGGAGCAGGAAAGGTGAATGACTGATGAGACAAATTTCCTTAATGACTTCCAATTTAGCCAAAAGATAAACTGGTTTTCATCTAACATTCTTCATTTATAGCAAGACTGACCAACAGAGACCCATGTTAAGTGTTTCTACAACATGCTCCAAAATCAGCTTCTGAACAAATAAATCACTTGCCTGTGGCTGGTTTGTTTTTTAATCAAGTTACAAATGCAGATTCCTGAAGTGCTTTTATTGAAGCAATTTCATTTTATGCTAATTAAAAATATAGGGCTGCTACTTTATATTGCCAGCTTTTGAGGGGCAGATCTGCAGTGTAGAATTGAGGCAACAGTTTGAGTTTCGCTTTTTTTAAAATTTCTTGTGGCAATCTCTGACGCTCTTCTAGTTAACTTTGAGTGGATTTGTGCTGCTGTCCTTTGAAGAACTGAGCAGTGTGTTTTCATAGGTGAAATGGGCATGTGTATTTTGGGTGCAGCAATCCTGCACATACCTGCACAGTTCAAGCCTGGTCTGTACCCTGACACCTCTGTGGTGTAAAATCCACTATTTTAAATACAAAAGATGTTAAAGAATTGCTGTTGCTGAGCAGACACCTATTAAGGTGAGTGGCCTTTAAATATGATTTACCGGTTGATGGTGTCTGTCATCTGAAGGTTATCAGCAGTATTTCTGAATTACAGAATTGTAGGGACAGTGGAGAGGGTTGAATCTTTGAGTAAGTAATTTTTAACTGTGCTGTTTCTGACAGTTTAAATGTTATTGACCAAAAACGTATATGTGTTTGTTCAGCATGAATGTTCTCCTCTGTAAGAGTCACCATGTCTCATTTCTTCTGCATCTGTATGTATTTTTTGTTTTGTCTTTAATTCTGGGTGGAGTTATTTTTAGAATCTGTGTTAGGTGATTAGTAGTTGTGGTTTGTTGCAGGTTTTTTACTTTTTACAAAGAAAAGAAAATTTCAATTCATTACTTAGTATAATTTTTAACTTTTTCCCCCAGTGGTTTGATACTCCCTCAGTGTTTGGTTATGGTATTTAAGCCATGAGCCATCAAGTTATTTCAGGTGCCTCTTGCTGTCCCCCCAGGCTGGCACGTGTCGCTCCTTAACCCAATTCTTCCAGAGCTCTCTGGGTGAGCAATACCCCAGACCAGGCTGAGAAGTCCAGGGAATAAATCCCAGCTACTTCTGTCATGCTGGGCCAGCAGCAGCAACACTGAGTCCAATATTAACTTTAATTTCTGCAGTTGAGCTCCTGCTGACTTCAAACGGGTTTGAAATTGTTCAGCATTCAGGAAGAAGCAGCAACTTCTGGTAAAACCAACACTCAACAGTGTAGTAGTTCCAAGGTCTCCCAAGTACTGGAGTAGAGGTCAGCGTTGAAAAACTTTGAGTGAATTCTAGTCCCTGAAGTCTCAGAAAAAACCACTCCCAGTGTAAATAGAGATTTGTTAGGAGCAAAAATCTTTCGTATGTCAAGCAAGATGCTGCAAATAGTGTTGTTTATCAACTTATTTATCTATTTAATCTCCCCCCAGGGGATTTCATAGTTATCTGCTTTTTGGAGATCACTTTTAAAAGGATATTTTCACTTTTCATGAGTGTTGACGATCATTGGTTGTTTCTTTTTAGAGTTGTTAAAGCACCACTTTTCAAAGAATCATAGAATATTCTGAGTTGGAAGGGACCCACAGGGATCATGAAGTCCAGCTCTTAAGTGAATGGTCCACACAGGGATTGAAGCCATAACCTTGGCATTACTAATTTTGCACACTGCTTTTAAATGTCTTTTTCTCCTTTGAGAAGAAAGCATTCATTATATGGCTTGTGATGTGAGGCTTGCAGAACTTAGTGGAATGAACATGACCCAGCTTGAAATGATACAGTGGAAAAAATCCCTGGCTCAAGGTAGTAAAAACAAATCAATTAATTTTCTGTGCCTCTGACTGATGTTAATGTGGTGCTTTAGTGTGTTTTTCCCTTTTTGTTACTCCCTTAAAAGCTTCGAGGAGCTACCAGGTAACTTGTGGCCTTAGAAAGCACAGTACCTTCATGTGTAGCTGAAATTTCCTAAGTAAGATCTTGACTGCATTAAACAAAGAGAGAGAGAAGGATGAGGCAGGTGTCAATAGTGACAGTTTCAGTCATTGTTTTCATGGCTCCTGTGTAAGTACCAGGAGGATGTGTTGTAGAATATTATTCAGGATAATGAGCCCCAGTCAAAGAAGGATATTTTTAATTCACTATCTGAAGGAGTCATTTTGTGGCCATGAGGATGTTTGAGCCAACATGAACCACACCTGAAACCAGCTTGTTTTCCTATTGTAGAGCTGTTGGTGATTCACTTGTATTTTGTGACAGGTTAGTTGTAGCCTTCATTAATGAGCGTTTTGAATCCTTTAATTGAGCTCTTTCACATAATTTGTACATTCAGAAACTTTTTTAAAATGCATGGAGGGGATGGAGAAAAATGTTTTTCACAGCATTTCAGAAAAAATATAGTCACTCTCATTGAAATTTTGCATTCAAGACCAACAGGACTTTGTTTGTTCCAGTTTATTTTCTTTGCTGATAAACCAGTTGGTGTCTAAGTTAAATAATTTGACCATCTTGTTTTTAAAAATGCATTTTTAAAAATCCTTTGCCTGGTTTATCTGCAGTAGAAGAGAATCCGGCCAGCCCAGCCTGTGATCCTGCTCAGCCCTTTCCAGCTCTGGGACTGAGCTATGCTGACTTCATGGGAAAGGGAAAGCTTTCAAGTGTGTGGGTTTTGCTCAGCTCCCTTTACAAGCGTTCACACTTCCGGAGGTGCAGAAAGCCAAACATTTCAGCAACAATTTACTTCATTCCCACTGGTCATTGAAGTTGCAGATGCACTTGATTTAGGATGGTTCTCCAACACTGCTGAATCATCAGCACAGCCTCACAGGTTCAGAGGAGAGCATGGATTTAACTTGAAGGATATGCTGAGCTGAAATGGGATGTAAATCTGGATATTATTGGATTTTGTCAATTCTACCATTGCTCTGTACTTATAGGAGTAAAAGGGCATTTTCCCCATGCTTGGTTATTCCTCTTTGTTACATTTTAAATTTAGAGCTTTCGTTTTTTTTCTGAATAGGAAACTTTGTAGTTCACTTATATAGTTCAACTACATAGGAATGACTTCACCAAGATGACATACGGGGAAAAAACTGGTTTGGGTTCAGTCTGAGCAGGAAAATCTCTTGAGCATTCACAGCTCAAGTGATAAGGGAGAGTTTAGGTCAGAAACCTGCCAGTTTTGAGTGACTCCACTGTGCTGACCTTCCTCTGCTCAAGAGATGTTGAAAATGTTTGAGTTCAGGCCACAACATTAGTTCCATTTTTTCCCCTTCTTTTTCCTTTTATATGAACAAAATTTTGAAGCTTATATTATCTGGTCTTGTCTCTTTAAATATAGATTATTTTATCTGACAAACACTGAATTTTGGCTGCACCTTCTCTTCATCGACTTGTGTATTTAAGAGGAGGTCACCACTTGAGCGTGAGAAAAAGTGGGTTATTGAATTGCAAAAGAGCACACTTGTCTCTTTGAATTCCTTTGAGAGCAGCCTACTTTATGTGTATTGCTGTTTGGAATTGGCCCGTGCATTTGGCAAGCACAAATGGAAGTGGGCAATAGAGCCAGAATATTGTACTCACTCTTCCTTAGTGCTGCATCCCGGAGTGTGTCTTTAGGTTTTACTGACGTTGTTATTATTAAATTAGTGAAATATGTGTTTGTGTGTACTGGAAGGAGCTTTTAATAGTCCACTTTGTTTCAGTGTTTTTGTTGACTCAGAATTTTTCACGCTACAGTCACATTGATTAAATCATGGCATTAAAATTATTCTTTTAAAGTAAAATTATTTATGCCTTGCAGCAAATCCTTTGGAAAGATGAGCTTTTTTTAATTAATAACTTTGGAGACCTGTCTCTGTTTAGCACGTTGTAGTTATGATTTGTTTTCCATGGGTGTTGCAGCAAAACATTGGTGGCAGTTTATGATGCAAAGGGATGTCCTCAATTACAGAAAAAAATAGAATGAGGGTATGTATTGAGGGGAGAATTCTCATTATTGTCATGAAATTTGGCATTGCTTTCTTCTTCCACTGAAAGTTTTAGGAGCACTTATATTCAAAGACCACAAAGAAGCAGTGGGCACACAGAACTCATAGAGAAGAATTTTTAATTATTACTTGGAAAAAGAAAATCTGTCCATTTCCTTTCTTTCCTGGCTTTCCTCCAGCTGCTGTTGGTGACATCAAAGTAAACCCTGACTTTTGGGCAAAGGTGGGATTGTGGGTTGGATCAGATGCTTATTCCAGCTGCAAATACTTGTTTATTCTGGGGCTTGCAATCATTTTTGTTTATTGCATGAGCTTTGTCCTCCCTCCCTGATCTCCAGCTACAAATGAGGGTTCCCACACGACCTTTCCTCCCTCTGTGTGTGTGGAATCTGTTCCCGCGATCAATGGAGTCGGAAATGCTCAGCACAGGCTCCGAGCTGCTCATAAAACCCAGTGTGTCTTGGAAAATGGGGCCTGGAGGCCTTGGAACCAAATGTTTCTCTGCATTACTTCAAACATAAATCTCCAGCAGCTCATATTTTACGATTCTGCACAGCACACTTTGGGATTTAAAAGCTCCAGCAGATATGAAAGCATTGATTATTGGCAAACTAATCATCCCAAATTCATCTGGCATTTCAAAGGCTTTCTCTAATTGAGCTGTTTAGGAAATTGGTTAGTCAGAAGATACACAATGATAAAACCCATTTTCTTTGGGGAGTATTTTTAATTCATATGTTGTATAATTGATACTTAGAATCAAATAATGGGGAGACTAATAACGGCAGAATGTTCCAAAGGGAACTATAAGCAAAGTATAGGAATTTTCCTGCCTAAAAATTGAATTTCTGGACTAGCAAATGTGCTTTATTCCCAGACTGATAACTAAAATGTATTCAACTTTGCAGCATCATCCTTGTTTTGAGGCATTGTTTGCCAAAGGCTGTCCAGGTGTTATTTCATCTTGGGATTATTTTTACCTAAAACACAGATATTTAACTGAAGCCAAGCACTCAATTACCTAGACCTGGCCCAGTGAGATTTTGCCCAAGAAAGGTTTCTAGAGAATTACTCCCCAGCCTGTAACAGCTGATGTTCTAGTTCTCAGCTCCTTGTTCTTTAGTTTAAATACTACTCTTTCATATTTATGTAAGAGACATATATTCTCTTTATAAAGAACTCAAGGAAGAACTACTTGTTGTAAAACCACTTTAAACTGTTAGAACGCTGCTTAACAGGCTGCTGCAGCTTCCAGTTTTAAGATGACAACAACAACATGAGGTGGTGAAGCTGCAGAAGTCACATATAACTAATCTTTTTTCCAAAGTATTTTTGTCGTGTTTATTTTTGAATTGTTTATTTCCTAGTATTTTAAATTCTGACTGTTCAGCTACATCTTACCTTGTTCTTTTGCAGAGTATGTACACAAAATACATAAATCTTTGCAGTTATGACTTTAATGTGGAGCAGGAAGTGGAATATTGCCATCTCTCGTGCAGATGTTCTCTGTAGTGAGGTTTCAATCCATTGCCCTCCCTGGAATCAGATTCCTATAAGTGACTGCCTTGTATGTAATGGCTGGAAAAATATACAGAATAAATAGGATAATGAGAAATTTGTGGTGGAGGTGGGGGTACAGAGGTTGGTAGCCAAAATTGCTGACTTGCCCCTTGCATTTAAATTGTAAAGTCTTTGATAGAGAGTAGGGATGGAGGATGAAATGGAATTAGGTGAGCATAGTGGTGTCTCATTTTCCTTGATTTACATTGGATATCTGCAGAGCAGAAGGACACCCGAAGGAAGCAGATGCTTTGCAGTGATACGTTGATGCCTCCCAGCACTGCCCTGGAGGCACCGTGTCCTCCCGGGAGGCACCAGGCACATCTGAGTTGTTATTTAATGCAAACTAAAGGTGTCTGAAGGAAGGGCCTTTCTTACTCCCATTCTAAAAAGAAGACCAAACTAGTGAGTTTCAAGGGCCAGTTGGCTTAAACTGATGCATCTTCATGGATTTTTAGTGGAGCTAAAGCCAGGTGTGCATCTAGTCCTTGTTGTCTTTGGAAAAAGTGCATCACAATAGTGTAGGACCGTGTGTATATGTTTATAGTAATCCATTAAGAACCACAAACCACATGCTGTGAATACACTTACCTAAAGCATTGTTTAGTGTTCTGCTCCGATTTCTCTTTGTGTTCCACTCTTACTTTTATAGTATTAATTAATTTACAATTTGTTTAATATATCAAGCTCTAAAACCACTTAAATGAAAGGCAGCATAAGATCTTTTCTGCTGAGGTGGCCATTATGCATTGGGAATACTGGGATTTCTCATTTTGGCATTAAATTCCAAGCTTTGGCATAGGCTGCAGATGTTTTAGAGATGTGTGTGAGATACCAGATCTTCTGGATCTGGGAGGCAATGAATTGGAGGTTACCTAGAATGTTTTGACTAGAACTCTGTTCCAGGTTCTGTATTTAGCTCAGGATTTTGCCATGGATGTGGCCAGACAAAGAGCTTTGTTCCAGAATGGTGGTGGATCCTATCACCCAGTCTGGCTGTTTTCTGAGAGACCAGAGGCACCTGGAGCAGGATAAATTCGCTTTAACTGCTTGTCTCACGATCAGTAAACAGCTCCTTTTACCCAAGCAGTTCTTACAGGAATTAATAACTGACCAGCTGAATTCAACTTGTGCAGGTAACCAGCACATCAGGAGCAGGTACCTTTCAAAAGGCTTTATGTCTTTCTCTAGTTAGTAGCTTTCTTTTTCCCATAGGTTTTTGGTTAGATATAAATACTTGGAATTAGGTTTTTTCCACGGTTTAGCCTCTCACTGGTTCTAATGGTGCTGTTGAAAATAGCGAAAAGCTTTCTGGAGAGGGATATTCAAGTAGTGTATGTGTTAAGCCTCTTGCTTCCAAGCTCTAATTCCAAATCAGCATCCTATACAGATCTGCTACTGCATTTCCCTAATCCTAAGCAGTTCAGATTTTTTTTCCCCATTCAGAGGAATTTTAATTATTTTTGGTAGCACATTCGTGGAAAGAAAAAGTAAAAAAACCCCTTTTGCTGTAGTGTGAATGGCAAGTCATTGCTATTGTCAGCTCTCTGTGGGTTACTTGCATATAAATAAATTACGGTGGGGAGAATAATCTTTTGTTAACGTTGCATTCTGTTTCTCGTGGCTGCTATGGCAACAGATGAGCCAGTGCTGGCGTGGAAAAGCTTAATGGTAAGCAGAATGGAGTGATGAATTTAGCAGGAGGAAGAAGGGAAGAGCACAAATCCTTCAGCAACGCTGTGAAATGAGTCACCAATTAACCCTCAGATGGGGAAGGGCTTCCACATGTATTTATAAATCACTGAAATCAGATATTGGCGATTATATTTGGAGCAGGAGAGTGACAGACTGGAACTCTGGGGAGCAGTAAAATAGACGGTGTCGTTTGCAGATGATTCGGACTTTTCTTCCCCCACCATGAATCAGCTCCTTTGTGTAGCTTATAAAGGTGGAATTTGCTGGCCTGGGTGTTTCTTAAGTGGAGTCCTCAATGACTGCACCACCACACATTCCTGCCTCTGGACAGTGCCAAGAAAAGGCAGTGAATGATTTCTGTCCCCTGCCCTTCTAAGATTTTGGGCTGTGAGAGGTGACTTCCCCTGTTTTCTCCTGCTAGGCTGCAAATAAAGGGGGTTAACGCTCCTTTAGAGGATAAAGAGTTTTAACTCTGCTTTTTTCTTTTGATCTTCAATAGTAGAAAGCATCTCTCACGCATTTCAAAGCTTGACTGGAGTAGCAGTCTGGGTCATAAATCAGGATTTCGTTGGGAAGGGACAGTTTTATTGGAATGACTGCAGAATTTCATCTTGTGCCATGCCTGGCTTTAGGTGATACTTTGAACTTGATAAATGTGATGAGCCTGATTCTGCTCTTGGCTGGTTCATGGCCCCTACTTTTTAACTCCCAAAGTCTGAGTGGTGGGCTATTTCCCCCCCACATCTATTCTGGCATGACTTCTATTATCCTGAGACAGGGATTACTTTGAGCTCTTGGGGAAGAGTACTTGTCGTCTCAAGTTCCTGGTGAAACGTCAAGCGGGCATTATAATTGCTGCTCCAGTGGAAGTATTTGTGCTAGGGAGAAAGTTTCAGAGCATGGAATCTTCTCTGCAGAAACTTCACCTGGAGCTTTAGCATTGTGGATGGCATGTAATGGAAATGGTTCCAGAAGTTAGTAATTGGATTATTTACTGTCCGAAAATAGTGCCAGACAGTGCAAATTGTACAGCTGTGAAATTTTTTAGCAATATAGAGTTTTCAAAAGGCTGGAGGGGAGGAGTATTGGGCATGAGAGGAGAGGTAGAGGGAGGGCTTTGCCCAGAGCCAGGGAAAGCTGGAGGTAAAATCAGTGGAAGATGTTTAGAAGGCTGTCAGAAAGGACAAAGGAGTGACAAGAGGCTTGATTTTTATTTAGTGGAGAGATAAGAACACTTCTGAAAGATTGTTAGCAAGAAAAGTTAGAGATGGATGAAGGATCTTATGTGAAGAGTGTTTTGACCAGACTAAAGGATAAAAAAAAAAAAAAAGAAGTGCTGTAGGGGGAATCACTGATGCTACTGGTGATGCTTCCCTCTTGAATATGGAAGGACTGGGGGAGAATGTAAACAAGCTACAGGATGCCTTGTTCACTGCAGACACAGATTGTAGGGAATAAAGCATCTTTGTGTACCCCAAAAAGTCCTTCTGGAGATGCTGTTGGCACTTTAAAAGCTTAAATCTGTTTTGTCTCTTTTCAGATTTTGGCTTCATTATTTGAGGGGGTTGAACAATGTGGCTTGACTCTTGTCAGAGCTGGCAAAGGGCTTTTCTGGGTTGCTTTGTGTTTTGGTATTTCTGATGCTCCTGACTGCAGGCAGAAAAATACCTGATGTTGCTTTGTGAGGGTTGAAATAGATGGTGATTGGAACAGGGTGGGAGAAGAACTAAAAACCAATTTTTGTATATTCTCCAAAATCAAGTAGAGTTGTAAATACTTGGAAATGAAATTTGTGCCTCTGCTATGTGCTGTGAGCCTGTTAAAATGAGTCCTCGGTCCCTGCTGGGCAGTGAATGTGTCCTTGCCATCCTTTGGGAAAGAAGTTTACTTTGACAAAGTGAGAGGCTTTGTGGGGCCTTACCTGACCTGCTTGATTATCAGTCCCTCTGGGGAGAGATGGAGCAAGTCTATAAAGGACTGTAGATTTCCACTTCAGGACAGGCCTTGCAGTAGAGTGTGGGAGGGAAATACTCCTGGGTCCTTTGCAGCCTAATTCTGCTCATGGAATAGCCTTATTTTGCAAGGTTCCGTGGTTTGAGATGTGCACTGAAGGATAAGGCTGAAAGGTTTCACTGTAGGATTAGTCCTGCCTCAGCTTAGGACAGAGACCCATCAGCTTGCCTGCATCAACTTTGTTAGTCTTGGAAATAATTTTTGTCATTGTTTGAAGGAAAGTCCCATTAAATAATGTATTTCAAAGTGCTGCTGTGCAAATGATTAATAGTAACACCTCAGAGTATTCCTGGCTCACCATTTCCTTTCTCTGCTCCACTTGTAAGAAGTGTATTTCATTCTGAGACACTTTAAAAAAATTATTTTCTGCTCCATAAACCAGCATAGTGCTGAATCTCTGATTTGAGCAAGAAGCACCTTGTTAGAGGTGATGGTAAATTGAAGGTAAATTTTCTTGCCTCTGACAAAGTTATCCCTTCTCTTGACATCATTATACCATTCCTGCTAAGGCTGGGTTTCTTCTCAGGTAACTGAAAAGCAAAATGATTTCTGAAAAGTTGGAATTTTGGCTTTGGAAATTTAAACCAAACCAAATTGCAGATAGGGATTTAAAAATGAAATATTTTTGCAGCACCCACTTCTATTACAGCCTTTGACTCCCCACATCCATGCACACAGGAGCTGAGATGTGCTGAATTTGTACTGCTCTCTTGGTGAAGGACAGCTTTGACTGCCACAAGAGGGGTAAAACCACATTTTGAAAGATTCTAAGTGCTACAGAAGTTCACACAGTTACAGCATGTTTTATTTGGTGAAGTCAGGATTTTGTAATTACTGAGCTGCTAACAATGCTGTGAAATAATAAGGGAGCTGTCTCCAGTCTGGACATGGAAAAGGCAAAAGCACAGAGGTGAGAAACTGTAATCATTTTAAGTCATCGGGAAATAAAGCTGCTCAGGGTAGCCTTTCCTGGGTCAAACAAAAAATGAGTCTAGAGCTTGAAATACTGAACAGGGATGCCTGACTTGCTGAATGCTCTCTGTGAACTTATTCTCATTTTATAGCAAGAATCCTGCTCGTGTCATTACAGTGTTGGTAATAAATTGAACCAGAAAATGTTCATGTCCTGCTTTACAGCCATTTGCACAGAATTTTCTCAGTTTGAGTAAGTACTCCAAAAAAATCCCCCAAAACAAAAGGCTGGGGTTTTGTTTTTGGTTTTGTTTTTGTGTTTTTTTTTTTTTTTTTTTTTTTTTGTGGGTTTTTTTTTTGCTTTTTAATCTGGCTATTTGGAAGTTCAGATTCTGACCCTTCATACAGCATTTCAGGATTTGGGTGTTTGCCTGAGTTTGTTGGTTTTGGGTTCTGTTTTTTCCTGATTGGAGTGAAGGGACTGCGCTGAAGAATTTGTTCTGAATTTGGTTCATTTTCGTAGCCAACTAAGAACTCTTCTGACAGGGAGACACCTTCAGCCTTAGCTCTTCTTGTACCTGGATCTGCTGTAGTACTTGTGTTTGGCTGTTGCAGGATTACTGTCTCTATAGCCTGTATTTCCATACTCCAAATCTTCCCCAATTGCCTGAAATGTGGGTGGACAGCTCAGTATGTTTGTTTTCTGTGGAAAGGGAACAGCACTTTTTGGCTCCTTGCCATCCTTGACCTTTAATACTCTGAGGGGCAAACTACAGAAAACCCAATATGAGCAGTGTACTGTCAGCATTGCTGGCAAATGCAAAAAAATTCCTTTTTACCTGGCAATTCCTTAATATACAGGTATAGCAGCACACCTGGAAGGCCTTAAAAAGCTAGGCAGGACGAGGTTATGGCAAAATCCATTTGTCTGAACACGTTTCAGATTCCTGATTAAAGAGAAAGTGTTTATATGTTGCTCTCCAGAAACTCGTATTCTCCCAGCTCTTTCCAGTGCTCCACTGGGCTTTGTAAACTCTCAGGAATATTTGTTACCAGTCAAAATGCTTTTTATCTTTATTCCATATGTTTTTCAGTGTCTGCAGGTTGTGACACTCAAATGGATGTGGTTTCATAAACCTTATGCTAATTATTTTTCTTAAACCTTACACTCACTAATCAAACATATTTGTGTGGTTAAAGTGGCCTTAAAGGTGTGATGCCCTTAAGATTTGATGTCCCTTTTTGCAATTAAATAGAGGATTCTACAATTATTAAATAGCTCCAAGTGCCATCAATCAAATATGAAGATACAGGAGACAAAACTTCTCTTACTTCCTGAATGCTTAGAGCCTATCATTAAAAGAAAAAAGATCACATATGCAAAATTCCATCCCAGCAAATTCCAAAAGATTTGACCAGCCAAGTAATGTATTCCTAGTTTTTGCTAGTCATAAGGCATGAAGTTATAAGATTATGATGATAACTGGCATTGCCCCTTCCCCCCTTGTAATTTTAGTTGTGAGAAGCCATTGCTGAAATTCTAAAAGAGCATATATTGAATTATATAAAGCATTAATCTTTAAATCTAGCAGATATACTGAGATTGTTGGGATTATTAGGCTTTTCTGGTAGCACATGTACTCATGTGGATCTGGAGCTCTCAGTTACCAGGCCTTAAGGGTTGTTGTCTCTGATGTTATCAACTCCTTATTTTTGATAGGGGATAGTTTCTAGACAAAGCAGTTTTCAAGCTCTGAAGCTTTTAAAAAAAGGCTTAAAAGAAGAAAAGAATGAGACTGGTGCTAATCGTTGGTTTCTTGCAAGCAGGGCTTTCCTGCAGAGCAGTGGCTTGGGGGTGTTCAGGTGAAATTCTGCACTCCAGAATGCTACAGGAAGCTTTTTTATGGTTTTGGGCAGGTTTTTGGAGTGACTGAATGACCCAGCCTCCTTTTGAAAGGGCAATTTCATTATTTAGTGTGAATTTTATGCATATTTAGTGAGAACACATTTAGCAGTACCTTATTATGCTTCTAATGAGGGCCAGATGTGTTTCTGCTGCAAAACCGAGGTCATAATGCAAAAAGGGAGAACAGAAGTGCCTTTCCCAGGGAGAAGAGCAGATCATTTGAGGTGAAGATATGAACTTCTATTAATAATTAGAGGAGGGGAATCCATGGGGATTGGTGTGAAACTACGGGCGATACTGATTTGTATCTGGACAACTGCAGGGCCCTTTATAATGAGGAGGAATGACACTGCTACTCTCTGAAGACAATTACATTGCAAATAAACAACTTATGTCAGCTAAGTGGTGTTTATTGCCATAATGGAAATTAATTTCAAGGGCTTGAGGCAAAGTGAATATAGCCCAGCCAAGCAGTGCATTCCACAGTGAGGTGTTCCTGCTCCTGCCATTTCCAGGCTCCTGAGTTCCCATGGAGGGGAGTGAGTGCAGTGCTTGCCTGTCACGTGACACACTACCAGGTAATTTGGATCCATTTGTTCAGTGGTGTGTTAAAAACATGCTGGAGGACACTCAAATATTTTTAATTACCACTCTCTCTGCTGCCATAGAGAGATTCAGACTGGGAGAGTGGCCCCTGCACTCCAGATGAGAGACCTTAATTTTGAACCTGTTCTAACCAAGTTCTCTCTGTTACCTGGACAAACTGCTCTTCTCTGACTGTTTCTGTACCGCAGAAATGATAACAGAGTTGCCTGACTGGGATAAGTGCATTTAAAAGGCTTTGCTGCTCCCATGTAGTGTGGAGATAGGGACTATAATGGGACTTGTCAGTTTATCTCATTTTTGTTGTTCCCATTGACTGTTTCTACAGGCTTGTGTGTGGGCTGTGTGCCTGTCACCACACTGTACTCACAGCAGATATAGTTTTCCTTCTGCCACTGTGTTTTTTGAGATGCTGTTTTTTTCTGTTGTTCTGGAAAATTTGCCCAGATTGCCTGGATGAGACTGAAGACTTGTGATTAAAGGGAGCATCTCTGCATTAGTGCATGATCAGCATAACTTTAATACAGAATGTAAATCCTCCAAAATGCATCTCCATTTGAGAGTGCTGCTGACTTCCTCATGTCCTCACCAGCTGGAAGAAGTGCAAGTTGTATTTTGAAGGAGATTAATCTGGAGTAACCCTGTGTTTGATTTAACATTGCTGCACTTTGGAGAAACCTCTCATTCAGCTGATGAGCTCTTTGACAGCAGGTGAAATTCTCTCAGAAAAGACAGAATTTTGTGTTTCCTTGTGGGAATGGTTTCATATCATGCCTGAGGCTTGAAACATCACCCTGATTTTTCTGCAGAGGGCCATACCATCACAATATATTTCAGCTGTGCATTAAGCTTGTTTTGTTCTTGTAAAATCCAGGAAGAAATAGTCAGAAGACCAGAATAGGCATGTTGTTTTATTAAACCTTTCATATGAGTGAGTAGGAGTTGCTCCCATTTCTTCCTATAATGCCAAGGATTTCAAATTGGAACAGTTTAAACTGAATTGAAGATTAGTAGCTGAGTCAGGATGCATGTGGATAACAATGTATCCTTTCAGAGAGAAGCAAACAGATGTCCAAGCAAAAATAATAATAAGATTAGAAATGACCTTTCTTCTGCATTAGCTGCCGTGAGAAGAGGGGAAGCCTACACAGGGAAAATTTTGATCCAGAGAGAGGTACTCAGGAAGTTCAGCCATGTCCTGTTGCAGAAATAGCTCCTTTGATGGATTGGCTGTTTCCTAATTGTGTTTTCAGCGAGTTTTGAATCTTGTATGGTCATTTAAAAGCATTTTCTTGAGTCATCACTTGGCTCGCAGTCCCCCCTTGTTTATTTTTGAATGAGTACCTTGATATGAAGACTCTGGAGCAGGGAGCATCGGGATTGTCATGGAAACAGGAGCTGCAGCACTGGCTTCCAGCCAGGAGATGTGGTGATTCATGGCTTCAATGTGGGTGTCTGGAAATGAAATAAGTTCCAATTCTCAGAATTTCAGAATCAATGAAGTAGTATTTGTGTTTGTGTTTTTATTTTCCCCTAGGAGGTATTCTGAACATCTTCCCCACATATCCTGTTTTATTTCTACCATTTTAAAAGGGTGTTTCTTAAGTATATACTCAGCATCTGACCAGTAAATACAGCTCTGTGTGGGGAATACTCACCTGCCCCTTGTTTTCATTTTAGCTTAGCCTTAAATTCAAAAAATATGAAACCTGCAAGCTGGAATTTTGTAGTGTAGCAATTTGATTTACTTCTGGATGAGTTTGGGAATAGATTTGTGCACTGTATGTGTGAATGTGGTCTCAGTGTAGGACATGAAAATGAGGTAATTGCAGATCAGGGTTTCTAAACGTAACCTCAATTTCTATAAATGGTGTTTGTGCCCACTCTGAATCCCACATTTTGTTTATATTCATATAAATATAAAGTAAGTAATTGCAGGGAACATACACAAGTGTAGATGTGGACGGCAGGACTCTGCTGTGGGCACACGTAGTTTGGGGCACTGCTGGTGCTGAGAATGAATGAGTGGCTCATCTCTGAGAAGGGCCAGGAGGTTGAATCCTCCTCTTTAACTGCTGGATCCCTCCAGTGCTATAGATGATATATTTCCTGAGTCTCATCAGATCCCTCAGTTGTATTTAACAGTACAGAAATTGAGTGGAATTTTAGCCTCACACTGCATACCCAAGATGCATCTTCAGGGTTCTCTTTAAAATGAAAGCAATTTATGAATGAAGATATTTTATCTTGTGTTCATCAGGAAATGAATCTCTTGCCTATCTGCTTTTATGGGTTTGTTTTTAAGTTGCTGCTGCAGTGGCCAAAGAACTGTATTGCTCTGGTTTTTGACCTTTGTGGATGTATGGAAGTAGATGGGAATGAGATAAATTTACTTAAGCTTTGGAAAAAGCCTTGTGTATAAAAATTTTTCACTGCTGCCTTTGAGTTGAGGGTGCCTTATCAATTAATAAGGAATCACTCCTGTCAGTAATTAAGACTACAGAGGGGTGATTTAATAGGTTTTATGAATTTGAGTGCCATATATTGTTACTGATTGCTTTTCTGTTTAGATCTTCAAGTCACAGACAGAGTGACCTTTTTCTCCATTTCTTCCTGCTTGTGCTTTTGCCATCAACTCAGTGCTTTAGGTGATCAGTTTTTCTTTTAATCATTTTTGTTTCAGTGGGCTGTGCTGTTCTCTGGGTATCTCTTTCCTATGATCAAAGAGTTCATTTTGTTGCTGGAGCTGTGGTTTTACCTTCTGTCAGGACTGTTACAAATCCATATCTCTGAGCTCTTGGAGTAGCTCTTTCACCAACTATTTTTCAGTGCACAGGCTTTGATGTCTGGTGTTTTGGATTAGCTGCTGCTGAGATCATTTATCCTGGGGAGGTTTAGCAAGTTTGTGGGTGCTGCTATGAGTTCCACACCTGTGGTGCATCACTGCTCTTGCGGTTTTAAGTGGCTTCTCCAGCTGTGCATAAATGGGAATATTCCTGTTGCCATCCCAGGTGCAGCAGGGCAGAAGGTCCAGCCTGGGTGTCTCTACTGGGGAGGGACAAGGAGCTGGTTTGCATTGCAGCAAAAATGTGATCAGGAGGGTTTGCTGGGTCCAAATTCTCGTTTGCTTTCCCATCTCAGAATCTGCTTCCAACCCTCCCCCTCTGCCTTTTAGTTTTAATAAAGCAAAAGGACAAAGTTGTTCTTTCACACAATTGTTTTGTTGTATTCTGAGCCTCATCTATTTACCGCATGTGCAACTGAGAGAGATTAGGTGTGGGGGAGAGGGGATAAGAAACCTCCGGGGCCCTTGCGGGCTTTAAAAATAATATTTCTGTATTTCTGGGGTGCCCTAAAATGCCTCTTCTCTAATATGAGCTGCTCTGTAGGGGTTTTCTTAAACTTCTATTAAATTAGGTGGGCTATTTTTGTTTGGCTTATTTTGATTGTGGTTTTTTCCATATTTTGCTCTACTGCAGATGTTCTTCACCAGGAGGCAAAGCTGTGGAAGAACAGGGAGATGTCCCCCTGCCTCCCTGTTTTTCCTGTGCTGTGTATTGGCACTTCATTTGGCTGTTGTCTTTTATGAATAGTGTGGCTTTTACATCATCATTCCAACTGGGAACGAATGTGAGAGAGGGGAATGAAGTAATCCATCCTCAAAGGCATCTCTTGCTGCTGAATTAAGTCAGTGCTGTGTTTCTGCCTCACCTGGTGGAACTGCTGGCTCATACCTGCCAGGGTGCATGTCACCTGCCATCCATGGGAAGGGTTTGATTTTAGATATTTTAGAGTAGACGCTGAATATTTGTGCCTTTCTTGTTTTACTCAGGCTCACCAGGATGCCCAAAGAAGCCCATGTAGAAATAGGTCCCATAGAATATCTGACAGCAGCTGAAGGAGATGTGTCTGGAGGACAGCAGTGTTCTGTTCTGACTGCTGAGAAAACAGAATATCAGCACAAGCAGCACTTCTATTCCTATCCTTGTAGTCAGATGGGAGCAAAACTAATCAATATTTTTAGTATGGAAGTAAATTTGGGATACAAAGTAAACAAGACTCATGAATTATGGCAATTTTTGGTTCTTTCTAGAAAACTTTGGTGATATTTGATTAACATGTCTTATTAAATGCAGACAGATAACATTGTTTTGCAGAAGAGAGCACTTGGCTTTCACAGTTAGGACAAAGGGTAGGATTTGGAGGTAAAGAAGGAGCTGTGTGTCCCTTGATAACCACGTTTGACAGCATAGCAGCTGTGCTGGAAGAAACTTCATGTAGACAAGTTCATCTGCAGAGCTTTATGTTTCTTTATCTCTAAGGGCACTGAATCCACCTGATTCAGCTGATCATACCCTACGTGTGAAGCTCTTTTTACTTAACTTTTATAAAACCAAAACAACAAGAAAAAGCCCCCTGAAATGTAGGCTAGGAACGGATGTGACCTAATGGCATATTTAAAATTAGGACTGTTGGGTTGGTTTTGTGTGGGGTTTTTATTGCTTCAGCCAAGTGTGTACCAGGACCTTGAGTGACCTTTTATGTTGAACGGAGTCCTGAAATTTTTTCCAAAAACGTTCCAGTCACTGGACCAGATTAATGGGGTTAGAAAACCACCTCCTCTGGTAGGATACATCTGCCCCAACATCCAGTTTAAGTATTGGATAGCTGTCGTCTCTGGACTACCTCAAGTAGCTGGTACTTACAAACAAGCACCTCCCCAGGGTGATAAAGCTGACCTGTCTTTAATTCTTGCCTGAGGATAAGATTAATTCCCCCTGAGCAGTGTGTGAGGGTTTTTCCACTGACTCTAAATGTAATTTAGGGTTGAGTAGTTTGCACCTGGATTTCTTACACAAATAGTAATAAGCGTTTAGCATCCTTACGTCTCTGAATGAGGTTTGCAGGTAAAATATAACCTTTTAAACACTATGCACCGAAAAAAGTTCTGGGAAAGCTACAGGATTTCAATGCTAATCACTGCTTAATTTTCTCCCATGTCTCAGAGGAGATCTTTTACCTCAGCTTGAGCTCTGAAAGTCCCTTTTGCCCCTATTGAGAAGAACTGGGGGGGCTGCCGAGACTGGGATGTGATTGAAGTCAGTGGTGGAATTGTTGTCTTGTGCATTGAGATTGAGATTGTGTTTATCATCCAGCGCTGCAACAGGTGAAGCACAGCAACAAACTGCAAACTAGCAAACAGACCCTTTTCTTCTATTTCCCCCCTTTTCTTCTATTATTTCCCCCCTTTTCTTCTATTTCCCCCCCTTTTCCTCCCCCCCTTTTCCTCCCTCCCTTTTCCTCCCTCCCTTCCCTCCTCCCCGCCGCTGTGTCCCAGCGAGCAGAGCAGGAGGTGTTTGGATGCTTTGCACGGGAGCAGCACCTCAGGAAGGCTGTTCCCTGCTGGAGACTGCCGGGATCGGCCACCTCGCTCCTTGAAACGCATGAAATGCTTTGAAAATAACCGTGCTTGGTGCTTTTTGCTTCTCTGAATGCCAAATACTCCCGAGGAAGCCGGCACAGAGAAACACAGAGGAGGAGTCTCCGGATAAGCCGGGCCTGTTGGGGCAAGAACTTGTTTTGCCTTGAAACTTAATGCAAAGCTTAAGCAGAGCTGAAGATAAAAGGCAGTGGGTGAATGATGAGTGTTCAGTCATTTCCAATGTGTAGTACTGTATCTCAGGGGCCAAAGTTCAGCGAAGATGGCTTTATAACTCCCTTGTTTGTACTGGGCAAGTGGAACAACGATTAAGCACAAGGTTGAACTTTACTTAGTATTTATTTCCCATGCTGGGGTGGAATGTGTTTGTAGTATCGGTGGTTGGTTGGTTGGGGTTTTCCCCTTCAAAATTCGAGATCAAGTTGGACTTTCGGGAGAAAGGGCAGATCTTGTTAGCATTTTAAGTTGAAATAGCAGAATTCTCCAGGAGGACTGATGTGACACGTTACTGCTGTTGTTGTTGACTTCACTAATTTTACAACGTCTATTCTAGGATTGGGAAGCTGCACATTTTTCTTTGCACTTCCCTCTAAACAATTTCTTTTCTTCAAAGGAGTGAGTACATCAAAGAGCTTCAGGCTCTTGAGTTTCCAGGCAGCTCCAGGTACTAAAAATGTGCAGGGAACCATCCGTAGTTACTGAAATTCAGTTGATAAACTTGATTTAGAAAGAAACTCTAAACAGAGACAAGTCAAACCAGCTCTGCACAGGGCAATGCCATTGTTTGTGTTTCTGTGTTTAATGAGTGATTATTTATTTCCTGAGAGTGCATTTGTGAAGGGGAATGTTTTCCATTTTCCAGCCACATTTCAGTAATGTGGTCAGCATGGCTTGTGTTTTGGTTGGGCAAAATACGAAGCTTTTTGAGAGCCACGTGATCAGTTTGGAAGAGCATGTTGTTTTTCTGGGATGTTCATACAGGAAGCCCCCCTGCCTTCCTTAAACATACCTATAGTATGTTAAAGAATTAGTGGCACTGCTCTTTAGTCTGTCTGTTGTCCCAGTCCTGCAGTGCCATCACTGTTACATGGTATGTAAATCTCTACAGCCCAGAAAAACAGCTGAAAACTCATTTGACTTGGATGAAAAGGCATTTATGTGGATATCAGTCTAAATGTTGGCAAGATAAAAATCTTATCTTGATTGAGATAAGGGGGTAGCTGGAATTTGAAACAGGCAGCACTAGTTTGGTCAACTGTCAGAAAGGCAAAACTCTGATGTTTCAAGCTCTGAAGGCCAAGGATGCTTTTTTAATGGCTGCTATCTTTAAAAGAAACTTTTTCTCCTCAGTGGCTGCTTCTAGGCCAAAATCCCCAGGGTGTTTCAGTGGGGTGCTTTTCAGGTGTCACTGTTCTTTGCTAAGCACCCCTATGACAGGCCCTGTTTTTGGGAGTGGTGGGTTGAGTGCACAAATAAGAAACAGTCAGGAATAGGAATATTCCTTGTTTAGGGTAAGGAATAGCTGCCACCACAGCAGGAAATTTTGGAAACCAAAGAGGAGTAATAGAAAGTGGTGATGACAGGGATTGCTGCAGATGTAAACAATTAATACTATTCACTTTGGAAAAAGCCCAATCATAGGATTTTCAAGAAAAGGATGATTCTGCCCTACCTTCTACCCCTCTACAAGCACCCGCACCATGTATGTTGTGATGCACAGTCCTTGGTTCCTATCTCTGGGTCCTTTTTTGCTTTCCTTGGGGTTTCTTTTCTTGTTCCAGTGCTGTACTTCTTTCCTGATTTTTTGTGCTACTGCTCTCTTCTCCCTCTGATTTGTTTGGGGTGACATTTCTGCTGTGAGTGGATGTTTGGGGGACACTTCAGCCAGCCCATGGTTACTCCCTGTCTAAGAGGGCTGATGTAGAAGCAGAAGCAGGTGAACTGCTGGGACAGCTTGGAGCTTTGGGGAAGATCCTCTCTCATGGTCTGAAGTTGCTGCAAGGGACAAGGAAGGAGTGGGAATTAGGACACATCTGGGATCATCGGGCTGTTCCTGCCCTGGCTCTCATTGAATCATTCGTTTCAGCTTCTCTGCACTTGCAGTGTGCTGGAAGTTCACTTATTCTGTGGAGTACCAGAGCTTGGTGCCTTTTTATGCACATCCTCTGGCACTTTCAGGTACGTCCCAGCGGTGTTTTCCCTTCTCTTGTTTGAATGAATTCAAAACTTTCTGAACAGCCTTGCAAGGTGGAAGTTGCATCTGCATTTGCTGCATTTATTCATTTACTGTGGTGCTGGGAACTCACTCTGCTCTGCAAGGGACTGTTCTGAATTAGAACAAAGTTTTCTTGGAAGCCAAAAGCAAAATGGTGCCATTTAACTTGCAGAAAGGCAAAAAAGTTCTGTCTGGGCTGTAGGAATGACAGTTGACCAGGGAAAGTTGTTACTTCCAAATACTCCTAACACTGTTTTTATATCATCAGCGACTGTTTATGCTCTGTCAGCTTGAAGTTACATTATCTGAAGTGTGTCAAGTCAGAATAGTGTCACTGCTTTTATAGTCTCTCTTCTTGAATGTCATCTCATCTTCTACTTCTTAATTCCATTTCCGTCACTCTTTCCATCTCTCATCTCTTTCCTGACTTGCCAGACAGCACTGCAAAACTATCAGACTTGCTTTCCAGTTGAAGTCACTGCAGCTTAACTCACAGCCAGGCTTTGCAGCATTAGTCAGGAAAACTTTGGCAATAGCCTTACGCTGAATTCCAAGGCAGATGTGGCTGCCTCCACTGGAGGGATGTGCTGGAGAGAAATCCAAGGGTGTTTTTATGCAGGTGCTGATACAGATAAGGGCATTGAGAGTTTTTCTAGTTTTCCTCCCTTACCAAAAATTTCACAGGTTTATTCTTTGCTCCACAAACTGCTGTCTCAGAAGTTACCAGAGAAATTAAAGTTTGCAACAAAGGAGGGATGCAGAGCACAGAAATGCAATTAAAGTAGCAAAAGGGAGGTGCAGGGCAGATAGATTTACCCATTTGGAACTGTACAGTATGTCAAGTTCCAATTCAAAACCTTGTGGGGTTCTGTTTTTCTTTGCCATGTTGTTTATAAAAGGGATTTTGTGATAACTCACCTACAGCAGAGAAAATTCTGTAGCATAGATAAGAGTGTCTGGGAGGGAGAAAAAAAGAGAGACCTGGATATAAATGAGTAAGAATTTATTCTTGTGGGTTTTTTCCCTGGGGAATGTCCGCATGAGGTTCTGAAACAGAGCTTTCTTCTCTTTATCTTCACTGCTGGGATTTTGTGTGACTCTGGGAGTGGCAGTGGAAGGGGAGGCTGGCAATGGTGGTGTTTTCTTGAGTAATGAAATAGGAGAGAAGAAAATTGAAGATGGGAAATAAGGACAGGTCTCACCAGAGTTGGAGATCTCATTTGAACCTAAACACAATTGTGCTTTATGTCACAGCAAAAAAACCCAAATCCAGCCAAATTCTGAAATATAAGCCTTCAATGCTGCTAGGAAAGCAAATAATAACTGCATTTTTATTAAAGGGAAGTTGAGTTTTTCAGTCTATGAAATCACATTCTGTCCTTGTGCTAAGTTTGAGACACTATACAAGCCCCTAAAATATTTACCTTGGAATTGTGTTGGAAAGATTATTATATAGAGCCAATATACAGTGTATTTTTGTCTGATGTTTGAATTTAAAAATGGGTTTCTGACTTCTTTTAACTTTGGAAATTGCCCTGCTTTATTTTATTTTTTTTAGCAAGCCAGTTCATGTATTAAATTGAAATCTGTAAAAATTGCAGTTAATTATAGTCAGCTCAGAGTGAGGCCTAAAATAGGTCACATGCTGTTTAGAATAAAGTGTGCTGAAAATGATTAAATCTGTTTGGTTGGGCCTGAAGTCCATTCTGAGGTGTTTGATCCTCCCCTCCTGGTGTCCCATCTTCTTCCTGTCTGCCATGGTGGGTCTGCTGGCTGGGCAATAAAATGACAAGATTCCTTGGAAGGAAAGAAGGGGGGTGTGAGACTGTTGAGCCTTCTGTCTTTACCAGGAGAGGCTGAAAAGGTTTCTTGCTCCTATACATTTGAGACCAACCAAAATTCTTCCTCAATGTGACAACATTATCCAAATACCAAGGGGAAAGACATGCTATTTACTAAAATAGAAAACAGCTAGCACTAAACTACTGAATTCCTTTCTTTTTTCCCCTTGGAATTCCATTTTGGGTCCTGACTTTTGGGGGACATTTGCTGTCCCCTGTGGTTGGAAGGGATGGTGGCAGAGCTGCCTGGTGAGTCAGCAGGGGCTGGTTAACCCTGTCCCAGCATAGCACTGCCAGCTCTGTCATGGTTTTGTTTATGGATGATACACAGTCCTTGGCTGCTTATTGTCCTTCAGCTGAATTAGTGCTTTATGCCAGTTTTTATTATTCTGAATGCTACTGAATTAATTACATTAAAACAACTTCACCAGTGACCTTGAGCAAAAGTTTTTTCTAGCAGTACATCTTCCTGCATTTATGTGGTGACTTAATGAATGTGTGCACACTTCCACTGTTCAGCTATTGTTCCACATTCCTGCATGCATGACCTTGATGAGAACTAATTATTAGTTTAATTGTATGCAGGAATATTTATGCGTTACAATTTTTGGAGCATTATTGCACTAGGTACTTGTAAAATCATCTGCCAATAAAACCATGAGATCTAAAAGGGTACGTGCAGTATGGACTGACCTGCAGATACACCTGGGAAGCTTTTTGAAAAGCAAATTACTTTGAAAATAACTGTGGAACTGAGCTTAGTCATTCTGCTTCCTGACCAAGTGTGGCTGCAGTGTAAGTAGAAGAGGTTTTATTCTTTACCTTGCACAAACCTGGGTGCTCTGTAAACCCAGCTCTCTTTTTCCTCCTGTTCTCTCCTTCATCACTGACCCAAATTTCTGTGTAACTGGTAACAGAATATTTGGGAAACTTCTTTGCTCAGGTTAGGCTGAGACTAAAAACCTGCCCTCAGTGAGTGGTGCTGCCCTGGCACATCTTGGGGGATCTGCTGTGGATGAGGAGGTGAAATCGCAGTTGTTGTGACCTGGTTTTGTCACTAAAGGAAGGAGCACATTTGACCTTGGGAAGGTTCCAGGAGCTGTGTTGTCGGGCAGGAGGATGTTTGTGTGCAGTTATTTTGAAGGATAAAACTGTGGTTCAAATTCTGGTTTTTCTTAAGAGGTACTTTCTAATAGACGTTGAGATGCACATGGAGGAACCTGAGGAACATAGCCCACACCCCAGCCTTTCACTTGCAGCTAATAGGAGGCTGGTATGGTGTGGGAGGCCTTGAGCTCCTGACTGGAAAGGGTAGAATTTCTCCCAGGCACTAGCACCAGAACATTATGAATGTTCTTCAGACTTGTCCATCCTGGGCAATAGGGCCTGGTTTTGATGTATCTCAAGTCACAGAGGAAGCTGGGCTTCGAGTTAAATTTCTGTCTGCCCTTGAATGATTTGGGGAAATCTGCATCACAAAAAGTAAAACACTGGAGCATTGAGGTCATTATACTTTAAGTTTTATTGAAAACTCACCAACAAAGTGCATTTGTTTTCCTTTGCTGACATTACGTTCTGCTCTGAACTGCCAGAGCTCCAGGAGCATTTTGACAATGCTCTCAGGGACAGGGTGGGATTGTTGGGATCTCTGGGCAGGGCCAGAAGATGAACTCAGTGGTCCTTGTGGGTCCCTTCCAACCAGGATAGTCTGTGATTCTGTGAAAGTGGGGAATGCTACACCACGGCTGTAGGGCACTGTTAGTTCCTAACCACAGCTGTCCTACACCCCGAGTGACTGAGCTGTTGTTTCCCTCGTCTTTCCAGTAGCACTGTTGTGTTTCCTATGGATTATTACTTACCAAGGATAAGCCTGGAGAAAAAAAGAAGGCTTGAGCAGTTTAAATCTCCTTGCCATAGGAACCAGCTCAGGTAATGAGGTAGCTGATGATGTCATCCTGTTAAAGCTTTAAAAAAATTGATTAGAAAAGATTTCCCATCCTTGAATATTTCAGTCTGTGGCCTGTCTTTTCACCTTGTGTCTTTTGCAGCTGTGGTGTAGCAGAATCTCTGAGGAAACAAAGGCAATCAGAACATTTTAGGTTTAAATTTCTGGCAGTGCTAAGTCTGTTGAGGTTCTCTCAGCCCAACAGGACTCCACAAGTGAGGGGCTGAGCTTTGCAAGGGGTGCTTGTGCATGTTCCACTCTAAACCCATGAGCTGCTCTCTGTGAATTTGCTCTGGGGCTGCATTATAGGTACATTAGCCACAGATCTACAGTTTTGCAAGAGGAGAACTAGAATTTATAGCCCCTGTTTACTTAGTGGTAGGTCAAGAGGCCAGTCCTGCAAAGCGCTTCTCATTGTAGCTGGTTCAATATGGAAAATATTTCAGGGGAATGCATCCAGCTTTTTTCTCTTCAGTTTTCTGTTTCTGTCTGCTGTTCTTTGAACTTGCAACACTGGAGGCCACAGAGACATTTTTTTGGGAATATAATCTCAGAAAGGAACACTTGATGCGAAGCAACTTGTACAAGTGAAATGCTCTCTGTAAAAGGAAATAATTCATGGCTTTTAGCTCTTTCAGACCCATTCTAACACTCCTGCTGGGTTCCTTTCACTGTGAAGTAATGCAGAGGATTAGTCAGCATCATCTAATTAGGCAGCAGCAAAGCAAAAATGGTGTTCGACAGCCTCTGTCCTGGTTCCATTTCCATTCATAGGACTTGCCCGTGGAAGCCAAGGACATCTGAGTGATGGCATTGGGAATGCTGAAGCAGCTGTGAGGTGAGGCATGCTCAAATGGGATTTCACCTCAGGAGGAAATCCAAGGTCATCCTCTGCAGTTTCTATACTAGAACAGTCATCCTGTGGTCTGAATGAGTCTGCAGGTAACTGCAGCACCTCCTGGTTCCTTAATAGCTCTGGTGATGTCAGAGCTTTAATTCTGCTCCATCCAGCTGGAAAAGACAGGAGTGAGAGTTGCTGGACAGCCATTTCCTTCCTATTCCTGTAGGTCAGGGCTGCTTTGGTGTCCATATTGGATTGTTTTGTGCTGTGTCTGTGGCTGAATTCCTTTAAAATGTGCTTTGCAACAGTACCTGGCAGGGCTGAAATGGGAGAGTTCACCTTGAATTCTTCCAGGGTGGGCTGCTGATGGCTCTCAGCATCCAAGAAAACTGTATTTGACACTGTAACACACCGGGAGCAGGAGAAATGGTTTGTTTAGAGGGGGTTGTCTGGGTCTTTCACTTCACAGCAGCACTTCAGTACATGGTTAGCTGTACTGAAGGGCTCCCAGTGGCTCCCGGTGACCTGGGCCCTCACTGAGGAATGCTGACACTTCAGCTCACTTGGAGCACAAGCTGGATTTCACTTCTTTCTCAATGGTTGACACAGGGTTACTTACAGCTGGGGGACTGGGGAAGAACAACTCAGCCTCTTCCCAGTGAAGGTTAATACTATCAAGCTTTGCCCACTGGAGCATTAGATCAGCATAAGGGAAGAAACTGATCTTTTTGTATTGGGCTTTTAAAGGAAACAAGCAAAACACTTTTCTTATTAGAACATGGGAGTTTTACCAGCAATGCAGTTGAGATGAAATAATTTTAAACAAAAGACATTGCTGTAGATGAGAATCATCTGCAATTAATTGACAGAGCTGGGACATGAGAGAGGACAGGGTGGGAAAGTGTTCTGCTTATTTCTGTCTGAACTACTTTTTTTGGTGTGAAGTTGTTGATCAAATCAGCCTTATTGCTGATAGTTGATAATGAACTTGTAAGTTGTTCTATTGTGACTTTTTGTGACTCCCATTTTCAGTTAAGCTGAACCCACAAGCTCAGCTCCCAGTCTTGTGTGGGAGGAAGGATGTCTATCCAAGAGTCCCTGATTCTCTGGAATGTCCATTTTGGTGCCTGTGAGTCAGTCCTGGCTCTTCTGACCATGTTACACAGATGAGGAAAGAGGCAAAATTCCCTCCTGGTACAGCTGCTAAGGAGCTCTTGGGAGGAAAGAGCTGTTGGGAAGTAGGGACTGTGAGACTTTGGTAATGAGGTGCTGCAGCCCTGGGATGGTGTTGCCTTGGTGAGGGGGATGAGGTATAGTAAAGAGGGAGCATGTGGATGGGAATCCAGGGAACTGGGAGAAGGAAGCAACCAGGGGTGAATAAAAAAAACCCCAACATGTAGAACCTGAAGAAGTGAGAGCAATCAGATTCCCTTTACCTTTATGTATCATAGGAAAGCTGAGTCAGGAGAAATTATTTTTCTCTGTCTCCCACACCCCCTCAGGAACACCATCTGCAAGTGTTTCTCTTTTCCAGTCTAAGGAGTACCAGAGGAGATTAGAGCTGTTTTTTCCCAGACTTTAGATGGGAGATATCTAGGGACATGTTTACCCAACTTTCCAGCCAAGCTTCTCTGCTTTCTTCCTTATTTTTCTTATTTTAAATGAATGTCCTCAATATAATAATAAAAGCAACATAACAATTCACTTCAGGGACTGCAGTAAAAAAAATGACTGTGTGACATGTCTGCCCATTGAAGACACCTTTGAAATGATGTTCTGAATGCAGATGAGGTTTGGATCTTCCCATTCCTGCTGCCTTTGTGGGGCTGGGCATATGGCAGTGTCAGGTGGGATCAGGGTGACAGTTTCTGGTCCAGCAGTTGCCCTCTGTGCTCACCTTGGATCCCTGTGGCAATTCTGAGCATTCCAAACGTCGTGTATCACCTTGTCTTTACAGCCCTGTCACCGGCTTTGGATGAACTCTAGGAAGAGATCGTACTTTCACAGTGTTTTCCTGTTGTTTTTTGAAGGAAAGGTGGAAGAGGAGCCTTGTGTGAGGCAGTTGTAAGGTGAGTCACGTCTGTATAAATAGAAGTGCTGAGCACATCTGATAAGCTGCAGCAGAAATGCTTTAGTGGCAGGAGAGCTGCCTTGGTAAAATGATCACAGAATTGTAAAGCCTGTCCTTTCAGGCAGCTGCTATGGGGACCTGCACATCAGTTTTTCCTCCCCCCATCCCCCTTCAAGTGCAGGTTCATGTAGCATTGTAATTAATGCATTTTAGACCCCTGAAGTTTGAGCAGAGAGCACAAGGGTTGGGGATGGCTTCTGCAGAGCTGGGGGTGCTGCACAGGGGCTGTGCTGTGCCAGGAGGGAAAGGTGTCCTGGCCTGTTGGAACTGATGCAGGGATTGTCACCTCATTTACCCCTGTGCCTTCACTCAGGATGGGTTTGGAAGTCCATGGTATTATTTCTCCAGTTTGCAATGATTTGCAGAGTAGAGTAGGACAGTCTTTGACTTCCTTGGCAGCGCTGTCTGCAGAAGAGACACCTGGCAGTGTTTGGGCCCCTTCACTCAGAGTTATTTGAGCACACACAGCCTTTCCTCTCATCTGCAGTTCAGGGTACTGGGAACAGCTCAGCAAATCTGTCTTCAGAAGCCTCAGTTTGGTCTCTTCCAGAACACTGAAATCCTCAAGTTGTCATTGTGAAACTGAGTTTGCCCAAGAAATCAGATGCAGACTGTTTTACATGCAGAGTGTCTGATCTCTGTCACGTGATCCCACTGTGGTGTTGAGCAGGTGAAATCCCATGATGATGGAATCTACTCTTGATGTAATTCCCAAGTCTTTGTGTTCTTGTTAATTTGTCACTCAGTCTTTATTTCAGTCATCTTGGATGTACACTGGCATAAAGCAAGCTGGTTCTTATGGAAAAGGAAGATTCAGGACAGTGCAAATCCAGGCAGAATTGGGTCTTCACTTATTTTAATGGGGAGGACCTGGTGGTACCTGTGCAGTTCCTTTTCTTCAAGGCTTCACTTGCTCCAGGCCAGCTGCCTCCATGTGACCTGTCAAGGTTTGTTATCAGCCATTCATCCTCAATCACTGGGAAAATTGGTCAAGGAGAGTAACTGAGGGTTCCGAAAATCTCCCTCTTGCAAGGAACTGCAGTTCATGGACTTTAAAAATAAACTGTGACAGTCTGACAAGTACCTGCTTGTTCAGGAAGTCACACACAGAGAATTTAACTGAATCCACCCAAAGTGAATTGGGCAGATGTCCAGAAGTTCAGTCGCAGCCAAAGTGTCCCACCAGCACTTCCCAGGAATGCCATGGGTGTGTGCTTTGGTGCTGCACTGAATGCATTTCAGCTCCAGGATGGCTTTCTTTCTCATCTGCTTTCCCTCCAGACACCACACCAGGCTGGGTGCATTGCTAACAGCTCTTGAAGAGCCTGTTTGTCTCAATAATCTGATCAAGGAGGAACAGAGATATTCTTTCCCTTTACTCTTTCAACAGAAAAAGAGGAGCCTGTCTCACTATTTATTGCTGGGTTCCCTTTATTTTTTTAACTAGGCCAGCACTAAAAATGGAAGTGAAGATCACAGAAATTTCTTTTGATTAGCTCCAGGTAGAAGAACGATGTGCAAGGGAGAAGGTGGAGGAACACAGGCTACTGAGGATGCTGGAAAACACTGAAATAATCTGTTTGGGTCCTCAAATGTCACATAAAGCAGGAGTTTGCAACTCTAAATACGAAAACAAAATTAGTCTCTCAGTAATATGGGCTTTTTAAATTACTTTATTGGATTTTTCTTTTTTTCTTGAGTTATGTTAAAGTGCCATTTCAAGGCTCTGTTGGAATGCATGGGCTGTATATATTGCTTAATTTCATCAGCCTTTCTGTAAAGAAGCACTGGGAGAAGGGCAATGTATTTTCCTTTTTGAAAGCTCTAGTTTATTTTTTCCTCTCCCTTCTTCCTCTGTTTTCTTGCTTTTTCCTGTGCTATGATATTCAACAATGATAAAAACATATCTAAACTTACAGAAACTTACTTTGAAAATCTAGATAATTTTTTTAAAGATTCTTAATTACGTACCCTGTGAGACATCCAGGAGAAATTTTTAAGGAGATGGTTGCTGGCTTAAATATTCAGTAGGGTTATTTGATGATGGTGATTATTATTAATGATAATAATTATTATTATTGTTATTATTCCTATTATTTCTAGACCTCTTGCATCTAGATCAAGTCAAAAGAAAGAGCAGAACCTGTCCAGCGCAAATATGGGTTTTGCTTTCATTGTTGACTACAGTAAGTTTGACATGAAAACAGAGAGGCTGAGTTTACATGGTAGCAATAGTTCTGGAGGAGCAGAACAGGAATTACATCTATTTGACTGTGACCAGGAATGTGATTAAAAATAATTTTCCAGAATGTGACTACTTGTAATACTCTCATATATAGCCCACCAATTGTGGTACAATTTATAGGGCTAAATTAAGTACTGCACTACTTGACAGGAAATCTGCAAAGATTTTAATTTGAGATCTGTGGCTAAATCACTGCTTATTGTGTCCCATGCCCAGGAATCCAGCCACAGTAAGGATAACATTTGCATTAGTCTGCTTTAAAAGCTTTAGTTTAGATAAAAGGGAAATCCTGTGCCAGTAGATGGGCTGTGTGACAGGACTGAAGGCAGGCGAGGCTGATGCACTGTTGGCTCATGTACACAGCACTTTGTGCACTTCTTTGTGAATCTTCCTGAGGCAAAACACTGCCTGGTACAACTCGGGTGATCCAGGATTCCATGCCAGCCCTGACACTGTGGCTCCTTCTCTGGAGCTGGGCTGGGCTCCTGTGCTTTGTCCTGGCAGGCAGAGTCCTCAGCTGCACCAGCATCTCAGCTCAGCCCTGCTACTGCTTCCTTCCAACTGAGAAAACCTCCTTCAATCTCCCAAGGGGCTCAAACGTTACTTTTGCTGCCCCACGAATGTTTTTGGAGTAGATTTTGTTAGAGACAGGTTATATTGCTGAATGCATCAAATCCATCAGTCTTGCTGCTGTGTAGGAACTTAAATCAAGAATATTTGTAGCCATTTTCCCTCTTCACTTGTCTGTCTCTCCTGGCTGTGATAGTAAAATTATGCCAAGTGATTTTTATTTGATCCTCTTTTTAATGCATATTTCTGTGCTGTTTCTGCTTTGGAAGTTGGGAAATAACTTGGGAATCAGGCACTGGGATTGAGATTGCTGAGGAACATGACTTATATGTTTCAAACTTCTGCCTAAAGATGTATTTGGAAACATTATTTTAGTAAGTGGTTTGCCCAATGGGTCACTTTTAACCCATCTGACCCTTTCAAAATCCTATTCTAGGCATGAAATGTAAGTTCTGTTCCTGTGTGGAACTTCAGATTGTGGCAGACTGTTTAGAATTAACATGGTAACAGGGAGCTGTGGTTCTCCATCCCTAGAACTGTTCAGGAATGGTTTCAGTTGGGAGGGCCCTTAAAGCCCATCTCATTCCACCCCCTGTCATGGGCAGGGACACCTTCCACTGTCCCAGGTTGCTCCAAGCCCTGTCCAACGTGGCCTTGGGCACTCCCAGGGATAGGGCAGCCACAGCTTCTCTGTGTAGAATACAAACATAAAAAGCAGCAATTCTGTAGCTGTGACTCAAGGTTGATGTCTTGGTCACTGTGTACTCTGGGAGAAGAAACTTGCCCCAGAAGTGTCAAGGAAGGAAAAGGCATCTGGATATGCTGGTTCACAAGGGTGTGGGGTTGCACTTAGGGAACCTGCCTAGTTGCATTTTTCCATAAATTACGGTGCTTCAGCATGCCCAAACTTTTCTTTCTGCAGTGTCTGCTCCCCATTTAGAGGCAAGCTTTTTCTAATGCTTGTAACTTCCACTGTTGTTTGGGTTGCTTGTTTCTTTTTATTGCTTTCTTTTTTAAAAATTGTTTTTTTCTCTTCTCCCCCTTAATATATATTCCCTCCCTTCTCATTCATGCACAAAGCCACTCTTATTGAAAATCTTTGTTTCTCTGCCTTTTTTGCATCTTGTAGGTTACTCTGTCATGGGGTGAGAGTGAGTAACAGCAAGAAAAAAACTTGTCAATCTTTAGCTCTTTATTAAAACCACACTTGGTAAGACTTAACATTTTTGGAAATGCTTTCCCTGGGCAACTATCACTTTCAGTGCTCACTTCTCTAGTCAGAAAGAGATTTTGAGTCCATTTCATTTTCATAATCTACATTTAAATGCAGCCCCTTGAACTTTACGAGTGATAATTGGATACACAATTTACTAGTTCTGGAATGCTGGATGTTTGGCACTAGCAGAATTGGAATGAAATCAGCTGTGAGTCCTCCTATTTGATCTGGAAAAGATGTGTCTGAGCTTTTCTGTAGTGATTTAAAGTGACGGGGATGATCTTTTTTTTATTTGCAAATACTGGGCCTTCTTGCAGGTAAGCCCTGTATATAACTTATGTATAAGGTTATATATTGAAAGCAAATCCATAAGCAAAAGCTGATCGTTTGGAGAGCCTGCAGTGAGCATTAGAAGCCTGAGAAATAAATGTGTTCTATATGTAACTGTGGTGCGTGCAATGAGTAGAGTTTAAATTTTATTTCTTTTACAAGATCTTGATTTTCTTAAGTTTATTGCATGTGTTTAGGGTTTTTTTTCTAATTTCATTTGTGAAATTATTCTGTGTTTCCCAGATAGTAGGACACAGAAAAAGCAATATTACTGCTGCTGCAGATCTTAGGCCCTTAGCAGCGGCACCAGCTCTGGCACCAGTTCTGGTTCACAATCGCAGCCCTTAGACTTCAGACTCACAAGGTGATTACTTGGATGTTTCTGACAACTTCCTGCCTATCTAGTGCTTCCCAAGATTCATCCCTGAGGAATTGTTGGCAGTTTGTTTTCACACTGGAAATATGAACGTATTTTTCAGTTGCATAATAGCACTGATCCGTATAATCAAGTTTAATAATTCCCCCATGCAGTGGTCAACAGAATCCCAGGATCAGGTTGGAAGAGCCTTCCCAGACCATTGAGTCCAAGCTGTGCCCAATCCCCACTTTGTCCCCAGCCCAAAGCACTGAGTGCCATGTCTAGGCCTCCCTTGGACACCTCCAGGGATAGAAACTCCAAACCTGCCTGGGCAGCCCCTTCCAGTGTTTAACAACCCGTTCTGTGAAGAAATTCTCTCACCCCATGCTTTTGGGTATTGGTGACAGTGGGGATGATCTAGTGATAACCCGGGGTAAATGTCTATCTGCGTGGTCAGGTCTGAAGGTGTATTTATGTTTGAAGACATATTTATTTTTGAGTGGGGTGCAGAACTTTTCATCTGATGTCTTTATTTGTATTCAAAGAGCAGAGTCTCTAAATGTCTTGTGGCAAATGTGCACTGTTTTTTATAAAAATACCCACATGTAAATATTGATTATGATGACTTCTCTGCACCAAATTACAGCGTGCTTGTGCCAGGGCATGAGTCACCTGCCACCCCACAGTTGTCACTCAGGAGTCTGACACTCGTGTTTCCCTTTATAGGTTTGACTTAAACATAGTGACTTACTCATTTCCCTCTCTTCCTCTTACAGAAGTTGAGTCTCAAGACATCTTAAAGGCCACGTGTGGATTGTTGAGACTTTAAAAGGGACATTTATAAATGTTCTTCCTTGAGAGAAATCAGAGGTGTTGGGTTTGAGGGGTCTCTGGTGGGACTGGATAAATAGGTACAAGTGATTGCACATGATCCCTGTGTGTTCCCCTGGGAACAATGGCCTTACCTTTTCACCCTGTTGCAGGTACTGTGGGGAGTCGTGTCTTGCTCACAGTAGTAAGTGCTGGTGGTTGGTGTAGGCGTTCTGCCCTGGTGCCGGTCTGATCTTCAGCTGCCCATGATTTTACTGAAGGCTTCTCTACTCATGCATTACGTGCTGCTCTGCTACACTATTTATAATTGTCTTATATTGGGTTGAATGAAACACCCGTTTCCTTTCACAGTCTGTGAAAAACTTTGTTACTTCTTTGGTTTTTGTGAGTGCTCAGGGGTGAGCCCAAAGGGTTTATTTTGGCTCAACAAAATGTGCAGGAGATTGTCTGCCTCCTTTGCTGGTCCCACATGATGACTTTTCTTCCTCCTGCTTTACTGAGATAGAGAAATCTGTATTGGTGAGCCAGGATGGCCTCTGAGGGACGGGGAGACAGAGCTGGGACTTTGGAGACCTGACTGATATCCCACAGTAATTAACTGTGTGCTCAGATAGGCCATTTAATACCCAATTCCTTCGTTTCTTCTCCAGCTTTTCTGTGCAGACTCCTCCGTTTGGTGAATGCTTCTGCTGGAACTCTGGAATTCAGTCAATGCTGAGACTCTGAGATACAACTGGAACTAACTTTCATTAAATGGAAAAGTGGGTTAATTTGCTTTCTTTAATGATAGTAATCACTCAGGTGCAGGAATCTTACCCTGTAGAAGGGCAGGGACAGCAGCTTCTCCTTCCTGGTGCCCTACATGAGGAGAAGCATTAAATAATGCCAGTACCACGGTGGCCACCACTGCCCGCTCAGTGGTGGTGGGGCTGCATGGCTGATGGCGAAATCGTGGCGGGCAACTCCCCGGTGTGGAACCTGGATCAAACAGACCTCTCGGCGCTGCAGGATCCTGCAGGAATCTTTGAATTACTGGAACTTGTTGGCAATGGTACCTATGAGCAGCAGTTTTTCTTTTAGTCAGAGAAGAGGAGGAAGCGAGGACACGTGAGGGAAAACAACAGGGAGCACCAAGGTCAGTGGAGAAGAAAGAGGGGGAGGAGGTGCTTCAAATGTCAGAGCCGAGATTCCTCTGCAGGCCTTGGTGAGGTCCATGGTGAAACAAACTGTCTCCGTATAACACATGAAGTCCACAGGGGATGCAGAGATCCACTCCCAGCCTGTGAGTTAAGTGCTCATGCCAGAGCAGGTGGGTGTTAGAGAAAGCTGTGATCTGGTGGGAGACTCGAATGGAGAGAGGGGCCCCTGCTTCCAGAGATCGAGAGAGGGCCATTGCTTCCAGCCTAGAGCAGCCTAGCCTTAAAAAACAGCACCCCATGGATGAGTGACCCATGCCACAACAGTTGTGGGAAGACTGTTTGCCCATAGGAGGGACCCCACAGCACAGCAGAGAAAAGACTTCTCTGCCTGAGCGAACAGAAGATCTTCAATGACAAACTGACCAAAACCCCCCTGCCCTATCTCCCTGTGCTGTTGGTGGGAAGGAGGGAGAGGCTGGGGGGAAAAAAGGTGTTTTAAAGACTTATTTTACTTCTCATTATCCTCTTCTGACTCTGTTAATAATTTTACTTTATACCTTTAAATTTGAATCTGCTTTGCCCTTAGAATGTTTTCTCCCAGTCCTTAGCTCATGAGTGCTTCATTAATTTTTTCCCTCCTTTCCTCTGCTTAACTGTAGCAGAAGGAAGTAAGCGAATGACTTTTGTGGATACCTGGCGTTTGGCCAATGTCAAACCATGGCAGGGGGAAAGGAGTGGTAATAATTGTAAACATACCACCATTTTGCTGAGTGAAATGTGTGCAGTATATGAAAAAGAGTACTGCGTGTGTGTAAAATACTGGGTTTTACCCATAACTAAATGATCAACTCCTATATTGTGTGAATATGGAGTGTAAAGGGCTGTGCTTAAAGTAAAACCCAGCCTTGCTGCAGAACTGTGAGCATGAATACAAAAAGTGCATGAAATCCTTAGTTCATTCCAGTTATTGAGAAAGTGCTTTAAGTCTATTTTCCAGTTTGTGTTTAATTTTAGTTACCTATGGATGTGGGGATGCCTAGAAGTGTTATGTCGTGGAGACAAGAGACTTCTGTGCTCATTTCATTCTGGAAACTTAATGAGGAAGCAGCTTTTTAGCCTGGTATGGACAATTCCCAGCTTTCCTGCTGCATGTTCAGCAGGGCTGGTTTGGAGGCTGGGTGGCCAGGGGTGCCCCAGCCTTGCAGTGCAAACTAGCCTGGCTGACTGACTGGGGTAAATTACACTGGACACATCTTGCTTTTTACTTCCCAGGCATATTTTTGGTACATCTTACAACTCGTTTTTCTAGTACATGTGTTTAACAGCTTCTGTTATTCCTTTTCCCACCAAACCAATAATGAAATCCCAGAATGGTTTGGGTTGGGAGGGACCTTGAAGCCGATCCCATCCCATCCCATCCCCCATCCCATCCCCCATCCCATCCCCCATCCCATCCCCCATCCCATCTCCCATCCCTTATCCCATCCCTTATCCCATCCCTTATCCCATCCCTTATCCCACCCCATCCCTTATCCCACCTCCTGCCATGGGCAGGGACACCTTCCACTAGACCAGACTGTTCCAAACCCCATCCAGCCTGACCTTGGACACTTCCAGGAATGTGAGTATTAGGGACTCTAGATGTTGGGCCTAGGTAGCAGGGCTGGAATATCCTTTTCTGTGTGTCCTTTTTCCCTGGCCATTACACTTTGATGTTTTCTGGCTATAACACATACCCAGGCTTCTCACATGGTGTTCTCCATGCAAAACTAATGAAAAATTTGCTAAAAGATTCCCCAGGCTCTTTCTCTACTACTTTCCTGTGGTGCTTTGTAGGTTTATTATAGCTTAAAACATTTAGATTATACCCATAAGGAAAGCAATTAACAAAAATCTGTGCATCAATGGATTATAATGAGAGAAAATTAGATTTGTCTTTCATCTTCTTTTCTTTCTGTTTCAGAAAAAGTGTAATCCCCTTCACGTTCAAAACAGCCATTTTGTTGTCATTTAACTGTGTGCTATGTTAAAAAGCTTTCAGTGGTGTTGAGAAAAAAAATCCCAGAAGCTGTACTTTCACAGAACTTATCTATTAACAGGAAGCATTTATGTCCAGTTTTTTATCAAAATCAGTGATTTTTCATGAAAAGATTTGGATAAAAATGCATTCCGTGCTCTGCTTGTGTATTTTCTGAGTGTTAGCCAGAATTGATCATTGGAACATCAGAGGATGAGCTGAAGCCTGGAGGTGGCTTTACTGGGGGGTAGGAGCAGGAGCAGCATTTCTTGCTTTGCAACATTTGTGTTATGTAACATAAGATCTACATTTGTATGTGTGATCCCCTTCTCCATTGTTTAAACACAAAAATACCCACCTCCCCCCCCCCAGTAAACAGCAGAATGATCCTGTCCTGGGGATCTCAGTGATCTTGTCCTTCTTAATGCAGTGAATGTCACAATGAGAGATGGTGAGTGACAGTTTCCATGAATATTACTCAAGCCTCATAAAACAGAATTATTCATGTGTTTATAGCACTAGAATGGAGGAGAATTTGCAGATACAGAGCTGTGATTGACCAAATAAATGCCCTGCAGGCAAAGATAAGACTATCCCTGAACAAGGAGAAATTGCAGCTCTATTTTGGAACTTCCTGCATGTTGCATTTTTGTCCTGTTGGCTGGTTCTCTGTGTTGAGGCAGCACCTTCTGTGAAAGACAAACTCTATACCTCATTTATTTGGGGTGTTCTAGCTACTTGTGTTTGGAAATAATTGGTGCTCCAGGGCTGGGAGCAGATCACAGGCCCTTCCAGATGGCTCTGAACACTGCTATACATGCTGTTGCGTTTTCCCTGGGCTTTCCTGAGCTCCCTGACTTTCTGTGTAGCTCCAGCCCTTCCCAAGACTGTGAGAGTCACAGCCACGTATCAGCAGATTATTCCAAGTCACTCCTGAGCTTCCAGTGTGCCTCCCTCATGGCTTTCATTTATTTACCTCCCAAAAGCCCCGATACCTTTACACAGCTGGAAGAAGCCTTGTATAAAGGTGAGTTGCCAATTTGAGGTGAACTGTGTGATGTTGCTTGATGCACAAGCTTTAAGTCCAGGTTTATACCAAGAATTTCCTAATTTCCTCTCCCAGTCCTACCCTGCAGTGCAGAGCTGTCTGGATTTTGTGTGAGACACTGAGCTGATCCTTCCTACTGCTTCTCCTGTGTCTCCCACTTCGACATTACTGTGTGTTGTCTCCCTTCAGCAGTCCCAGCTGATTTAACTGGATTTCTTTCCCTTTTTCAGCTTTCAAACTTGCTGCAGACCAGGGGACAGACTGTCACCTGTGTTGTGCTTGGAGAGGGAATGTTTTGCATAGCCATTTTTCCAGAGACAAGAAAATAAATATCTATTAGCATAACAATGTGTTCCATGTCTGGGTAAATGACCTGGGAGAGCAAATCCTGTACTTTGTCAAGTGTTCTTGGTGTCAAGGTGTCAACGCTTGTGTCAAGACCTCTGGATAATTGATTTGTCTTTGACTGGATTTTGTTAGCATTTCATTTGCCCATCAAAGCTGTGGGCATAAAATGTTGATTTAGGGGCAGCAGAAGGACGGTGTTAAAAACTAAAACCAAGCAGTGTTCATCAGCTTTTTCTAGCCTCTCTCCACTGGTTTAACAATTGCAAGACTTGCTTGAAAAGACTTGATTTTTTAATTGTAGCATGGTAAAGTAGTTTCTTAGGAAGCCATGTTTGGGAAAGGAGATACGGGACATTTTGTGATAATGAAGGAGTGAAAGAATGGAAAGAAGAATATGGGTAAGAGGTTGTGGAAGGGCTGAAGTAACAGCAGGACAATAAAGGATGCAAGTGGGAAAGTGGGGTGATAAAGTGGAGAGCAGGAAACAGAGAATGAGAACTTGAGAAAGCAGTTGAGTACGAACCTGATGAAATAAAGCAATGAAGAGAGATGTGAAGAGCAGGGCAAAGTCAAAGTTTGGTGTCAGGTTTTGGGGTGTTTAATATGGGTTAAAACACACTTAAGTAGAGGAGGAATGATTCTGAAAATGTCTTATAATGTGGGAGCAAGGCAGAGGTTATGAGGGGTCATCTAAAGATACCTTCCTGCTGCAGTAGTGTCTGTCCAGAATCCAGCTTCAGTCAAATGAAGCTTCCTGCAGGATTCACAGGCTCACCTCCTGGGATGTGTGCCCTGACTTCATCAGTCCCAAATCACTGATCTCTGAGGATAGTGCACATTCTTTCATGGGTTAATGTGGAGAACTTGGCATGACACTGAGTGCAAGCTCTGACAGGTTACACAGGCAACTTTGGGAATGTTTGAGTAATGATTCCTCTTCTGACTTTCACTTCCCTGCTTTTCACAGGGAAGGCATCAGCAATATCCTTTACAAGATGAAGTACTTGGATGTTGAGTGTGGAGAAGGAGGGTTTAACTGCCTGCACATGACTAGAAAGAGTAGAACTGAGAGATTGTACAGATGGAGGTATTTAAACCACAGTGTCTGCTAACTTTAATATCTGAACAGGCAAAACTCTAGCCCTGTTTCAGAGAGGGTCAGGTGGAGTGAAAGGAGAATGATGGCTGTGATAAGAGCAGGCAGTGACACAGAAGACAGAAATTCTCCTCTCTTTCTCTCCTTGCAACTGTCTTGGGGCATATTTTAAATAAAAGCTTTCATCCAGGAGGGGACTGAGGTGAGATAGAGGCAGAATTATTGCTAGAACTATTACAGTATATTCCTGTGAGTCAAATCATGGTTGCCTAATATAAAACTAGAGCAGCTCATTGCCAGCTTTACACTGGGGAAAAAGCAAACTGGAGTCCTTTGTAGGACTGTGTATTTAGACACTGAATGTCTGACAGCTACACCAGAGATGCTTAATACAATTCCCAGTTCTTCCACATGGGAAGCTCCCTGCTATGCAGGTGTGGAGTTGGATGACTCCTGCTGCAGAGGATGGACTGTGCCATCCCATGGGATACCTTCCTGCAGCCTAAAGGCACTGCTCTGGTGGTCTGGACTGCCCACAGCACTCACAACTGACACACATTTTTCAGTTCATATGACAAAAGAGAGGATCTGCTTGTCCTTAAAGAGCAGCTGGGTGGAAAAGGGTCTTGGGGAAATGTGGAACAATGCTCAGAAAGGAGAGGGATGGACAGATGGGGGAAGCATTTGAAATTTTTCAACTCTTGTGCCATCTCCTCTTGTTATAGATATGTGGATGCTCAAATCACTTGCAAGATATTCTTTCTGTGTCCTTGCCAGTGCAAAGCTCTTGCTCTAGAGAAGAAGCTGCTCCATAAGTTGCTGTTATTTGGGGGCCAGATGCTGTTACCTGGGGAGCTGTGACCTGGGGTCAGTGAAATGTGTCTGTGCTGCTGCCATTTGATCTGTTCTCCCACAGCTGGGACTTGGTTGCTTTCCACCACATTCAGTCTCAAACTGCAGCTCTCCCTCATGGGCCCCTTCTGTCATCTAGCTTTAATGAACAATTTCTCCCTTGGCCATGAGTTTTAAGGGTGGCAGAGGTCTTCACAGCAGTGTCAGGAGCTCAAACACCTCTTTCCCCTGAGCTGCCTCTGCTTCTCCCTGCTGCTGAACCTACTCCTGTTTTCTCCAAGGCTGGAGAAACCCAGACCTTGTGTGTAATAATTACTGTGCTTGCTTCCCTCTCTCACGTCCCTGCTCTCCATCCCTCAGGAGTTTTTCTTGTCCTTGTAGCTTATCTTGTGCTTTCTCCAGGCTCAGTGAGACAGGTTTTCAAGTCTTAAGCCAGGTGGAAACAAGTCCGAGGAATGAGCTGCTCCTGAGCAGCTGTGACACTGATGATCTATTTCTCTGCAGTGAACTTGTGAAAATGTAAATTTTTAACAAAGGTTGCTGTTTCCTTTGCACTGCAGCGTTCTCTTTTGCCATGTCTCAGACACTTTTGAGGGTAATACCTCTGAGTGCCTGCTAGTTCCCTGAGGGCAGGTGCTGAGGGATTATGGACAGTGCTGAACAGAGCAGGTGGATCATACACAGAGACATACCTTGGGCACAGCACCACAGGACAAGCACAGACTTGTCCTGAACAGCAGCTTGCTCAGACTGTTTAGGGGAGGAAGAAAGGCAGTGTGGGACTGCTGGAATTACTCATGTAGTTGAGTGTCCGCTCCCCAAGGCTGGGTTCCCTTTACCCTGGAATAAGGTTTTGTTAACAGTAAGTTGCAGGGAGTACCTGTTTCTTCTTCTGGCAGGTATTCCACTAGTGAAGATTGTGGTTCATGACTTAAAACACATGCTGTGTGTCCCATGCAGGACTTGGTGCCAGGTAGGGGCTCCTTAGCCTTCCTCTTTGTGTGCTGTGTCTGGTCTGGAGTCTGAGGATCGTATTGGAGCTTGACACTTGCACATTTATTGGAGCTTGACACTTGCACTCATAAGAAAGGATCTGAATTTTCAGTGTGGGTTTGACTGTGGAGTGTTAGGCTCTGCAGCATTAGTGTTGTGCAGGAGTGCCACAGAATGTGGCAATGTCTTTGCACAGGTACAGCACCTGATGGCTCAGCCCGGCTCAGGTTTAGGAGGGGGAGGTGGGATACTCAGTTCCATGTGTTTGCTTGACATCTCTAGCAATGACTGTGCTGCTGAGTGTTTCTTTTACAGCTTGTATTGTAGCAAAAACGGCATCTGACACCTTTAAACACAAGGCTTGGTTGGGATCTGAAGATGTTCCATGTTATGTACCCAGTGTGAGTGGAGCTTGCTCTCCACATCCCAAACACCCTCTTGCTATGAGGTGTTTGCAGGGCTGGGTTTTCACTGAGATTCTAAATTGTTTCTCCTCTCCTTCCCCCGATAAACACATACATTCAGCAGTTAATGAAATCAGTAACACACCTGCAGCAGATTGGTTGGGCATCACAAACCCAAGGTCTATACCAAGGAATTCAGCAGGACAGAGGTCTGGAGATGCAGTAACTGTCCTGGAGATGCAATAATGCATAGCTGGGTAAATGGCCCTTAAGATGATTAACTGGGAGGTGTGCAGCAGTAGCAGTACACTTGTATTTAACATGGAGCCTTGGGCGTAGCTCTTGCATGGGGAGAATGTGCAGGAATGTCCCTCTGAACAGGGATTGGGAGGTGCCTGCTCAGCCCTTTTGCCTTCATGTGGGAGCACGGCTGCAAACAGCCCTTCAGAGCCTCATCCAGCCCGACTCCTGCCTGAGGAGCTTCTGATGTGGACACTGCTTCAGAGGCTTTTACATATGTTTTGTCAGTCACAAAGTGCAGCCTGGTTTTCTCTTTCTTGTGCTGTGATTCACCAAGTCCTTCTGGTATAAAACCACCATTTTTCATATAAAATGACATTAAACAGGCCCTGAACAACTGCGCTCTGTGGCTGGGGGAGGCAAATGTCCTGTCATAATCCTCAGGAGAGAGCAGTTTGTGACCTATATAATTAATAAGCAATCAAATAGTTCTCATCTTGGGCTAGCAGCAAGATTTTCTTTTAAATATTTTAGTGTCTTGGTTTCAGCTGTCCAGCTGGTCTTTGTTTCCTGAACTTGCTTCAGTGCATATTGAGCAGCACCTCAGCTAAAATTGTGGTTGTAAAATACCCTACAAGAATGGTGTTGTTTCAAATAATTTACTTAAAATTTGTTTATCTTAACATAGAACTATTTTCCCATTAAATTAATTTACTTTTGGAAACAAAAGCTATCCTACAGTGTCTTACCATGCGTGCATTATTAGTGGCAATCCATTTTTAATTAAATGAAAAATTATGCAAAGAGCAAGGGAAGAAGGCTTGCAGCATCCTTGGTCTTTCTTGGCCTTGATAACCTCAAGCAATCAAAGAGGTTATATTTAAAATCTTCTCTTGCTTGGCACTTTTATCTTCTTAAATGGAACAGTGTTTAAACTCAGAGAAGCTATCAAAGGTGGAAATAAAGTACTGGCAGAGGTGATAAGTGGTAAAGAATTGCATAATCCTGTTCTTTAAGTGGTTGACAGAAATTTCTGTTAGGAGAGAATTGTCTGAAACAGGAGTTGCTGTTGCAGCTTCCCAAAATTTATTTTGGTGGTGAAAGCTGAATCATTATGTTATCAAATTATGTGTGTTAGCTCTGTCAACCTGAAGTTAAATACATTGGTCATGGGTGCAACTGTGTCATAGAGCAGCTTTCCAGGTTGGAGATCTGTTTTGAATTTGATTCTGAGCCACCCCATTACCCCAAGGATTAAGAGATAAAATGTTTCCAAGCCACTTCCTAATTTAACAGCAAATTAGAACTTGCAGTTAGTGATCCCTCTTTGCTCTGTTCTCCTAATTGAAAAAACAGCAACAAACCCCCAGTTTGAGTCACACTTTTTATTTGGTTTAGTATTGTGGTAATGAAGCCCTGAACAGGGTGGGAAGCAAAGCTGACTGGAGAGAGATCTTGTCTGCATTAGAAAAATGATCCACTACTGTCAAAACTTATCTCCAGCAGAAAGAACCCAGCTCATGAGCAGGAAACCTGTGAGGTTACATCAAACCATTGCAGTTTTCAGCCTGGTTGTCTAACAGGCGTCTTAAAGACCTTTTTAAATGTGACACTTGGACATGCACAGTGGTGTTCCTAATAAATGGTGAGTTCTAGTTAGCTGTGAAACAAAATTCTTATTACTGTTTATTTATGTTTAAATCCTTATTACTTATTAGCTGTACAGTCCTGAGCCCTAGCCTTGGAAAAAGGCTCTGCTGCACTGAAAAATGTACAGATAAAGAGCGAGAGATGCTCTGGCCTTGGTGGGTTTGCAGCTAACGTGCAGGAGAACAGGTAGTCCTGGGTGAGGAGAGAGAAGCTGGCAGGAGGGATCTCAGCATGGAAACACAGGAAGCAGCAGCAGGGCACAATCCTCTGCTGTGCCCCAAGACCTGCCTGTGTAGGGAGTGCATGTGCTCAATCTCTGCACCGAAATGCACCTTGTCTGTGCTTGGCATAGGTTCCAGGTAGTTGGAAGAGTCTCCTGGAGCTGTAGAGAATACATTTCCCTAATTTTTCCCCACAGCCATTTCCACTCCTCTAAGCAAGGCAGTAGACCTTAAGCTGTAGCAGATGCTGTGTGGACAGTGTCTGTTGTGTTTTTACGCTTTATCACTTTCTGAAGTGACAGCTTCGGTTTTGCTTTGTTTGAGTCTGTTTCATTCAGCTTGGATTGAACACTTCAGGAACTATGAAACTGGGTTTTAGCCTCACTCCTTTAAACAGAGGTTTATCTTCTATCTGTGGGCACCGTAGGGTGCAGTATTTTATTGTAGTACACCTGGGTGGAGAATTTCCACAGGGTTTCTCACCTTGTATTCTCATTCTGTTGGTACTTTGGGGTCCTGGACCACTGGAGACCTCTGCCCTGGCTCTGTCCCCATCACTTTGTGCAAATCCTTCACTTCTCAGTGTGCTTCTGTTTTCTCCTGTCTTGGAGTTTGAATTAACTTCCCCACTCAAGTCAGAGAAGTCAATCCTGTCAATTGAAGTTTATAATCCCTGGGATGAATCCACCCAGTATCCCTTGGTCTCTGTCACTGGGAGCTGCAGGTGAGGGGTCCAGTGGCAGGAAGGGTGTTTAAACAGCTCAGCAGCCACTGATGCAAAATGAGAACAGCTTTTTTTCCTAAATAGGCATGTTGTTTCCTATTAAGCTCTTCTATCTTTAGGTTGTCCCATTCCTGCATGTCTGTTTTGGTGAAACAAAGAAAAATTAGCATTGGGAAAGAGGGATTTGGAAAGGATGGTTAGGCTTTCTAGGCACAGAACGGGTATAACCTGTTTGACTTTGCAAGCTTGAATCTTCCCTGTCTCCTATAAGTGCTGAGCTCATGCTTGGCCTGGCTGTGTCCTTAGGCATCAGGGCTGATGAACGGGGTTATTGTCACTCGATTGTACAGCATTTAGCAAGCAGCACTGATCCAACCATTACAGACTGGAAAAGAACAATTACATGGACTGTTCTGTATAATTTGGGACTGTGCAGCCTCTTCTGTTGAATTTTAAACAAAAAGGTGGTGTTTTGGAAAGCTTTTTGTCTTTCTGAAATTGGTGTCTTGCTGAGTCCAAAAAGCATACAGAATTTCACCCCCCCAGAATCTTCACTTACACTGATAACCCTCAGCATCCTACTGAGTTGAAAGGAACTATGTGCAAAACCTTTAGATTCCACATGGAGTTTCAATGGGCTGCGGCTGGACAATATCCAGTATTGCTACAAATTCTAGCCTGTACCTTTGAGCTTCAGGCAGGAGTAGCAGTGGTAACAATACAGAAAATCTTGGGCTGTTTCACAGAAGTAAGAACAGCTCTGCATTCTGTACCGATACAGAAAGATTAAAATGACTTGATGAAGGTCAGACAAAAGCTGATGGCCAAGGCCAGGACTGAGGGTCATCCATCATCCAGGCTTTCCTCTTATTTGCTAGACCTCAGTGCCTTGGATGGAGAGCTCATCATCCTCACCGCTGCACTGCTGGTCTGGTGAAGGATTTCAGTCTTATAATGGGATCTGAAAGTTGGGTTGTAATAATTATTTCTCATTTCTGGTTTGGTGTATGAACTAGGAATTGTAATAGCAGTTTAACACAGCTCCTTTTCAAACTGGCTGCAAAACCAGAAATAAAGTAAGGCTTACAACTCTCCTCTGGGAACGCAGTAAATATTACCCTATTTTCCAAGAGGAGGAAGCAGAACACCAAACACATTCATGTGATATATCCAAGGTTAACCACTTGGCAGAACTGGGAATAGCTCCTGCTCGTATGGTCCTTACCGGTTACTTGTTCCAGTGTTATTTAGGGGTCGGACTATGCAGAGCATGAAAACATCCCTACATGGATTCGAGGGACGGGGCTGGAGGTGCTCAGGACAAAGAGATGCCTTTTCCTCCTGCAGCCTGGAAAGGGTTACAGCTGAAATGCCTGTAGCAGCCTCAGGAAAACATGAATCGGTGCTGTTGAGGGAGGGCAGGATGGCAGCCCAGATCCGCGAGCTGCCTTGTGCTTTTCCTTTATAAATACCCCTTTTTGTGGGGGTAAACCCGGGGCTCTGAGCATCGCGGCGGGGCTGGCGCGGGAGCAGCCCCTGGCCCAGCCGCTGCCCCTTCCTTCCCCGGGAGCTCCATCGCGCCGCTGCCGCGGTTCCATGCNCCGCAGCCGCTCGGCCGCGCTGGCCGCGGGCACCGCCGGAGCCGGAGCCGGGAGCGGCCTCGATGGATTGCACAGGTCAGTGCCAGCGATAGCCCTCAGGACGCTGCTCGGGGACGAGCCTCCCTTCCCCTCCTTTATTTGAACCCTCATCAATGGCGTGCTGAGACCGTGTCTCCGAGGAATGTAATTGTTTCACACTTGGTCAGAGGCGACAATGCCTAATAAAAATGTAGAGCGGGATTATGGCAGGCAAGCGTGGCGTTTCCACCCAGCAAATGCAAGTTCATTTTAATACTTGCTGTATTTTTAAACCCGTGTAAATGACTGTGTGTCTTAAGTGGTTGAGCGTTTGAATGGAGAAAGGTTAATTGCCTGCTTCAGCCACATTACACTGTGTAACTCCCACCAGCATGGAGAAAGCAGACAAAGTCTAATTTTGCATCCCGTCCTTTTTGTGACAGCAGTCCTTGAGGCATTTTCGGGCAAAGTGTGTAGAAACTGGTTATCAGCATGACAGAAAATGCATTTTTTCTATTAAAAAAAATGTACTATATCCTGTGCATAGCAGAGAGGAGCACACATCGTGTACTTCGTGTGAAAGCAGCAGTAGTCACAAGGGCTCTGTGCTAAACGTATTTTTTTCCTTTCTAATGGATAACTAAGAGCTGTTGATGGGATATGGGTTGAGGACCAGTAGTTCTGGAGGGCCAGGTTATCATGTGCATGTTGTTAAAATTCTTGTGGAATGAGGCAGTGCTCATTGTCTTCAGGGCAAATCATCTCCTTCACCCTGGGCTCAGGTCGGTTCTGTGGCTGATAGGAAATATGCCCGGTGCTGCTGCAGTTCAATTGGGATTTTCTACTTCAGGGCTGAGAGTGAATAAATATTTACTGGTGAGGAAAAAAGGAGGGAGCTGTGGACCCACTATCATTTAAAATTTGCTGTTACCACCGACTTGGGTTTCAGATCAAGGTGGTTTTACCACACCAGAAGTTATTTATGAACCAAGGCCCCAGAAGCTGGAGATGCAGGTTCTTATTTCACTGTTTAACACATTATCAACAAACTCTTGGTAATTTATGCTGACTCCTCCTAATTCACTTGCACTGCCAGAAACTGAAGGAGAGTAGCTCACACCAGTACTGCAAAATTTCTTTGAATTTGTCTGTGTTTTCTTTCTTCCTTGAAGTATTTATCCTTAGGAAAGCTGCTGCTGGGTATCTGCTCATTGTTTGACTTGGGCATTGTGGGAAAGGTAGTTGGAAAATTTTGGTTCCACTTACTTGGAAACAAAACTGTATTTAAAAATTAACTGTGTCTAGTGTGCTAATGCTGAAGGCTTTACATTCCCCAGCTCTCTTTGTCATGGAAAAAGCACAAATGCAATATATTGGCAATATATTGTCACCCAACGATAGAGCCACGTACTTGCCAGAGGGGATTTTGTAAATAGGAACTACGGGGTTTGTGTTTGGTGTGAATTCCCTTGGAAATGAGAGCTCTGATATTTGTGAGAAGCTGGCAGCGTCAGTATGTGCAGTATGAGGTTTCTGGCTGAAGACAGACAAGGTTTAGCAGTAGTTTGATAAAATCTATGCAGTTTTCCTCCAAATGGATCTTGTCATCCATGAAGTCTGCAGATTAAATAGATTTTAGTTGTGGCGGTGACATCCCCTCTTTTTGTCACTTGTGCAGAGAGTCCAGAGTATGACAGAAGTCAGGATGAGCTTATTATGGTTGGCTCTCTGAAGGCAGATCTCTTGCTCATGTCCTGCCTTTCAGCACAGAGATAAAATTGGTATTGTTTTTTAGAAGCAAAGCTTGCATTTAACAGGATTATACAAGTATTTTAACTTCCTGCTCTCACTCGAGTGCTCCTGATGGATACTTGGAGTGTGGCGAGTTTGCTGGTTACTGATGTCAGTGTGCTGTGCTGATGCAGATTTTCTTAATGAAAAATGTCCTTTTCCAAGTGGCACATCAGAGGGCTGCAGAGTCCATGCCCTACCCATAACAGTGGCTTTGGGGCTGGAGGGAAGAGGGACAGAAAGCAGCAGTGCTGAGCTCGTGCCAAGGCAGTGGTTGGGAGGCCGGGGCAGAGCCACGTGTGTTCCCGGGATGGGGAGCATCTTCCGAGCCAGGCTGGGGGATTGATGTTCAGGATTGGTGCTCGGCACAGGCAGCTCGGGGTGACTTGGGTGTCTGGCGTGTCCCCTGCTCACGGCTGGGCTGCCTCTCCTGCTGACCTCTGCGTGCCCTCCAGCTCCGGCACACAGCTTTCCCAGGCTCTGGCCCCCCAGGATGCTTTCCATGGAAAAAACCCCTGCATTTTGTTTTATGCAAGGAGGGGGCAATTTTATCAGAGCCTTAGTGAGCACGTCCTTGGCTCCCCCGGGTCTTTTTGCAACAACCAGTGTAACAATGTCCTGTGTGACATATCCTCAGTATTTATATCAAAAATACAGAAATAATCATTTAATCCCGCTTTGTCGAGCTGTTTTTGGTTTAATCTTTGTGTTGAACTGTGTTTCTCCTTATTATTTGATACTTTATGAAAACTTCATGCCCTGATGTCGGGGACCACGGTTTAATCTTTTGATATTCTGCTCCTGATAGTTGTCATTAAAGGGAATTAAATCCCTTAGTTTTCAACTTATGTTGAAAAAAGGAATGTTATTCCCAGCTTCCATTCAGTTATCAACCTGAAGAAGAGAGAAAAAAACCCCACAGAATCCCTGGTGAAAAAGAGAAATAAGGTGACTTTGAAACGGTGGATGTGATGGACAGAAAGCAGGAGAACTGAGATGGTATCTGAGCTTCCCAATCCTAAGGATAAAGACCAAAGTTGGCAGCTCGTTAGCTGTTGAGTCAGAGCAGGGTAGGCTCCAGTGTCTTTTCACGTTGAAAGAAAAAACAGGCAAATGCACACACCTTTCATGTGTTTTTTTGAATATTGGGAATAGTGACAGGATGCAGTGGCAGGGGCTGAGAAGGAGTGGGCATTTGTAGAATTCCATCCAGCTCTTTAGGATGGAGTGGTGCAGATACTCAGCTGCTTGCTCCTGTGTATTGAAGGAGATTGTGTGTACCGTTTCTGGAGGTTGCAAACGTGCCTGAATTGGGGATCCAGAAAAAAGCTGAAGTGTAACCCTCAGCACCTGAGTGCATTTCACACTCCCAGCTGCTCCTTTGGCTGATGGGAAGATCCAGCGCAATTTAATGGGGAAGACAGAAGGAGGGTAGGAATTTGAACTTGGTACCTTGCTTTAGAGTGCCATTTGTATTCCAGCTTGTCTAACACCCCGTGTTCACTCATTCTGAAAGTGTGACTGTGGAATTAGTTATCCCAGCACCTCTGGAGACACTTTGGAGGTGATGTAACACCTGCTTTTCTGTCAGTTGCCTTTCCTTACGCAGTCCACATCTAATCTAGTTTGCTTTCTCCTCTGGGTAAAACAGCAGTAAAAGTGCAGTGCTTGCTAAAAGATCTGTTCCAGTTTTCTTTTAGTCTGGTCTGAGGAGCTTTGTGATGGCAGAGGCCACCTGTGGTTGCATGGGGCAGTCGCCTGTATTGGGCAGAGCCAGGTGTGCCCAGGAACAGGCTGGATGTGTTGGATCATCTGTGTCAGATTATTGCATTTAAAAAGGGTTGGGCCTTGCCTCTCCTGTCAGCAGGTCCCACACCTGACTAAACTCCTGAAGCATCCAGAGGTGGCACAACATTGCTGCTGCTTGGATTACAGACTTACTCCGGGTTCACTCTGAGGCTCCTCAAAGGTCTAAATTCTTCACTTAATCTAGTTTGGGGAAGGACTTCTAACCTGATACTTCCCATAATGTTAAAGACCGGAAAGCCCTTGTTCATTAGCCTTGATATGAGTTTAACTCAGCTCTTCGTTTCTTGCTTCAGACAGTTCAAGCTGGGGGCAGTTTTAGCTGGGGGGTCCTGTGGCTTTTCTGGAGTAAGAGATGATGTTTTCCTGGACACAGAGCTGATACACGGGCGGTGGTGGTGGTTGCTTTCTCCTGCCAGATGGATTTAGTGCAGTGTGCAGCCCTGGTGGAATTGAACCACCCTTAGAAGGGGCAGTTCTGTGGCTGTGACTCTCCACCGAGTTTGGGTCACCGTGTGCATGTCCCTGTTCGTAACAGGCTGGGATTTCTCCCTTTCACTGTGTGTTATACAGAGGTTTTCCTATTCATAGGGCTATTGAATAGTCAAGGATTTCTCAACATTTTGTTCCCCAGCGTTTATAAATTAGTGCTCCAAAACTTGCTCAGGCCTGGAATGTGGCAGATGAGATTTCAGCCCTTAAGGAGTATTTTAACCGTGCAAACAGGCTTGATTTTCTGGCCACTTGTTTTCATTTGTGTATTTCAGAAGGCTTTATCCTTTTAAAAATGAAACATAACCAAATATCACAGAAACCTTTTTCAGAAATAATAAATACAGTATTTCCAAGCCTTTTCAGTCTGCTGTTGTCTTTGCTCTTACTGATACTTTAGTGGAATAGCTTTGCTTGCTGTATGAGATAAATGTCATTTGTAAACGTGCGCTGTATCTCTTTGCAGCGTCACTGTTCTAGCTTCTGTTTTGGGAGTGTAAATGTGCTGGGCCAGGGCATGCCATGCTTTTAAAAAAATTATTTACATAAAATACCCAACTATCCAACCACAGTGGCTGTATGAAAATCTGTGTTCTAATAAAGATGTGCTAGGAGAAAGCTTTTGGCAACCCAAAGTCCATGCAGTTGAGTGTCAAAAGGTAAATAAAAAGAGCACTTAACTACTTGGTACATTTTTTTTCCCAGTTTCTGAGCAAATCTCATAATTTGGAGTGATGGGAAGAGGGAGCAGGACCAGATTTTCATGTTTTCCTTTAGGAGAACTTTGAATGGCATCAAACACTCAGCAAACCCCTTGCTGCAGGTGAAATAAGAGTGTGTTTTGACCTTGGGCATGTGTCCTAACAAATTTGTTACCAAATGTTTGATACTCGGGCACTCTCCTGTGAGGATAAAGGCAGTGACTCCTCTTAACATACTTTTGCATAAGCAAAATCTGCTGTGAAACCAACTCCTGGTGGTGTCAGCCCAGGGAACAGCCGGACCGTAGGAGCAGATCTGAGTCCCTTCTGCAATTAAATTGGTCTTGTTTGGAGCACTGAGAGCGGAGCAGGCTGGCTGGAGGACTTGCCTAGCTAGAAACAAGGTATGGCTTGTGAAAAATAAAACAAGAAGAGAAAACCACACTGATGTCTTCATCTTACAGGGTCTCATCTGATGCTCAGTGTTGACAGCTTCCTTTAAAAGGACTTTCCCAGCTCCATGTGCTGCCAGGGGAGCTGCTTCTGGGCACACATGAAAACACTTAGATTTTTCATGGGCTGGGAATCACCATTCTCTATTAATGGTGGGGGAAACAAGGCCAGCACACACCAGATATCATTTTCAGAGGATGGTCATTCTTAAATCCTGGTATTTGTGGTTGCAGAGAGCCATTAATTTCATGCCCAGAAGGTTAACCAANGGCGCGGGAGCAGCCCCTGGCCCAGCCGCTGCCCCTTCCTTCCCCGGGAGCTCCATCGCGCCGCTGCCGCGGTTCCATGCGCGCTCTGCTCTGCTCTGCTCTGCTCTGTGTGCGCTGTGTGTGCTCGGCTCTGTGCGCTCTGCTCTGTGTGTGCCCTGCTCTGTGCTGAGCGCTCCTCCGTGCTGCGCTGTGCTCGCTGTGCGTGTGCTCTGCTCTGTGCTGTGCTGTGCTCGCTGTGTGCTGTACACGCAACATGGAGGGAGGGACCGGCNTGCAGCCTTGGAGCCAGCATGAGTTTGGGAAACACAGCCGCGCTGCTGAGGCTGCCAGCCAGGGTTTCATTATTGGAAAGAAAAGATAGACACCCCCTCCTTCCCCTCGCCGGACTCTGGAGAGGAAAGCAAGTTTCATAGGGAGATAATTACGCTACTGGAAAAACTGCTGTGACAGTTCCCAGCGCCACAAGTGGAGTTCTTGTGGGGAAAAAGCCATGTTAGACATACAAATTCCTTCCCTTTTCTCCCAGTTAATGTGGTGTGCAGGCACGGTGTTTCCTGGAGCACTTGGAGCTTCCTTACCTCCTCTCCTTGGCTTTCCTTACCAGCTTCACCCTAGTAAAGTTTGCTGTTTCTAATGAAGTTTTTGTTTTAAAATTACACACTTCACGGACTGGTTTGAGAATGCAGGTGGACACCTGAATTTTATTTTCCCCTGCTTAAAAAAGCATCCATGATTGATTGCTTCTAAGTGCAAAACAGGAAAATTTTTCTTTAAAACAGAACCAAAATGAAGGAGAACCCTCACAGTTTCTGTGTGCGTGTATATATATATAAACCTGCCCGAATCTCTGTGTTAGATCTCCCTGGACATCTCCCCAGCTTACAGCCCTTTCTGTGCAAAATCCATGCCTCATTTATAATTAATTTCCCCCCAGTCTCCCAGTGGTGTCTCTACAGTTGACAAAAATGGCTTTTCCCCAGCTCTGGAGCAGTAGAACCTTGGCAGAGATGTTGCTTCTTCCCTTGTGTGCAGGACTGATGACTTGCAGAAATAATATAGCTTTTCTCCACTCTTCAGTGTTAACAAACATTGGAGACACACGAATCACACAAAAACCTTTTCTCCAGCAAATGTCCCTGGGTTTGAGCACATTCTCCCTTTTCAGTGCTTGACCACACATGGAACTTCTCAGGAGCAGCTGCTCACAAATAATTCCAGATGCTGACAGACCCTGAATACAATGTTCTGTTTTGGATGGGGCCTGTTTGTGCTGACCTTTTTCAATCTCTTTTCTTGCTTTTTAGGCTCAAGATCACCTCTTTGCTCATTTAAAATAGGTATTCAAGACAGCTTTAAATCTCAAAATTCACAGACAAAAGGCAGAACTCCTTTTATTTGTTGTTCTTCTCTCCCTTTGGGGCTGGCAGACAGAAGGTGCTTGGCTGCTGCTGTCACTGTCCCTTTAGCAAGAATTGTGGGATTTACAGGGTCTGCACAGCTGTTGAGTGTGCAGACAGCATCAGTCTTGGTCTTGGCTTTGCTGCGTATGAATTTCAGGAGGGAACTTTATTCCCCTGACAATTTGTTACTCAGTTCAACGCTCAGGTTGGAACCACTGGCAAGGGAAAATCTGAGGCACTTGGCCACAGGACTCTGTGAAGATAAAGATTTCCCTTCCAGGACTATTGAATTCAGCTCCTTGATTCTGATTTTCCTCATTGCTTGTGTCTAGTTTGGCAGGGGAATGTCAGAGCAGGAATGGTTACAAACGCTGTGAATTAGTTTCAGATGAGTCAACGTGCAGTCAGTGACCAGCGGAATTTGTGCTTGAGTGCGCTGCCGCAGGAGCAGCCAGGACAGCCCTACAAAGCCAGGGCTGGGAATTCTCGGGCCCTGCTGGACCCCCGTGTGAGAAGCAGCAGGAGCAGGGATGCCAGCTGGAATGCAGCTGCTGCTGGATCTGCTCCTGGTGCTGAGCCCTGCCAGCGCAGAGCCCTGAGTGGTAACTCACCATCGGCTGCAGACACAAAGGGCTCGGCAGGGGCTTGGCTTGGGGCTGGAGGGAAGGGCTTTAAACCTGCTGCTGTGAAGATGAGTTTTGTGTGGGTTCAGAAAACCAGGATGGGTTAATTTGCAGCCAGAGGACCCCAAAAGGAATGTATTTGTGCAGAATGAATGGTTCCATGGGTTATCAAAGGCTCTGCTGCCTATGCTCTAGCAGCAATATGCGTCAGAACAGCTCCTACCTCCTGGAGCACAGCCCTTTGAGACAGTGTGGTACCACTCAGGGATTTCACCCTGCACTTTTCCTCTGATTTCTGTGGAGACAGGTTTAACGACACATGAGGAATGTTCTATAATTGTAGATTTCAGTGGCTTGAGAACAATGGTGAAAGCACACCCTGCTGGTTCATGGGGTGGGAACCTCCTCCTGGACCTTTGTAGAATTTTCTCCTCCTTTGAGCACTAGGAAGGATGTTTAAAATGATGTATTCGGGTGCTAACACCACCTAGCTGTGGTGGCAAATTGCTGGAAAACATTACTAAAAGGGGAAAAGTTCAAGCTGACTTAGTAAACTATTTTTCTGGTTTTTATTTGACTCTCTCCATGCCTTATAAACTTACCTCCTCACACACTATGAACCCTGCTCTTCACACTTTTATAAACCATCATGGCAGATATTAACAACAGAAAATTCCAGGGTGTTTTCAGTTCTGTGTTTTCTTTGTGTTCAGTCCTTGGATCTGTGTACAGTGAGGTTAATTCTCCTAGCAAATAGCACAACCAGGCATCAGAAGGGAAAAAGTATCTAGAGTAATGAGGTAATGGTGTATTTTCTATTCTTCCTTCACAAGTGCTGCATTGGCAGATCTGACTGGCTTTTGGAGCAGCTGTTAGATCAAGCAATAAGATAAAACTGGGTGAAAGAGAGGGCCTGTCTCAGAGCTGGCATGCAGTGCTGTTAGGAGAATGCAGTACCTTTGGGACAGACTAAAAATTACTAAAATTATGTGTATACACAAGAGTAGAGTGATAAAGATAAAATGCAGTTGCATATGTTGCGTCTCCTCCCCTTTCTTCCCCCTTCCCTTCCTGAATGGAAAACAAGTCCATGAGTGGAAGCAGTATGGATTTCTCCTTTGTGTACTTGTTTCATTTTTCTAGTGCAGTGAACTGACCTTTTTATAAGTTTGCACCTGTGCCTGAAATTGGTTCGGTTAAAACACCGGGAGGGTTTTGGCTTTTCCTCTGTCCACTGATGTTGAATTTCCTCAGCCCAGGTCACGTTGATGTTGGAATTCCTCTGCCCAGGGTCTGTGGCCACCTCAGGGGGCGAGGAGCGAAGAGTCCCTGTGGTCCAGCACTGACTCCCAGCCCTGAGCTTGAGCAGAGGGAGCAAAACATTTAATTTCTGTACCCAAGGACTCATTTGAAAGAAATGCTGACCATTTACAGTGACTTTTCATTTCTGGTAGGACTGACCCCTCCTGCATTGAAAAAACAATAGTCAAGTTACTGAAAATCACAAGTCTGCCTTTAGAAGTGATGCCTTTCAAGGTGTGCTTTGATTATAATTTTATTTGCCCTCCAGTTTGAGTTTTTAAGTGCAAGATGGGTCATGTTGTTCACCTTTCCTCCACAAGATAATTTATTAATTATACTGAAAACTGAGACTATTTCATCACTGTTTTACTCCATGACTGGAGCTTTGAAAATATGAAATGTTGAGAGACTTGCAGAGAAATGGTGAGAAATTCTAAGGTTGTTTTAATGTGCTTATAATTCAAGGTCATGGCCAGTCCCAAGGACATTTGTACAGGTCTTGTAAGTTCTGGGGATTGGTCTGGCAGTAAAAATATTTCCCCATTTCTCCTCAGCTTTTTGAAAACCAGCAGCAGGGCATTTTTTCTGCGTGCATGTGTATAAATGTGCACACACTTCTTGTTCTCTCTGGAGGGAATTTTAAGTACAGCTTCACACAGAATTGTGAGGTTCTGTGGGAGCATCTCCTGCTCTGTGTAGGACCTTATAAATATTTGCAGAGGACCAGCAGGTAACCTCATCTTCCCTTCTGCCTGGGTCAAGGGGGAGTTTCAGGTACTGGAGGAGGCACTGGGAGAGTGTTCCCTGCCTTGTGGAGTTATTCTGTGCCTCCCACAGGGAAATGACAGCAACATGAATCTGTATTTTTTTATTATATATGCGTATCCTGTTGAAATAACTGAAATAGCACCTTGACTTTGGAGTGTGTAATGTTTCATGAACTCCACAGTGGCACGGGTAGAAAAGGTGCTGCTCTGCCTGAAGCAGACTTGGTAAATGAGATTTTGGATCTGATTACAGCTAACAAGGAATAGATATTGGATATGGCATTGGAAACAGACACCACTGAGATGTAAAACCCTTGCTGCTGCCCACACAGGATGTTTAATTAGTACCTGGCCCCTTTTTGAATCAGGATGTGCCTCTGCTTAGGGAACATTTTTGACAAATCCCCAGTGGCCCATAAAAAGAACAGAAGGTAAGGTTTTTGGCCCATTCTGTCTTGTGCAGACAGAATTTCCTTGGTGCCTGCTAAGGACAAAGCAAAGTCTGGGTGCACAGAAGCAGGAAGGCTCATAAGAAATAACCTCAGACTGCTGCTTCTTGGCAAAAAGGACTTTTGCAATTATGGATGAATTGGATGCTGTGGTGTTGGATGGAGTTTGGAGGCATCACCTGCTGAGCTCTCTGTGCTCCAGCCCCTTTGACTGCCAAGTCATGTGTGGGGAGCTCTGGCCAGAGTGTTGAGATTCCTGCAGTAGCTGGGACTTTAAAGGTGTTTTGTCATCATCCATCAGGTTCTGGAAGTGCTGATCAGCAGGGAGCTCAGTCAACTGTGCAGCACAGGGAGCAGACAGGAAATACTGGTTTGGGATGAAGCTGTGTGTTCAGCACTGTTAGAGAAGGGGGAATATTGAAACAGAAACTGCAGGTCCTTCTGGATACTTGTTTGCCCACTCTTGATTTTACATTTGCGTGTGTATTTCTTAAAAATTGGGATATGTCTCTCTCTGGAGAAATAAGGAATTCAAAGGAAGCCAACAGCCAGTGAGTACATTAGAATATGTCCAAGTGTGTACTCTGATGGGATGAAATATTCTTGCTTTTGGTGGTGTCATAAATAAAGTATTTATAAGCCTACTGATGCCTTGTCTCTCAAACATCCTTTACCAAACATTCCCTCTTTCCCAGCTATCCCAAAACACTTCCTAAGTCAGTAAATCAGAGAAACAGCACCCACTGATATTTGACACTTTCTGTGCCTACAGAATGGGAATGAAAAACAAGCACACCAAGGGATACCTTTTGCCACTGTCATGAGCCTCAGAACTTCATAAAAATTATGCTTTTTACTACTTGAGTGTGCTAACAGAAGTGAATTGACCCTGACTGACTCTCTGCAGGAATGAGTGTGTGGCAGCATGTCAGGGGAAAACAAGACATCAGATCTGACAAAGGGACTGCTTCCATGTTTTCTGTCACCATTCCTAGCTGTGTTGCTTTGTGTACAAAGGGTTGATGCTGGCTGCTTATGGGAGCTGGGAAAGTGGGAAGTGTTGGCATGGTGTGAGTGTGGCCTAGCAGGAAGCTTCATGTGCAGACACATTTTGTGTGGCAGGAAATCTTCTGTTCTAGCTGTGCATTTGATCTGTTTGCAAGGGAAACTAAAATCATGTTATTTTTAGAGAACATATTTAATTACTGCTGCATTTACAATAAAACAAGTGTGTTGAAAGCTGTAATTATATAATGGGAATACAAAAAGATACCAATCTCCATTCAGGAAAAGAAAGGTCTGTCTTTTTCACTAACCATGCTCTCTCCTGTTGGTTTTCCATGACATAATGGGAGGCATCAGATCTGGGTGGTGTTGCCTGTTCAGTTACTGCATGAAAAATAAAGCAGAGCAAGCTTGAAGAGGTCACTTACATAGTTAGAGATCATTTAGGTTTTGCTTGAAGGAGTTTCATAGTTAAATTGAAGATCCTGGAGTGCCAGGAGAAGGGGGAATGGCTTCCCACTGCCAGAGGACAGGGTTGGATGGGATACTGGGGAGAAATTTTTCCCTGTGAGGGTGCTGAGGCCCTGGCACAGGGTGCCCAGAACATCTGTGGCTGCTCCATCCCTGGAAATGTCCAAGGCCAGGGGCTAGAGCAACCTGGGATAGTGGAAGGTATCCCTGTCTGTGACAGGGGTTGGCTCTGGGTGGTCTTTAAGCTCCCTCCCAACCCAACCTGTTTCGTGTCTCCATGGTTTATAAAATGTTTTTCCAAATAAGGAAAAAATATTTTTAAAAATCCACCCCAATTTGTGCACAAAGTTTGCTGAGAACATTTCAATGAGCTCATCTGTCTCTGGGAACGAAAAACCTCAGAGGAGAGAAGGAGCTGTGGCTTGGGCTGTCACATGGAATAGAGTGTCACTCTGTGAACTGCCCCGGAGCAGAGGGGGAGACGCAGATCACCAAGTCACATCCCTGTGGGAAGCCACCAGCCCTGTTGGGGGAGAGCAGGGAGAGGAGCTTGACATAGGAATGAACCTTCTCATGAACTGAGAGGGACTCGGCCCCTGCATCGGTCAGATTTTTAATGCCCAAACCGTGGCCATAGGAAATTCCAATCCTCTTTGGCAAGGAGATTTAGGGACGGTAACAGGTTCATTTTTGTTGCACTGGGCTTTTCCCTGCCCTGATGACAAGAGGAGCTGTCTTTTCTGAGTGTTCCAACAGTGTGGGGGTGATGTGGGAGCAAGGAGCAGGTTCTTTTCTGGGATGGTTCTTTACCTGTTCTGTGGCTCTGTGAGCCACATCCTCACCAGGAATCTTTGGAAGTGCTACTGTCAGGTTGCTCTATTCCCTGAGGCTGCATTATGTCTTGTAATTTTACTCCTTTGTTCACTATATTTTTATTTTTACCCATTCTCTCTTTTGCCGAGTTATTCATTATGCACTAAAAAGTCTCTGTTGCAGGTGTCAGTTCTCAAATGATCCTGGTTACTGAGAGAGGGGGGAAGAGGCTGGCAGAGCACTATTTAGTGCCCTTTTCCTGGGCACTGAGATTAATGTGTGCTGCTTTCAGCAAGATCTCATTGCTTTGGGAAGGGCAGTAGCCCAGTCACTTCATTATCCTGCTGCTCTGCACAAGTGCCAGTGGAATAGAAATGCTTTCATTTTCCAGACAACCCTTTGGGTGCTTGAGACAAATGCTTTCAAAAGCTGCTCCACACTTTCTTTTTTTGTTTTTTTTTTCCCTATCAAAGTAACAGAGCTGTAAATCCCTTCATCACTTGCTCTAGCACATCACACCTGCAAGTTTTTCAATGCCTTCAAAGTAACGGACAGTGTGCTTTCGCTGGTAGTACTTTACCAAATCATTAAGACTTTATTTGTCTATTTATTTGTTTTCCCAAGAGGGTATTTTATTACTGACAGCATGAGTCAGGACAATTAAAGGTTGCAGTGAAATATTCCAGCCTCTACTGTGATGCAACTGGAATGAAGTGTTACCTTAGTCATACTGAAAATAAACAATTCATGTACCATATGCTGCCTTAGCCCTTCCCAGCAACTCCTTCCCCCAAAAGAGCTCCCGGGAGGGGGAATGTTGTTCCTCAGCGTTTGTGTGCAAATAGGTTGTCCATGGGTTAAAAAAGTGTCCATGGTCATGTTTTATGGACAGAAAACTTTTATGGAGGACGGACAGCAGCTGGCACTCTTGGGTTTTATTCCAGGCTCCACTGACTAAGGCAATGCTAAGTCTCCTTGTGCATTATTTACACCATTTTTGAAGAAAGAGTAACAAAAATAGCTGTTTTGCAGGAACATTTTGACTTAATTGTGAAGAGCCGCATAGCTCAAGTAGAAAAATTGCTTCAGGGAAAAATTTTATTTTATTCCTCTTGGTCTTTTGAAACAGGGTTGAAAGGTGGGTTATGTTTGCAGCAGGATTGTCCTGATTGTTCATGCCAGCCCCTCGAGCTCCCTGAGTTGTGCCTGAGGTACTGGGGGGCTGGATGTTGACACAGATGTCAGGAGGATGTTGCAGATGTTGTGATTGTCTTCACTGTGGTTTCCGGTTTTTAACTGTAACTGGTTGATATTTGATCCCTCACTGCCAGCTATTCTAACACACCTAATTCTGTGTGCCAGTCATGAAGCCCCAGCTTTCCTTGCCTTGCAGGGGTTAATTTTCTCAGTAGTTTTCACAGCTTGTGTTGGCCATCAGGGGTGGTGTGATGGCAAAGGAGACGTTTAGAAGTATCATTCCCAGTGCTGTTACCTTTCAGCTGCCCTTTTCTCCCCTCCCCTCTGATTTTATAGTTCCGTCCTCCAGCCAACACAGTTACAGAGTCATTCTGCTGCACAGAGGAGCTGTTGGCATCCTCTCTTCTTTTATTACCTTGGTGCAGAAGCAGAATGGTGGCAGAGATGCAGAATTTACACTAGTGGAACCAGGCCAGGTGAGATTCAAAAGGCAGAGATAAGACATGGTGCTTTTCAAGGGATTGGGTCTGCCAGGGAGGAATGATGGAAAGGAATTGCAGTTACCTGATACATCTCCTTTCTCCCTCTGCCTTGCAGAGCACATGAGCATCTGCTCAAATGTCACTGAATGTCACCTGGCTTGGGCCAGGCAGGCGCCCAGTGCCTTGGGGTCTCTCTGGGGTCCAGACTGAGGGGACAGCGATGCTGCTATGGTAATTTGGGAGGGTGGAGGATTAAATGTTCTTGAAAAGCTATTTGCATAAAGGTTTGCAAAGGAGAGTGTGAGTGAGAGTATGTTCAAACTGAGCAGTGAAATCTGCACAGCTTGACTTGCTCATCCATCTGGTTGGAGCACGTTCTCTCTGTTTAACAGATTACATTTAATCTTACCATTCCAGGAGGAGCTGTTGAGCCTCAACAGTCACGGCAGAGCCCTTCTGGAGGGTTATGCAGGAGAAACAGGAGCTGGAATTTCATGCTCAGGAGGACAACAGAGGAGGTGCAGAGATGCTCTGTCACCTTCCTGTCCTGACCACCTTCCTGGGCCTGGCAGGGCAGCAGGCTGACTCTCCTGCTTTGCCACACTCCTGCTCCTTTCCCTAGGTTCCCCAGGCTGGTGTTTTGTTTGCCCTGTGCTTTCCTGACTCCTGGCCAGGCTGTACCTTCCTCTCACATTGCTCACCCAGAAAAGCACCTTTGCAGTGAGCCTGTCAGTTCTGGGGAGGCAGGGGTTAAAGCCAGGGTTTCCTGCTCCTCTGCCTGCTCAGGTGTGCTGGGAGGGGATTGGGAATGGTCGAGCAGCAGAGACAGCTCTGTGCACACAGGCAGAATTCCAGCCTGGGAACTCTGCTTCTGTCTCTTTATTACTTTACTTACTTTTTTATGGTACCTGTCCTTATTGAAAAGACTTCCCTATCGTCTGCTGGGTTTTGGGGTTTTTGTTGTTGTTTTTTTCTTCCTGCTGAGTCATTGCACAGCTCACCAGTCTTTTGTGAGCTTTGCTTTCTGGAGTCCTGACTGAGTTGTCACATACCTTTCTGCTTTGCTTCTGTGTTCAGTGCACCAGCACTCTGTCCAAGCACTCCTGCAGAGCTGCTCCCATGGTCTCCCTCTGTCATCAGGGTGAGTGAGGCACGTTCTAGTGGCAGGATTTGTCCTGTGCTCAGGGACCTGTTACTCCTGTGATGTTCACATTTTGAAATTATTCATTTTCCTTGTGCAGAGGCAGCTGGTGGATGCAGACATGTTCTCCTGGAGCTGAGGGGACAGGAAACCTTCTTTGCTTTTGATTTTCCATGCATTGCACTGCTGGTGTCTGCTTAGGCAATTCAACACCTTTCATATTTTTCACCTCTTAATAATGTATTAGAGGGGGCCTCTGTTCTTTGAGTATCTTTTCAATCTTGACTTGACTATGAACTTATAGTTCACTGTTTTCCTCTTTCTTTATCCCTCCTTCCTTCTGCCTTTAAAATTGGGTTGGTATTTCAGGGACTTTCTTGTCTGGCCTAATATAAAATTAAAGAGATTTCATAAGCCCACAAAATTTTGAAGCAATGCAATCAAAATGTTTCGTTTAAAATGTTGCATTTTTTTCCAGGTTTAAAATGTCCTCTTTCTCAGTCACAGGTTGTTTCTGTAATTCCTACATGTTGTTGTTCATAGTTTGCTTTTAAAATTAAAACACAAATATGACCTATAATTTTTTCCCCAAAGTGTTCGTGTTTCAGATGCTTTCCCCCCAGTTAATTAGAAATAGCAACAAACAACAAAACTATTCTTTTTTCCTGATCTCTGGCATTCCCAGGGGGTTGGGGTGATGTTGCATGATGAGGCATTGAACCCCCCTCCATGCCCAGGGACTCAGCTCCAGCATTTGCAAAGCAAACATAAATGTCCAGATTCTCAGTTAGTGGGAAGAGACACAGGCTGAGAGCAGGACAGGGTCCTGAGTCTGGTTTAACAACAGGATCTAGTTAGTGGCATCCTGCCTGTGGCAGAGGGGTTCAATTACATGATCCCTAAGGTTCCTTCCAACCCAGACCTTCTGGGATTCTTTGATCTGCAGAAGCCCCCCAGAGGTTCACAGGGCAGGAGGTGGCCCAGGTCAGAAGGAGGTCTCTGAGGTGACAATATCCCTCACCACCTCTGGGTGCAGCCACAGCTGGTGCAGGTGACCCAAAGTGCTGCTGTGGCTGCACCGAGTGTCCCCACCCTGGAGCTCTGATCTGCCCGGCAGCAGTTCCCGGGGCCTGGCAGCTGCCCTGGCCCAGCACAATGCCAGCCCTGTGTGGAACAAGTTTGCCTTTCCTGGAGGGCAGGCATCCCTGTAGAGATGGGCAAACCCCTCTGCTGGGCATCAGGTGGAGGTGGGAGCTGCTCCCTTCGGGAACACCCTGGCAGGGCTCTGTCCCTGGAGCCTGCTGGTTGGTTGGAGGTGCTGGCTCTGAGCTCTTTGGTGGTGCTGCTCTCTGCAGCCCAGAGTTTTCCTGCTCAGTGATCCTGGTCAGTCTTTCTGTGTGTAGCTTGTTGCTTTCTCTTCTCATTTTCTCTTCTTTGAAAAGAGTTCATAAAGTAATGGATGAGGAGGAGGTGTTGCATAAACCCTCCATGCTCAGAGGCACAGGTTGGGAAAGGGTAGAGCTTATCTTCCGAACCTTCTTTGAGAGAGGCTTCTCATATTCCTCAGGAGAGTACCCTGACTACCTGCTGGGAGCTGAGCTGCCTCTTGTCTGCTCCATCAGCGTACAACATTTCATGGCATGGATTGAGTGAGAGCAGGGTGTGATCCCCTGCCCGGGAGGGTGTTGTTCTCCCTGACCCTCGATTCTTGTTCCTCCAGGCCTTGATAAGGTGTTTGATATTTCCTTATGTGATGGACTGGGAAACTGAAGTTATTTTCTACTGTAGGGCCAGTCTCCCTCTGAAACACTGGACAATTTACGTGAACTGTCAATTATTTTGGTTTTTGAAAAATGGATGGAGGTACTCTCTTTGCTCACCTCTTGTGTGCTTTGATGTAGGCTGTCCTTGCATTAATGTTTTATGGTCTCCTGGCATATCCAAGTACAGCTTTTAGCATAACTAGAGTCACTGTTTACTATCCGAAGTCCACATAATACAGGTTATACCTGGTGTTTCAGTGTTGTACTCCTTTGAGCAGCTTTAGAGTTAAGGTTTGGGGTTATGATGTACCATCTCTCAGTCTCCCCTCCAAAGAGAAAAGTACATGTAAATTAGACTGGAGTCTTGGCTAATTGTTCTTTCTGTATTCATCTGTGAGGCAGCAGGAAACCAAGCAGCAGGGTTTCCATTGAGAGCAGCTGAGTGTGCCAGCTTGGCTGCCTTTGTCCCACACTGCCTGTGGGTGTCAGGGGAAAAGGGACACTAGTGGCTGCAGCTGGACCCTTGAGAGCCAGGCAAGGGAGAGTGAGGAGCTCTTTCCTGGTTATTGAGGGTTTTATTACTCACTGAAAATGCTAATTAACAATTGTAAATTATTCCAAAAGCAAAAGTAAATGTGTTTCTGTTTGTTAAAGACTTCATCAGTGCTGGATGTGTTGGCAGTGAAGGGGAATGTGCTCTGGGATGCTGCAGGAGGGTTTGACCCCTGTGCCCCTGAAGGTCTGCAGCTCTCAGACGTTGCTGCTCCTTGTCCCCCCTGCATCTTCTGCACCCCTCCCACTTCCATCTTCCCATTCCCTGCATCAGAAACGCCTGTGCAGAGGGGTGGCAGGGCAGGTCTCTCCCAGTGCTGTGTAATCCCAGGGAATCATGAATCATTTGGATTCACAGCTCTTCTGTCAAGAATTAATTAGTGTGGCTTTGCACATTCCATGCCTGTGTGACCCCCCACCTGCTTAAATCTGTCCCTGATGATGACTTGCTGCAGTTGGAGACCTCCATTTAATTCCATTTAGCCAGTTAGGAGCTATCCAGTAGGAATAATAACAGTGAAATATATAGGTAGTGATTTCTGTATGGAGAAAGGACTGAGCAGCCTCCTGTTTGCTTTTGATACCAGTGAAATGCAGTGATAATAGGAGGGTAGGAGGAGGGCTGCTGTAAATATGATGCAAGGACCACTCATCATTTAAGACTATTTAAGTCAGAGTGGCTGGAGCTACTCTTTCTTTATTTGCTTATGCTTATCATCTATTATTTGTTCAGCTAGTCAGGTTCTGGTGTCGCAGAGTTCATTTCCATTCATTTCCTTGTAAGAATTCACTAGCAAGTCGACTTGGGGAGGGTTTTCCCCCTGGTTTCAACCACAGAGTGCCCCATAACCACATACACAGGCAGTTTGGATGTATTGGATGGATAGAAGCTGTGGGATGGATAGAAAGTGTAACTCTGGGTGGGTGACTGGTTCCAGATAAATGTCTTAATTGGAGAAAGGTTTCCCTGCTCAGCAACTGTCTGACTGGGCAAGTTCTGAACATTGTTTCATGTTATGAACAATTGTCATTTAGCAGCACGTGAGGCTGATTGTAAATGATGAGGTGATTGCTCTTGATCATTCCATGTGCTGAAGGCATCATTTTTCCAGGATGGGCTTCTATGAGGGAAGACTAAATTTGCTGTGGCTTTGCATTGGCACTGAACTATAAAGAAGCCCCAGCTGTGCCCAGATGCATGTCATTGGATTACGTTTAGGTCATTCTTTACAATTTGGGGTCTCCTTTGATGTTTGCTGCATTTGGATCAGCTGGGAGCAGGTGGGGTTTGTTCCTGCTTTGTGTGATAGTGGAGTTTGAAGGGTCCAGCAAGGGGCAGAACAGCAATTGCTGGGCATTGAGAAGGGCTGGCCGGGAGAAAGCTTGGTCTTACCACAACAAACAAAAAGGGGAGATTGCAGAGGAAGTGCAGGGAACAGCTTCTGACTGAGAGCTTGGTGAGAGGGTCCCTGTTTGTGTCACTTGGGTGAGGACAGGGAGCAAGGGTGAGCCCTTCTGTGGGGTGTAGATCATTCCCACCATAGCCAGTGGGAGTGGGAAAGGCCCCAGTGCAGGACATCCCACTGAGCCACGAGGAACCTTTCCTGATGTGCCCAAGTTCAGACTCCTTGGCTGAGCAGGAAGGTGGGAGCAGCATCTTTTCCCATCTCTTCTGTGTTCCAACTTTAGAACTGCTTGTAGCAGTTTATTAATGGTAAATAAGATGATCGTGCCCTTTTCTCCAGAGGTTTTTTTTTTAAATTCTTTTATACTTGTTCCTGAGTCAAACAAAAGAAATCCAAGCCAGGGCTCTGTGATTCTGATTGTTCAGTGATTTCCTAATTATTTTTCTCATCCTGGGCAAAGTGATGAGAGAAACCTATTCCAGAGGAATTTTTCTTAGTGTCTGTCACTGTGTTCTTCTGAAAGAAAATGCCAAGAACGTACTAAAATAACATCTTTCATGTGTTGCCAAATAAAAGAACAGGTTGGTTCAGTAATACGTATGCAAAAGCATGAGGATTCTGTGATTATTTTTATAAAGCTTGTTAATAACTAAGAACATGTCTCAGAGCTTGTAAAAGCTGAATATTCCAAGAACTTATTCTTTTTATAAAGTGCTTAAAGAAATTCCAGTTATGCAAAACCTGAATGCAGATTCTTACAGCCCAGAAGCACAAAGCTCTTAGTTTCATGTTCTAGCCCCTTCCAGAGCATGGAGTGCATTTCTCTGTACTCACTTATGTACTTGGAGATGGATGTTACTGAACTGAGACATAAAACACGACCCAGTGAGACAAGAGGCTGCCAAAACTATGGTGGGAGGGCAGGATAAAAAGAGGGTGAGTCTATTGACCCCCAGTTGCTTTTTGCTGCTTTCAGATTTAGAGATTTACTGAAAGTGGTTTGCGGTTGATTTTACTGTGTACCTACAGAACTGTGCTTGGAGGAAAGCACAGTTGAAACAGTCAGAGGGTTTGTTTTATAGTACAGTGTTATCTTCTCCTCTTCCATCCTGCCTCCTTCCCTCAATGGGTGGGAGAAATGTTCAGTTGTTTGGTGCCTTGGAACCTGCTCAGTGGTGCCAAGGTCCTGCTGGGACAGCCTGTGGCTGTGTGGCATCGTAGGCAGTGCCCTCAAGCTCTGGGATCACAAAATCCAAACTGGTTTGGGTGGGAAGGGACCTTAAAGCTCATCCCATTCCCACCCCTGCCATGCCACACCTTCCACTGTCCCAGGCTGCTCCAAGCCCTGTCCAGCCTGGCCGTGGGCACTCCCAGGGATGGGGCAGCCACAGCTTCTCTGGGCACCCTGTGCCAGTGTAGACCTCAAAGGAAAGAAGTCCTTCCAAATATCTAATCTAAATTTATCCTTTTTCAGTTTAAACCACATTCCCCCCTGGGCTCGGTGGCTTTGCTTATGCGGTGGGGATTAGGAGGGGTTGGGAGATGCTCAGAGTGTTGGGGACACCAAGAAGTCAATTGGGAATATAAAAAGCTGATTCCCAAGGTGAGAGAGGCTGCCTGTGGTACCTGAAGATGCCTTTTTTTGCAAAAAGGGGAACTGCCCTGCCCAGATTTGCCCTTTTGTCCGCAGGTTTTGAATTCCAGGTAATCTGGTCTTGTTTGTGCAACTTTTCTTTGAGAGCTCAGAAAATGTGATTTAAATATTCTTGCAAATTATTAAACAAGACGTCTGTTTGGAAGTATGAAACCACAGTAAAGCCCTTGAGCAAAGATAATTGTCTAACTGTATTGGAGCTTATATTTAAGCATGTCCAGAGAGCTGGAGCAGGGCAGGAAACCAATATGTTAATTAATCTCTGCAGTGCCATTGGCTCCCTCTGCAGAGGAGCATTCACAGTGGAAGGGTTGTCATGTCCACTCTGGCATTTTAAAAATTAATCAAGTGATAGTGCTGATTGCAAAAAGATCTTTATTTAAAACTTCCTGTATTTAATTTTTAAAAAGTTTTTTTAACTTCATACATTCTTCATTTAAGAAGAGAAGTTAATGCAAAAAAAAAGGGATCTTTTTTCCTTCCTTAGAGAACAAGATTTCAGACAGCTGAGAATCTCATTTAACAGGTAAAGATGCACATCAAATGGGAGGAGGTTATTTTCTTTTAAAAAATGCTTTGTAGGAATAGAAACCTAAGAACTAGAAGTTTGTGTGAAGTGATTTCTGTGACAAATTTCCTTCTGTAGCTGAATGACAGTGATTGGTATTGGGGACCCCATGAGCCCTTCCATGCCACCCTACTGGATTGGTGATCTCAGGCTCCCTGAGCACAGCTGTCTCATGAGTTTGGAATCAGAGCATTGGGAAAGCCAGAAAATTTGGTACTTAAAGTATTTTAAAACTATCTTTGTAACTGTCAGTAACCTGGTTAATGGCATTAGTGTTACATTGTAACAGTGGTGATCCTGCTCAGACTTCTATTCCCATAGTTCAAAGATTCCCAGCCTCCTTTATTTGGGGCCATGGATAGATTTGCCAGGGAAGCCTACATTCCATGAGAAGGGCACATGAACTAAAGAGCTGCATGGCACAGTGAGCTTGTTTTAATTTCTTGACTTCTGCCACCCACAGTTGCAGTTCTGAGACCCTCACACATCCACATCCCCCAGGCTGAAACCCAGTGAGTTCAACTCAGAACCAGGCAATAAATGCATCATGAGTAGCCCTGGAGCACCCAGAGTACAGAGAAATCCAGTTTGCTCTGTGCTGATATTTGAATGACATTTCATTCCAGTGATTTAGATACTCCCTTATTGTAATATACTGTTACTGTCCTGATTTTCCTTGTGTACTGCCTTCCCAAATAATTGAATTTTGGTTCTCCAATATGAACTTACATCAAAAGGAGCAATTACAGCTTTCAACGTTGTCCAATCAATCACAGCAGCCCTTTAGTTGTTCCAGGTTCTCACTCTGTGGCCAAGGATTAAACACAACCCATTTAGCATTTGTTTATTTATGAGGTGGGCTTGGAGCTGACCTTGCCAGGCTTTTCCAGCTTCATGTTATATGATCCTGGAGTCAGACTTCAGAAATCTTGTTTTATATAATACAGATGGACATAATGTAGTCAGGGAGGTGTTGACAAAGCTGATTTGAAACATGCAAAATTAAATCCTCATCAGGTCAGCACTGTCAGCCTGCAGTTCCCATCTCTTCTTTCATTTCTCCTGGGGCTCGTGAGCTATCTCTGCTTTCCATATTGCGTGGTTATTTTCTTCTTTTCCGCTGTATTAGTTTTAATTTTATGGACACAGAGTTTACTTGGAAAATTGGGCTGAGAGGGGTATGTGCATTTTGATATTTTCCCTGTCTCCCTAATGTAACTTCCTAATTTTTGTGTGTGTTTGTGGTATAAGTCTGAGGTCAAAAATGAAGATGTATCAGTGCTTCTCATATGATTCCAATTTTTTGCCCAAGAGTTTATAAACTTTGGATCAAATCTCAGTTCTTGTTTAATAATTTTTCTTCCTTTCCTGGTGGCAATGGGCAGCTCATGAGATGTGAAAAGCTGACTTAATTCTGCTGTCATATATTGTAGGGTGACACCCACAGTGCTTTACATCTTGATTGACTTACTTTAAACCGTCTAAAGGAGAATTTTCAAGGTATTTCTCTGTTGGTTCGCTGCTGGATCACGTTTCCTAGCTGTGATGGAGAGTAATGGGATTAAAACTCTACTTGTTACATTGGAAGGACAGGGATGCTCTACCCAGGCTAGGATGGGTTTTTTTTGCCTTTTGTGCAAAGTATTTGAGCAAAACAAACGTGAGATTTTATCAGATAGTTTTGAAGCTCATTGATTTTCAGTGTAGGTTGGTGTCAGCACAGGCCTTAATTAAATTGTAGCCTTTGGGGTAAAATTTATATATTGGAAAATATCACTTTCTGTGGAGCTCTAAATCCTCTTGAATTATTGGTTCTGTAGGACAGAGCTGTGCTTTTCCATCAGTGGAGCAATCTCCAGTCACAACAGCAGTGTGATAGAAATAATAAATAAACTAATAAATCAGTTCTCATGGGCTCTCACCTCTCAGTTGGAGGTCAGGAAGAAGAGTCACTGGTGGGGGGAGCAGCCAGGAGAAGTTGCAGTGCCTGATGGCCCCGTGGAGGAGAACAACTCCAAATCATATTTGGCATTTAATCTGAAGAGTACATTGCCTGTAAGGGGGATGTGCCAGGCAGACAGTTAACTCTCTGACAGGAGCCTGGCAGGGCTCTCACCCCACCAGCGCCTCGGGAAGGAATTTGTCACCACCCTGGTGTCCTGCCATTAACTGGGGTGTCACATGGCACCAAAGCCACAACAGTTGTGTTACTGCTCTGCTGTGGCACTGAGGCTGTGCCAAAGACCCTGAATAACGGCAACAGACACCCTTGTAGGGGTCCCACAATGTTTTAAGAGTTCTGTTCTTGTTTAACTTGGGGAACTCTTTCCACAAACCCCTCTTTGTGATTTTTTCTCTCTTGTGCAAACAGAAATGTGAAAATATGTTGGATTTGTGGATGTGGGACTCCTTCAAAGCCATAGGGGAGGTTCTTGCCTAGTGAAAGGTGTATTTAAAATTTACAATACTATAAACAAGCAGTAACTGTAGAGCTTAGGGACATCAAGCTGAATATTCATCAATTTAATATAAAGTTTACATTTACCTGAGATAAAGTTTACTTAATACAAATCACCCTGCAGATCTTCTGTAGGCGTTTCCTGACCTGGAACACAACTTAGAGTGAGCAGGCAGAACTTGATGGCACCAGAGGGTTTTAATTCCTGATATGGCACAGAAATGCCATAAATGATGGGAGCAGCTAATTGGATTTGAGAAGGTGGAAAAGGATATGAGATGTTTTCTCGATACAGTTGTGTCATGTACAGATACACAAGTTCTGACTAAATTAATCGACTTGACCTGCCAGAGAACTTCAAAGGGTGGGTGTGAAAGTGGGCTGGGCCTTTTGTGAAATGTCCTGTAAACATTTGTTCCAGTACATTTGGTTCTCAATTTACAATGAAGAAGGGTTCATTCATCTGCAGAGGAATTGCTTAATGGCCTCTGTACACCAGAACTTTTATTAATATAACGGTGTCATATTTCATTGCCTGGACAGAGCTGCTGAGAGGTTGAGGAAGTGGCATTTTAAATAAAATTCTATTTCTATTCTAATGGCCAGGATTAAATTTTGTAGTGACTTCTCACTCATTTACATCTCCCCCAAATATATACACCCAAATGGAGCTGTTATAGAGCAGCTCCTTTAGTTGGTTTGGCCTTTAATGTTTACAAGATCCATGTGTCAATGTTTTTTGTAGGTGCTCCTGGGATTTGAGGTATTTTCACCTCCTGTGGAAAAGATTCTGTGGCAGAAATAGGATAATTTGTCTTGTTACAGCTTGACATGTGTAGTGAATCAGACATATGTATGTTGTGCTATTTATTTATTCTATAAATTAGAATAATGTCAAATATACATAATACACATGCATATAAAAATGTGTGAATGTGATTATACCTATAGTTAATATTCCAGGCTTGTCTTGGGGTGAGGCCAGGGTTTTCCCTATGCCCAACTGGTAGGAAAGCTCTTTCCCCAGCTGTTGCTCTGAGGTTTTACATGCCCAGAGGAAACACTGTAAAAAGGAGAGTGTGTTCAGAAGCTGCTTTTCTTCCTACTCTCCCCCCTTTCTGGCCCTACTCCTCTCCCTGTTTCATTGCTGCAAGTTCACAAAGTTATTTTCCTTCATCCAGGCCACTGATGGGCAGGAAAAAGCCACCAGACTTAGTCCATAAAGGACTAATATTACCTGCAGCATCTTCAGCCTTCCTTGCTCCCTGTCTCAGATAGCATGGAATTAAATAGTGGCTATTAAAAATTAATAAGGGTGCACAGATGGTTATCAAGTGCTGATAATTGTGTCAGAGAGAAAATCTTCAGTATCATTTCCAATATTTCTGTGATGTTATGACCAAGTTTGAATTCCCCTCAGCAGTAGCATATTCCAAGTCTGGCAAAAGTTCAAATAATTGACTGTTTTAAAGGCTCAATTTTGCATGCAGAGCTTTTCCAATTTGCAGTAAAAGTCCAGAACACCTTCACAGGGAGAATAATGGGATTGCATTTTGGGATCTCAGTGGGAAGGGTTTGGGAAGAGTTTATTGTGGAAGTTTTATAGACTTCGATTATAGAAATAATGTGAGTAGATAGATTGGAGTGTGGTAAAAAAGCTGGGTGTTGTGAAATCCATGTTGATCCCATGTGAGGGTACAGACCCTGAACATGCGCCTGATTCCCAGGATTGTTTTAAAATAGGAGGTACTGTCCTCTGCACTCACTCTCACCGCTGCAGCCAACACATTTCAGAGGAGAAATCTGGCAGGAATTGCCAGAAGCCTGAGAAGCTGTGTAGTGAATCCATTTGTACTCCCAAGTGCTGATAAAATGTAAATGCAGTCCCATGATTTTCAAGTCTTTAAACTGAGGAAGCACTTTGATAAGCTGATTGTTTTAACTGCTGTAGAAGATGGGTCTTGATCACATCACCCTTCCTTCCATTCCGTCACCTTAGGGAATTAGACTGACAGCTGCTGTGGGATAATTTGTTTATAATCTCTTTATTCAGCTGCAATATGGCCAAACTCCAACATCTAGAAATCATCAGGAAAACTATATTGAGCCTTTTTCAGAATTATGACATTGATTTAAAAAATTGAGGGTTTTTTGGTTTTGTTTTTGGGGTTTTTTTCTTCTTTTTTTGGTTTATGTCTTATTTCTGAGTTGCACAACTTGGTTTCGTCTGCTTTAACTTAAGTAGAAAACCTCCCCTGTGGTGGAGCTGGGGCTGTGAGAGCCAGGCCAGGTCTCCTCCTCTCAATGTGCAAAGGAGAATTGAAGCAGCAAATTTTTAGTCCTTCAACCCCCAAATTCTTTTAAACATCTATTACAAAGGTGAGAGTGTGCTTTCTAAGCTGACATTGCACCTCTGTGTTCTAAATCATGGCATTTTCATGCAGATTTTTTCCAGCTCTCTGCAGCTTTCCCCAGGTAGGTGCATTTTTTCCCTCCTGAGGACAGTGGGTGATGTTTAAGGTGGGAAGGACACACAAAACCAGTGAGCAACATTTCCCTGGGGCATTGTGACTTTCGGTTTTGAGGCTCCTTTTCTCTGGGATGTGTTTTTTATTGAAGCAGAAATATGATCACAAAGCTGGGGTTGAAATTTAATGGGCTATAATTCCTAACCCAACCGTGCCATTTACTGCAGTGTTAATTACTTCATCCTTAACCCTCTTGGAGAGAACAAAGCAGAGTTAAATGATTTGGCCCAGTGTCAAGCAGCATATTGGGGTTTCAGAACTTCACATCTTGGATCTGAAGCAAAGGAATTTTATTAACTGACTTTCACCAGGCATGTTTCAGTCAAGTGGTACATAAATCAGCAGGGTTAGAAACCAGCCCTTTTTGCCCATGCCTTTGCACTGCTGATTATCAAAATGCTTATCCTAAATAAATAAGTGGTGATCTATTAAGGAAATAAAAGCCTGCCTGAATATCATGTTTAACGACACTGGAAAGGGTGATAATTTGAACAGGCCTTTGGTACTTTGAGTCTATGTCATAGTCTCTGCAAAGGCACATTTATACAAACAGAAAGCGAAAAAAAATACATATCTACAGAGTGCTGTCATGTGAAGGGGCTGATGAGCTTTTATGAATTCTTTCTCAGTTTTCATTTTGAGCCTCTGATCTCTGTGCAGGCTTGGAATAACCTTCATGGGGTATTTGGAAGATGGTTGGCTCCTTATCTGAAGGAAAGTTTTGCTTTACTTGGTCATATCAGGCTGATTTGAGGTGCTCACTCTTCGGGTGGGATCAGGAAAGGATGAGAACTGATGGATCAGGTCCTGGGATGTGGAGTCAGACTAAGATTTGGAAATTATTATCCCCATTTCAGGCAAAACGTCCAGGAGGAAGAATCAAATGTGTGTATTTCTCCTTACAAATGTGTGTTTCTCTTGCTGTTTGCCTGGGCAATAGGAGCCATCTTTCTGAAGTGGACAAAAAAATCACTCCTCTGCATTTTTCTGTGTTGTGAGACTTGCAAATTGTGCAGTGATTAAACAAAATTATCCACTGATTGGTTCGGAAGTGCAGATTTCTCTCCACCAGACTTACACTCTTGTCCTGCTTGTATAATGAGGAAGTGGGGGAAAGTCAGGAGTCTGTGGGATTTCTGGATGTGTAAAATCATTTTATGTTGTCACATAACCAAGCACGGTGACAGACTGGGTGTGAGATTATCTAGGAATTGTCACTGAACTTCTGTCCTCCTTTCCAGAATGATGAAGTCCTCTGTCCACGCAGAAGAAGATGACTTTGTTCCAGAGCTGCAGAGGAGCATCCATCCCAGGGAGAGGCCGGACTGGGAGGAGACGCTCAGCGCCATGGTAAAACACCTGGCTTACATCTTCTTTTCCCTTTAGCTTCTATTCTGAACACTCTACTCCTCTATTCCATTTAAGCTCCTTGAGTTTCAGCTTTTTAAATGGATTGCACAATACTTTGAACAAGGCCAAAATGCTTCCCTTCCTCTGGCAGTTTGTCAAGGAGAGGGAAGGAGCTCTCAGAATGCTTCTGCCCTATTAATACGTGCCCCAAAGCAGGTCTTGTAACCAATTAAAAGGTCCATAATGTCACAGCGATTTTCAGTCTGCATTAACCTCTTTTTCAGCAAGACTTCTGAGCATGAAGGGAACTTCTTGTAAAAGCATGCTCTTTGAAGCATGCAGCATTGTTGAGGAATGAGATTTTAGCAAAATGCTGGTTAAGTCTACATAAATAAAACCTCAGCCTCAGAGCAAACTTGCCATCAGAGGGACCAGAGCTGCAGAAGAGCACACAGAAAGGTGCTGTTCTCATCTCAGAGAAGGCACTCAGGTGGGCAGTGGGCCACAGACAACTGGATCACCTTAATATACAGGGGGGTTTTTGCAGCCACAGCTTCTCTGGGCACCCTGTGCCAAAGCCTCACCACCCTGACAGGGAACAATTCCTTCTCAATATCCCATCTAACCCTGCCCTCTGACATTGGGGAGCCATTCCCCCTTGTCCTGTCACCCTCTGCCTGTGTAAGTTCTCTCACCCTCCTGTTTATGAGCCCCATTAGGCCCTGGAAGGAGCTCTGAGATCTCCCTGGAGCCTTCTCCAGGTGAGCACCCCCAGCTCTCCCAGCCTGTCAGTTTTTGCACTTTTCACTTTGTAATTTTTTTTCTTCCTTGTGTGTGGCTGTTTTTTTCTTCTCTCCACCTTGGCCACAGTTGGGAGCACTGTCTGTTCCCATCAGTGTTGCTCAGGCAGCAGCACCTGCTCCTGGCTCGGAGCTTCCCACACTCTGGAGCCTGGTGGGAGTCACTGTGTGACACCTTTCTGCTGTTTGTGACCTCCAGGTGTGTCTCAGAGCTGTCAGGCTGTAATTCAGTGTCCTCACCTGTGACACAGGTTTCCTGGCATATCTCATTTGGTGTTGTTTTTTTCTCCTGGTTGATTTGCACTGAAGGGAATGTTCACCTGCTTGAGGCTGCTGTGTTCATGGACACTGCTCAGTGTTTATTTTATCCTGCATCATGCTCCTCTCACTGCCCAAGTAGTTCGTGTTTTAGAACATTGCTCTGTGCCAGCAATGCCAAAACTGATTGGCCCAGTGGAGAAGAGATTTAGAGGATGATAAACAGGGAAATTCCAGCTGGGATTGCTGCATAGTGACTTGGTGTGATGAAGGACAGTTAAGATACTGAACCTGTATTTAGAGTGGCTGAATTTGTGCTTACAGTGTTGGTTTGACCTCAGGATCCTCTGAATACAGTGGAAAGAGGGGGGAGAAAAACCTCTCCTTGCTTGTGTTTACTGTGTGGAGCGAATAAAATTTCCACTTTCAACCTCTGCCTTACCTCCAGTCAGGGGCAGTATTTAGATGTAAATATTTGCAGGACCTTGTTCAGCACTGACACTGTTCTCTGTTTAACCAGCATATCTTCAATATTCTGCCTTTTTCCTGATCATTTGAGGCCTGAGATTTCTTCCCTTACTCTGTTCCTTCACTTCTCATTTTTAGCAGCCTCTGGTTCAGCCTCGTCCCAGAGATTGCTCCTTCCATGGTATATGGCTGTCTCAGAGTAGACAGTACATCTGATTTTTGGTTAGTGGTCATTGAACATGCAGATTTTAGGTTTTGTTGCTGCTTGAAGCCCCAGCCCCCAGGGAGTGGAGGCTGCTGGGTTGGAGAAGTTGTTCTCTCCATTGGTTCCCCTGGCTGCTGCTGGAGCCCTGATGGGCACCAGGCTTTGTCACCTCACATGAATTTCACCTTCTGCCAGGGGAGCAAAGGATGAGTCAAGGGACACTGGAGAGCTGGGGCAGTCCTGGCACTTGTCTCCTGAACTTTGCCTTGGTACATGCTTTTATTGGGAAAAGTCAATTTATGCATTCACAGTTACATGAACAAGTCATCCCTACTTTTCCTCCCCACTTTTATCCACAATATTTTTTCAAAGGGCTTATTATTAATTTATATAATTGCTTTGTTTCCAGAGCTTTTTCTCAACAGGAAATAAACTGAAGGTCTTTCTAAATGTGTGGAGGTTGAATGTCCTCCTATATTGTAAATACAAGGTGACAGAAACTCTTTTTTTTAATGTTTCTGTCATTGCCAGTTCATCCTGGACTCCTGAGTAGCTTCAGTCCTTTGTTTGATGCAACTTCTTTTGTCTTCTTTAGTTTTATTTTTTATACTTTCATCTGCTTTTTAACACTGCTTGTTTTCTGTTTGTGGTTTAGCAGGAGGACAAGTGATTTTGTGCTGTTTGAGGGGAATCCCAGAGTTGTGGAATGGTTTGGCTTGGAAGAGACTTTAAAGCTCATCCAGTTCCATCCCCCTGCCATGGGCAGGGACAACTTTCACTAAGCCAGGTTGCTCCAAGCCCTGTCCAGCCTGGCCTTGGGCACTTCCAGGGAAGGGATGTCTCTTCCTTAGTATTTCTGGTGCAATTCTGTGTTGCAGGTGAGGTCCAGGCTGAAGGAGAGGCAGCCGTGGCTGGGCAAAGTTCCCAGGAGCTGGGTAATGAGGCAGCTGCCTCTGTGCTCCTCAAGCATCGCTATATTTTGTATTCCCCCCCAACTCATGCTCTGTATTTTTAGAATTTGGGTGTATTAGACACATTTTTTCTGGCTGTCTCAGCCCCCAGTTCCCACTGTGCTGTACCTGCTGGGTAACCTTCACACAGAAATCCTGGGATTTCTGCCTCTGCTCCACTTCAGAAAATGCAGTTGATGATATTGACTTTCTTCATAGAACACTTCTGAGTTCTGGGGCTGAAAAACGCTGTGTGAGCCAAGGAAAATTGAACTTTATGGATTTTCTAACATTTCTCTGAGACATTAATGTTATTTTAAAGGAAAGGGGTATCTTTTCCTTGTCAGGCTCTGCTGAGTGCTCTATTTCTAAGTTATAAGAAATGAAGCTATGAAAGAGCCTTTATATAATATTTCTCACGTGAGCCTACAAAACAGCTGTCCTCAGCCTGCATTAACTTTAGCATAAATTGATAGTATTTGTGCTTAATATTACATTTACCAATTTGTGCTTAATATTACATTTGCCACATTACTGACGTCCTGAGTTACTCCCATCACCTCTTCATGAGTTCAGGGAGTTGCAATGTTTAAAAGCACTGAGCCAACAGCTCTCCCCCCATCAGGCTGCTGTGCTTACAGACCCTCTGTTCCTGCTGCCTTTGTCTTCCACTTGTCTAAATTTTGTGGGGAAGCAGGATTAAAATGCTGAGATAAATACAAAAATCTTCATTTATGCTCCCGTTGCAAATGTGCTGACACAGAAAGGTGCCGTGTGAAGCTGACACTGGAGATCAGGGGAACACACTCAAAGAAGGATGTGGAGCTGCTGGAGCAAATCCAGAGAGGCCACAGAGATGCTCCAAGGGCTGGAGCTCCTCTGCTCTGGAGCCAGGCTGGGAGAGCTGGGGGTGCTCACCTGGAGAGGAGAAGGCTCCAGGGAGAGCTCAGAGCCCCTGCCAGGGCCTAAAGGGGCTCCAGGAGAGCTGGAGAGGGACTGGGGACAAGGGATGGAGGGACAGGACCCAGGGAATGGCTTCCCACTGCCAGAGGGCAGGGCTGGATGGGATATTGGGCTGGAATTGTTCCCTGTGAGGGTGGGCAGGCCCTGGCACAGGGTGCCCAGGGAAACTGTGGCTGCCCCTGGATCTGCCCCTGGATCCCTGGCAGTGTCCAAGGACAGGTTGGACATTGGGGCTTGGAGCAGCCTGGGACAGGGGAAGGTTTCCCTGCCCATGGCAGGGGGTGGGATGAAATGAGCTTTAAGGTCCCTTCCAACTCAAGCCTTTTGGTGATTCTCTACATGCTTCTGAAAAAGTCACTTTTCCTGCACTTTTCCAATTCCTTCAGCTTTGGAAGCCTTCAGAATATGAGTCTCTAAGCTCATGGAAAGTTTCTTTCCCCCCCAGTGCACCTCTGGCTGGGATCTCATGGCACTTGGGTGTTCTGTTGTCCATAACAGGGTCACGAGGTGACAGCTGGAATCAGGTGTTACCAGTGTAGAACCAGGGTGCCTGGAAAAGGGGAACCTCTAAATTACACGAGTCTATGAATTTGACAAGTGCACAAGAAGGCAGCAGCTGCAGTTGGTGCTCATCATTGTTTTAGGCTTATGCTGATGGAATTTTCTTCAGAGAAATGCAAGCCTATAAATGCTTTAGAAAGGCACAGGGTTAGAGCCTGTCCTATGAAGTCCCTGGAATAATCTTAGTTCTTAGGTCAGAGGGGTTCTGAGATCTGTAGTATTTTCAGCATTTGATACCAGATAGGGAAGGTACCGTGGCTTGTGAAGGTAATAAAGGCTTTTTAATGAGACCTCAATATATCACTGTTAAATCTGGGACATGAGTGGGGAGAAAACTATTTTTAAATGCAATTATAGATGTATGCAGAGATAAGTGCATTGCAAAGGAAGATTTTTATGTCCTTAGTGTTTGTTTCTCATTCTTTGTACAGCACTTGGCCAGTGCTGCCTCAGGTCTTCAGTGGGGCTTCTGCAAGAATAGATGCCAAAAATAGAATACAAGGGGCTTCTTTTTTAATTAGTGTTGGTTTGTTGGTTGGTTTTTAATTCACAAAACATCAGGCCTGTTTCTGATGCAGGCTAACGTAAATACCTCCAGGAGCTGTGGCAAAATCTGAATAAAAAGGGAATGTGGTGAATCCATTTGCTTGGCCCTGTCAGCTGTAGTGATTTCCAAATAGTGATTTACTGAAATGATCTAATTTTAGCTTCTGAGATGCGTAGATATAATACCCTTAAACACATTAAAATTGATGTTTTGGATTTTTTTTCCCTATATCTCTTCATGCTTTGTATATGTGTGAACCAACACTGGAATTTTACAGCTGAGGATGTGACTGGGAGCTCTGAAGTCACTGTGAGAGTTTTGTCAGACTGATCCTGTTCTCAGATGGGTTCCACATAATAGAAAAAATTTCTTGGGGAAAGAAGTACTGTTCCACTCTGCCCAGCTGCAAGTTCTTTTTAAAATCTAAAGGTTTAAACTCTCAAGTGCAAGGGAAAGTTATTGAAGATATGAAGCTGAAATTGTGGGTTTTTTTCTGCTGTTTTTTGAAGGGCTGGGACAATTCAGTAGAAATGGACTTTGGAATCATGGAATCTCCTGAACTGGAAGGGACCCACAAGTGATTGAGTCCAACTCCTGGCCCTGCACAGGAGGGCCAAGAATCCCAAAAATCCCACCCTGTGCTGAGAGCATTGTCCAAATTCTCTGTGAGCTCTGGCAGGCTCAGAGCCTGACTTAGAGGTTCTCCACCTAAATGCTCCAGCATTTTGCTTCTGGCTCTGAGGGATCACTGCCTTTTTTAAGTGCTATGGAAAGCGTTACCTGTAAGTTTGGAGGTTGGTTTTGTGCTGCTGAAGGTCCTCAGGCTCTTGACTTGCCTGGATCAGTGAGTCAGAAGTGTGTCAATCTGGCAGAAACTGCAGTGTGTCCTTTGTGTCCAGCACTTGGCAGCATTTTCATGTGAAGTGCTGCAGCTTCTTCCAGGCTGGGGAATAGGTGTGACAGAGGTAAGGCTAGGATAAAATGGGAGTCCAGGAAGTGTGGACAACACAGGCACTACTCTGACACAAATGTTTTGGGACAGGCCAGCACACCAGGCAGGCATCAGGTGCAATAATATTTTGCTCAAAGCAGCTCTGGTGTGGCATTGCACCGGTAACCTGTATTTCCTTTTCAATCCACATAACTTGCTTTTCCTTGTTATTGCTGCATGAATCTAGCATTTTTTCCCCTCGTTAAGCTTTTGGCAAGGGTTTCAGTTGCTGTGTGAGGTTCTTTCTCTGCCTCTTGGTTAGAGAGGCCGTTTCACTTCACAGGCTGACTCCCAGCACGGAGCTTGTCCCCAAGAATCTTCAGAAATTGGGGCAATCACTTAATTGGCACATTGGCTTCCATTTGGGTTTGCCAATTGAATAAGTTCAATTAATCCAGAATGGATACTGTATTTTTGTTAGGAAGTATTAATTCATAGCAATCATTTGGTTTTCATAGGCAAGAGCAGCAATAGTTTCTGGTTACATTTACAGCCTTTCCTGTGTGTGCACTCTGGCACTACCGTGGTGAGCTAGGAGATTCAAATTATATTTTGTAAGTATCTGAAAGTCTCTTTCTGTGCAGTAAAATGAAGGAATGATTTAGAAATTGCTAAGGCTGGATCAGTGCAGTTTGTTGTGCACCATGATCACCGATTTTAATGCACCCTTAATGCATTTCTTTCCTAACTCTGGCTCAGCCAGGCTTCTGTTGCTGGTGGTGCTGTTTCTGTGGTGCTGGGAATGCTGTTGTAGCTACTCCAGGTTGTTCCCTACACTGAGCTCTGGAGTCAGGATTACACTGTCACAGCCCTCCACCTCTTTCCCTCCCACCAAAGCTGATCTCTTTCTATGCCTGTTTTGTTTTCAGATTACAGGAAATGCCAGTTGTTTGAAATGTACTTGTTTGGGAGCTAAAACTTACAATTTATTTACTGTCAATCACTTTTCCCTAGTCCCAGCTGCTTAAAAATAAGGTGGAACATTTAGGAAGGGAAAGAAGTCTCTTATTTATAAGTGGTTCATTTTAACTTTTTTTTTTTTTTTTTTAAAATTAGTGTCTGTGTCTTCTTAGTTACCATAATGCAGGAAAAAGATGGAACAGTTTTTGAAGGGTTATCAACAGTCTGTTCATCCATCTTCTTGCATTCCCCACCCCAATTTAAGCCCAAGAGACAAACAAATCATGTTGGTTTGTCTTTCTGAAGGCTGTAGGCATTACTCTTTTTTTGCCATGATTCAGCTTTCGTAATTATAAGGCGATGAATTATTCCCTGAAGATGTTGGTAACCATTAGCCTGACTTTTTTATTTAAATCATTCCCTACATTTCTGCCTTGCTGCACAGTTTTGGTCACTGCTGTGTTGGTGTAAGGCTGCGCAATGTTTTTTGGGATTTGATCAAATACTGTGGTTGCCAGGACACAGATTATTCATGGAATCATGGAATGGTTTGAGTTGGAGGGAATCTTAGAGCACATCCAGTGCCACCCCTGCCATGGCCAGAGACACCTCCCACTGTCCCAGGCTGCTCCAAGCCCCGTCCAGCCTGGCCTTGGACACTGCCAGGGATCCAGGGGCAGCCACAGCTGCTCTGGGCACCCTGTGCCTGGGCCTGCCCACCCTCACAGGGAACAATTCCTTCCCAATCTCCCATCCATCCCTGCCCTGTGGCAGTGGGAAGCCATTCCCTGGGTCCTGTCCCTCCATCCCTTGTCCCCAGTCCCTCTCCAGCTCTCCTGGAGCCTCTTTAGGCCCTGGCAGGCGCTCGGAGCTCTCCCTGGAGCCTTCTCCTCTCCAGGTGAGCACCCCCAGCTCTCCAAAGCTCCAGAGGAGCTCCAGCCCTCGGAGCATCTCCATGGTCATTATTCACCTTTTCAGCTCTTGCAGCATCAAGTGTCCTGTTCTGACTTCCCCTGAGTAACTCCAGGTCATTTCTGGAGAGCAGTGTCACCTCCCATTTCCAGCACGTGTCACCTTCCCTGGTGGGAAGGCAGGATTGAGGAGTCCTGCCCAGATTGTGGAGCCTGGTGTGTGATCCCAGGCCAAGCTTTCCCCATATCTCTGGACAGAGTTAATGAACTGACTATTTTGTTGTGTTGGTCAGAAGTTTATGGACAGTGCATGGTATAAATTGCGTGCTACAAGCAGGCACATTCCTCACATTGCTGTGTTGTTACAGGGCTTTGGGCAGGGAGTGCAGTGGATCCCAGTTTTGTGCTCATGCTATTGGAAACAGCTCTTTTCTATAAACAAAAGCTGAGCCCAGGTTGGCTTAACTCACAGAAATATTAAATTCCTGTTAATTGTACTGACTCAGATGCTGGGGTTGAACATCAGGCTGCTGTTTTTTCCACCTTCCCCATCTTGCTGCTGCTGCACTGGGACAACTCCTGAGTTGCTAATCCGATTTATACCTATAACATAACATCACATTGTTATTTGCATAATCATTGGCTGTGGCCAGGGAACTTAACAGAGTGGGATTTGCTTGCTTGAGCCTGAATCCATCTCTGTTGGGTTTTGTGTGATGAGAAATTGCTTTCTACCATAACAACCCAAAGCTCCAATTGTCCTTTTATATCCAAGCCATGATTAAGATCCCCTCCTCCCTCTGTGCATCAAACAGTAGCTGGGATCTTTGGGGTCTTTTTTTTACCAACAAGAAACTGAAATCAAAAGTATTGTTCTCCTTGGAGGTTCTATTTTCTGTGGCTTTTCTCTATAATTTATTTTGCAGGCTGTACAGAAGCAGGACTCTAACTCTGGCTGCCTTTCCCACGCATATTGTATGTGGGATTTTTGTTCTTAAAGAAAGTACATTCCTGAGCCACTCTGCCATTGTGTGAGGCTGTGTACTGTACCCTGCAGCTCCTGGGCCCAGGGCTTTGGGAATGGTAATCAGGCTTCACTATGGGAATGTCAGATCCAAACTTAGGGCTGTCAGGGAGTTATCATGCTAATGCTGCCCTCAGTAGCTGACCATTCGCTTGTGCTTGGTTGCATCCCTTTTAGCCCCTAAAACTATGGATTCTGTGAAGGAAAACACAAGTGTGGGACTGTTTTGCTGAAAATCACCAGCAGCCCTTGGGTGCAGTGGATTCTCATGCAGCGAATCAGCAAAAATCCGTGTGTCTCTTTAAGGCTCACTTGGGAAAAGTTGCCATGGCACAAAACCAAGCTGGTGTGCAGAGGTGAATTTTGGTCACAGTGACAGTGGTTGTGCCAAAGGAGGTGCTCAGAGCTGCCAAGCTGCTTGTTCCATGTCTTGGATTCCACTTCAGTGGTTTTACATGGGAGCTGGGATTTTACCCACCTATCTGTGAGCTGCAGATCTTTATTTGGAAACACAGTAGATGAATAAGAATTTTTTCTTTGCTCATTCCAGGCTGTTCCTCTAAACTATGGTAAATGGATGCCCTGGACAAACTCCTCTGTGATGCTAAGTGTCTGGAATGAGAGGTTGCTTTGAATTTGCCTGCTCATGGCAATGCTTTAAAGTGTTGGGATTTTTTGTTTTGCTTTATCTTATACCACCGCGCCCCCCCCCCCACGCGTGTCTCTCCTCACCTNNNCTTTTTTTTTTAGTGGAGATGTTGGAAGTAGAAAAGCACGTTCTGTGTGGTCCTTTTAAAAAAGGAGAAGAATTCCCTATTATACATGCCATGAAGTAAGTACTGGTTGCAGCAATTCGGAATTGGGAACGTGGAAAATGGAATTAAAAGTTCTAAACTCATAAAATGATACACATTCAAATATCTTTATTGAATGCAGATTTCTTAGACATGGGATTAAGAATGTGCATTGCCAATGTTCCAAGTTCCCTTACTGTAAGCACTTGTCATTTTTTCACTCCTTTTCTCTATCCCATTTTCTCAGTTGCCATGAGATTTTAAAGGCATCTCTGGCTGGGTGAGTGTTTCTCCACATTCCACAATCCCCAAACTGAGAGCTAAATTAAAAGGTCAGTACTACCTCTAACTACTTAGGCCATCCTGGCCTTGAACTCTGCACGTAAAGCACCCTTCCAGCCTTTGCACTAAGGAAGAAGCTAAGTGATGACTTCAATTAAAAAAAAAATAAATTGAAAGGTTTCTCACTCTGGAAAGCATCCTTGTGCTGGGTGTTATTGAATGTGCCCATGCTGCGCTCTGCTGATGAGAACATGAACAGCACAGGATTAATCCTTAAAATCACAGAATCACAGGATGATTTGTGTTGGAAGGGATCTTAATACCGATCAAGTCTCACCCCTTGCCATGGGCAGGGACACCTTCCACTATCCCAGGTTGCTCCAAGCCCCATCCAGCCTGGCCTTGAACACTTCCAGGGATGGGGAGACCACAACCTCCCATGTCAATTAAGAAATGCAGAATTGGAGGGGGATATTTAATGTTATTTTTAACTTCTTTGGTAAAGCTGCTGTAGTATAACAAGCACATATTTTTGTTTAAGATGGCATTGTCAGACCTGAGCACCTAAACCAGGTGTTGCTTCTTTGCTTTTAGTGTGTCCAAATATCTTAAACAGCTCTGAAAAGTGTAGCTGCAATGTGTTAACGTGACAGGGCCAAGCTGTATGAAAATACTTAGGAAATTCATTTGGTTCCACTAAATGAATTCATGGAAAATGGTAACATGAAGAACTTGGCAAATATTTGCATTTCCATCATATTTCCCCTCTGTTTCTGACATTTTGGGGTGAATGTTGTCTCTTCATCCATTCCCATATATTTCTGCTGTTCAAAAAAGTGACCCAGTTGTAGCCTTGCTGTGCTCAGTACATCTTAATCCTTTTAGGGATAAATGCTGCGGAATTGGTACCTTTCCTTGGGAATTATTTGGAGCAGCTCAGACATGGTGACTTCCAGTTTAGTGAAACATTTTCCCTTTCCTTCTTTGATTTATTTATTGTGGAAAACTAGGGTAGTTGTCACAGCATCTGAAGGAAGAGCAGAGAGAACTTTGTCTCCCTGGAGTGTGTTAAAAGGCTGCAGGGTTGAAGCTGAGATGGATGAAATTTCTTCCTTCATTGTGCTCCAGGCGAGTTCCTGGGCAGTAATTCCTGAGAGCAGGATGGTGCAGATGGAGCCATCACCTTCCACCTCACAGGGGGCAAGGATTTTTGTGGGACATTTTCTTTTTAGTGCTGCAGAGCAAACTTTCTGATGGAGTGGATGCTGGGCCAGTTCTGAGTAGTGAGTTGGTACCCAAAATTTGGGGTAGCTGTTGATGTCCTTGAACATGAGCACCTACTTCAGGCCTCTTCGTTCCTCCTCGTGCCAAGTGAAGAAGTTTCTGCTTCCTACAGAGTAATGACTTCTCCTGAAACAACATTTCTGTTCCCTGCTGCTCTCCAGCAAAGAAGTAAAACTGAAGCAAAGCTTTAGGGTTTTTGAGAGCTCTGAGAGCTCTGAAGGTGGTTTAGGTTTTTTTCCTCTCTTTGTATTTTTTCCCTCCAAGAAAATTGAGGGGAAATGAAGACAATGTAAAGGAGAGACTGTCATGGAAACCAAGCAGCATTTGGAATTGGCTCTGCTGTTTTTAGAAACAACGCCATGTGCTGACAGAATCCAGAGCAATCTGGTCCTTCCAAACTGCTTTTGGTGAGAGACTGGCAGTGGTAAATGAATAAATGTTAGTGCCTGTCTAAGTTATTCTTGCTTTGTGATAACCTTGGATTAAATTCCTGCCTTCAGAAATCTCACCTGGATTCAGCCACCTGCTGAGGTGTATCTGTGGTGCCTCCTTGGGGGCCTTTCTGCAGTCCTGTGGAAAACCAGCTATGGGATTACTGGTGGGATTCCAGGGTTTCTTGTGCGTCCCAGAATAAGTCAGAAGCAGCAGGAGGAGGACTGTGGCTCTGTACTGGTTCAGTATTCTCCCCTGTCAAGGATACCAAGGTGGAAACTTCATCACATCATGTTCCCTGGACTGTTGTGTTGAGTTTTACACATATTTTCAGACTGTGTTACATCTCTGCATGTGAGGGAGACAGGTTGACATGTTTTCTAATAAATGCAAGGAGACTTTTTAGGAGAAAATCCTTTCGTATTGTGCAGTGGAATTGTTAGATATAAATTATTTATGACTAAGGTTTTGTGTGCTAGAGAGCACAAAGCTGAAGTTTTTTAAATCATGTCTATAAATAAAAAGACTAGAAATTTCAAATGCTTAAAGCTAAACAGCCTGATTTGTGAGAGCTCTTGGATTCTGCTCTCGAATTCCCAGGGAGTTCAGGAGCAACACTCCTGTTGTTGTGTCCAGAGAAGGGAATGGAGCTGGGAAGGGTCTGGAGCCCCAGGAGAGGCTGAGTGAGCTGGGAAAGGGGCTCAGCCTAGAGAAAAGGAGGCTCAGGGGGGAACTTGTGGCTCTGCACAAAGTCCTGACAGGAGGGAGCAGCCAGGGAACAGGAGGAGGAGGAGAGGAAACGGCCTCGAGCTGTGCCAGGGGAGGCTCAGGTTGGATACTGGGGAAAATTTCTTCCTGGAAAGGGCTGTCCAGCCCTGGCACAGCTGCCCAGGCAGGGGTGGAGTCACTGTCCCTGGAAGTGTTCAGAAAACTTGTGGATGTGGAACCTTAGGACACAGTTTAGTGCTGAACACAGTGGTGGGTGATGGTCTTGACCTTAAAGGTTTTTCCCAGCCGAAAGGATTCTGTGATGCTGTGATCCAGGGGAGGGTTGGACAGGCAGATGGGCGTTCTTCCTCCTCCCCAGAGGAAGGGTTTAGTGGGATCTCCCTGCCTGGCAATCCCTGCGGGTATCTATGACTAAATACTGAGTCTCTGCAATATTGTCTCAGCTGCTACTGATACAAGTGCAGCTTTTTTGGAAGGAGAATTTCTTGGTTCAGGGCAAGCTGGTAAAGTGGTGTCGCTCCAAAGCCTTCCCTGCAAAGGTAAGAGACTGAGGTTCCTGATAAATCAATTCACTGAGTTCTGAGTTGAGCTCTAATTTGTTTACCAAGTTTTGGAACGGTGCAGATTGATACAGCAGTGGCATTCAGCTGTGAAAATGGGACTGAACAATTTGCATAAACAGATTTGCTCTGCAATTACCAGGTTTCCACAGCACAGTGATGCATAGGGAATAGGGATGTGAGAAGCCACTGATAATGCCAGGTAGCTAATTTTCAGATGTAAATAATCCAACTGTTTCAAAATGATTTTTAAAATTAAATTGCTGAAACACAAAACACAAAAGATGACAAATCTCATTTGGAGGGTTTTGTTTGTGTTTTGAGGGGAGAGTGACCTGCATGCTGCATGCCAAGTTTTGCATCAAAACAGGTGCAAAATAGTGTATAAAGTCTATTTTATGTAGCTGTGTCTGTTTGGTTTGAATGGAAAGGAGTTATGGTTATTTAGGACTAATACAGTTTCTAAAATTGCAATAAGTTTCTTTTTGATATCTGTCTCTTTCCCAAGTTTTCTTCTCATGTTGGTACTTCTTAATAAGGATTTGAGCTTGCACAAGTTCTGTCCCTTACCTTTCTGTGCTTTTGCCTCAGCTGTGAGCCTTGGAGAGATCGGTGTTGTGCAGCAGAGTCCATGGAGCTCAGATCTAATTGGAAAAGCCCCCAGAGTTAATTACTGCCTTGCATCTCATCATCATCCAGTTACCTGGATACAGGAAATGGGAGAGGCAGAAATCCAGCTCAGTTTGGACATAACTCCACTGGGAAGGAGAGGATAATGCAGCTTTTCCAAGGGAGGTGCTGGCATTTTGGGCTCGTGGAGGTGTGAGTTTTGCCTACGCTGCTTTGAGTCAGATCCAGGGAGGTCTCTGCCCACTGCTGCAAACTGGCTTGAAGCCCACATTTTCTGTCAGATTGTTTATCTATTTTTATATCCCACCAGCTTCTACTGCTGATGGAGAAGAAAAATCACTTTTCTTCCTACAGAAATTCTGTTCTTTAGAAGATTAAGTAAGCACCTGAAGCCTAGCCTAAAAGCAGCTTATTGGAATGGCACATTTATTCTTGTAATTATTTATTTTCTTATGTAGAAGACCTGTAAGGTTTATTAAATTGGTGATCCTCTTAATGCTACAATTCACAATGAGACTCTCAAGTGTCCTATTACATCCTGAAGTGATTGTGTGCTCAGTAAGTCAGTCAGCCCAGGGCAGGTTTATTTAAGTGTATAAATATTGTTCGTGTTTTCCTCTGGTGAGTGCCTGTGCCTGTTGTGCAGAGCTGTGGGGCAGGGGCGTTAGAACACTGCTGTGGTCAGGGCCGTGGAAGGTGCAGCTGGGAGAGTGAGTGACCTGGATTCAGGTTTATTCAGTGGTGCTCAAAGGGTGGAGCTCACTCAGAGTGGATTTTCCAAGGGCAGTGCTGGAAACACCAGGAATGGGATGGGTGGAGCTGCTGGTGGGTGAGTGCAGCTTTTGGGCTGTTCATCTCCTCAGAGCCAGGCTCAGCCTGGAGCCCCATGTCCAGGGGAATCCTGCAGCTTGCTGGGCTTGGTCCAAAGGAGGCACCAGCATGATCAGAGGGATGGAGAAGCTCTGCTGTGCGGAAAGGCTGAGAGAATTTGGATTGTTCAACGTGGACAAGAGAAACTTCAGCGTGACCTAACTGAGGCGTTCCAGAGCCTCAAGGGGCTGAGGAGGAAGATGGAGAGAGACTGTGGACAAGGACTTGGAGCAACAGGACAAGGGGAATGGATTCAAACTGACATAGAGTAGTTAGATGGGATATTGGGAAGAAATTCTTCCCCGGGAGGGTGGGGAGGCCCTGGCACAGGGTGCCCAGAGAAGCTGTGGCTGCCCTGGAACCCTTGAAGTGTCCAAGACTGGATGGGGCTTGGAGCACCCTGGGATAGTGGAAGGTGTCCCTGCCCCATGGCAGGGGGTGTGACTGGATGATCCTAAGGTCTCTTCCAACCTGAACCATTCCAGGATTCTCCTCCCATTATCTGAAGTAGGGGAATGGACCAGAGTGTCCCTGGTGACTGTAGCAGGACCCTCACGTGGATAACGTGGTTGTAGCCTCGCCCCTGGACCTGTCTGGGGTTCAGTGGGATGAATCCCTGTCTCTCTGGCACTGGTCTGGTTGATGAGAACAAGCAAGAGAATGACATTGACTCACTCAGTGCAGCTCTTGATGATGTGGTGAAGCTCAGGTACAGGTGACCCATGTCAGGGTGAACTGGGAGCTTCTGGGAGGGGTGACAAAGATTGTTGTGGTGTTCATCCCACACATGGGCTGCTAGCTTTGGTTGTGCTGGTCCAGCTGTAAAGTTTTGGGGGTGGAGACCAATTTCTTCATATTTCACACTGCAGAATGCAGCTGTGTTCTGTTATCAGTCATAGCTTTGGTACAGATCCAAGTCTGTTCAGAGATCTTCTGCTGGACCAGCTTAGAACCATTGGCACTGATGTAACATCAGGGCAATCATCTGTTTGCTCCTGTCATTAGAAAAAGGATTTGATGGAATACTTTTTGGTTCCAGGCCTGTAAGAGGAGTAACACTGAAGTGCCTTTCTTCCTCTTGGTTCAACATTCACTCTTTGGGACATTATTCATGTTTTTAATGCATTGTATAAAGCAGAAAAAGCTCATTCAGCCGGTGTCACCTCCTTCACTGATGGGCAATCTCTGGCCAGCATCAGTTGTTTCTCTCCTCCTGCTCTGTGAAGTCTGTGCTGGTCTTGCTGTTTGATCACTGCTCTCTCCTTGAAAGCCTCACTGAACCTCCTCATTCCTCCGGATCACAGTGGGAGAAACCCATGGAGCCGCATGTTTGTGTCCCTTGTGATGGAGATATCAACCCCAGTGGAGCTCATGGCTTAGGAAAAGGCAGATGGAGGAAGGAGGGGATGGGAAAGTGTGACAGAACAAAAAGGAAGGAGTTTGGAGTTCTGGCCTCACTGAAGTAAATGAATTCTAGTGATTAAGGAATTTTAATATCCTCAAGAACTTAAACCAATAGCTTTAAACATCTATTTTAGAAGTTCACCTCCCACATATAAGCAGCTCTATCATTAACTTGCTTTCCACTGTGTGAGCAATCCAGCTTTTTGCAGTGCCTCTGCCTGAGTCTAAATGCACAGATGTCTGGAAAATCAGGTACTTAATGTGGAATCCAAGTATGGAGTTTGGGAATATCTGTTTCACTCCCACCTCTTAAGATCTCTGAAACCAGAAGTGGCAATGAGTTAAATACTGGATTTCACAGTTACACCAAGGGTTAGCAAGGCTTGGAGCAGGAGGAGATTGTCACCTCCCCGATCCCCATCCCAAGGCTCAGTGTTCCTGGGTAAAAGGCAGAGTTCAGCTTGAACACATCTGAGGTTTGTAGCCCCGTGCAGAACAGAGGGGCTCCTGCTCAGCAGGCAGAGTCCAGAGCTTGCAGCCATGTTTTAACTCCTTGCTTTTCCTGTCTCCTTCCTGCAGGCCAGAGGTGCCGACATTCCGGACATCCCGGGGGAGCTGCCGCTCCGCTCCTGCGGCAGCACAGCCAGCATGAAAGTCAAGAATGTGAAAAAGTAAGAGCCAACTTCTGTGATTTTCCCGTCTTTCCTGGGCTTCTGGTTTTGCTGTGCTGAGTTTTAGCTCTTGCGCTGCAGTGCAGGGCATTTGGCAACAATTTGTGATGGTGAATCTTCAGCAGAGCAACCAAAATCTGCGTGGAACTGAGGCAGTTTGAGCTAATGGAACCTAAAACTGGGCATGACAGGTTTTGCTGGCTCTCTCACTTCTTTTCTGGCCATAGAAACAAAGCTAGGTAGAGTTTTGAACCTCACTGTTGCAGTGTTTTTAATTTGTTTTTGTGATTCTTCCTGAAAGTGATTAATTAAAAAAACCCCACAATAGAACATATAGAGAGAAAAATCTCAAAAGAAGCCCAGGCAATGTGTAAATGAGATAATTTTCCGTCTCCTTACGCTCTGGAAAGCTAAACCAGGAAAAGTGGGTGGTCTATATGTATTTTTTATCTGATATTTTTTCTCTTTTTTTTGCATTTTGCCCTCTGTAACTTCATTCGAATGGATTTTACAGTTTTCCCTTCTAAGGGACATTTTTTCTTCCCTGATCTCCCAGTTTGTTTTTTTTTTTCCTGTGGGCTCATGCTGTGTTTCTGTCTCTGCTTGTCTCCCAGAGACTGTAAACCAAGCCATTATGCTTGCAGCAACGGGGATCAGAAATAATCAATATTACTTTGCTAAAAATGCTGACTTGAGGAGCAGAACTCCCTGAGATTGATGGATCTGAGCCTTCAGCTCACCCCTCTAGTGCTCTGCTGAGAGGGAAATAGCTCTTTGTTCCAGTGCTGAGCAGCCAGATGCTGCATCTCACTTCCCACTTGTATTCCCGTGGGAAGAGGGAGCTAGATAATGACAATCTCATTGGCTCACCACCAGGAATATCTATAGGAGTCTGTAATAGCTTCAGCAGAAGCAGGAGCATGTTGCAGAGCCAGAGGAGCTCCCTGGCAGCCACCAGTGTGACTGGGGACACTTGGGAATAATTATGCCTGACTTTTGAATTTGCAAAAGGCAGAGGATAAATAGAATTTGTTCTGCACCCTCAGATACATCCCCCCGGGACTGATGGGCTGTGATGCCTTTCACAGGTAAAGTTCTGCTTTCCTTGTGTCTTGTGTAAGGCTGTGGATGTGCATTTGTGAGGTGCAGCTGCTTGTCCCTGCTCTGTGTCCAGAAGCCTTCGGGATGTGGTGCTGCTGGAATGTCACACATGGCTCTGTAGGGATGCAATGGGATGTGGTGCTGCTGGAATGTTACACACAGTTCTGTAGGGATGCAATGGGATGTGGTGCTGCTGGAATGTTACACACAGTTCTGTAGGGATGCAATGGGATTTGATGCTGCTGGAATGTCACACACGGCTCTGTAGGGATGCAGTGGGATGTGGTGCTGCTGGAATGTTACACACAGTTCTGTAGGGATGCAATGGGATTTGATGCTGCTGGAATGTTACACACGGCTCTGTAGGGATGCAGTGGGATGTGGTGCTGCTGGAATGTCACACACAGTTCTGTAGGGGTGCAATGGGATGTGGTGCTGCTGGAATGTTACACACAGTTCTGTAGGGATGCAGTGGGATGTGGTGCTGCTGGAATGTTACACACAGTTCTGTAGGGATGCAATGGGATTTGATGCTGCTGGAATGTTACACACGGCTCTGTAGGGATGCAGTGGGATGTGGTGCTGCTGGAATGTTACACACAGTTCTGTAGGGATGCAATGGGATTTGATGCTGCTGGAATGTTACACACGGCTCTGTAGGGATGCAGTGGGATGTGGTGCTGCTGGAATGTTACACACAGTTCTGTAGGGATGCAATGGGATTTGATGCTGCTGGAATGTTACACACGGCTCTGTAGGGATGCAGTGGGATGTGGTGCTGCTGGAATGTTACACACAGTTCTGTAGGGATGCAATGGGATTTGATGCTGCTGGAATGTTACACACGGCTCTGTAGGGATGCAGTGGGATGTGGTGCTGCTGGAATGTCACACACAGTTCTGTAGGGGTGCAATGGGATGTGGTGCTGCTGGAATGTCACACACAGTTCTGTAGGGATGCAGTGGGATGTGGTGCTGCTGGAATGTTACACACAGTTCTGTAGGGATGCAATGGGATTTGATGCTGCTGGAATGTTACACACGGCTCTGTAGGGATGCAGTGGGATGTGGTGCTGCTGGAATGTTACACACAGTTCTGTAGGGATGCAATGGGATGTGGTGCTGCTGGAATGTCACACATGGCTCTGTAGGGATGTAGTGGAAAAGCCACTTGGTATTTCAGCTTTTCTTTCTCACTTGGTTCCCTTCCCCACTGTTTTGGTGCATCACATCAACAAATCCCTGTGTTCCCTTGGTTTAAGATGAGAATGTTGTTGTTTTGTATCAGTACCTGTGGTTTATCTCTGTTGAGTGGTCTGCATCCATCTCATCGTATGCTCTTGATGTGCTCCAGGTTATCCTTTACAAAGGGACACTTCCCGAAGATGGCTGAGTGTGCACATTTCCACTATGAAAACGTGGACTTTGGCAACATACAGGTGAGTCTTGGATTTCTTTTATACACAAAACACCTTGTGCTTCCTGCTGGCTGACCTGGTGGGGAGGTGTAGAGGAAGCCCCACTGAGGTTTATTTAGTTTGTTGTCAAATGTTTAGTGATAAGAAGTTAAAGCTGTGCAGACTTTATTTGGAATTGCTTCCATGTGCTGGGGCAGAATCTGCACTCAGCCATGTGGAGGTCTCCTTTGGGCTTTGGAGATGCTTTTATTTCCACTGGATTTAGCTGATGTCACTGTTTTAAGACTATATCAAACATTCAGTCTTGCGTCATCTGTAATCACCGCGTGTGTATTTTTGGTTTGCATGTGTGCGTGATTAAACAATTGTGTGAATGTATTTATGTAAATATAAATAAATCAAATTTACCTCTTCCCTTAGCTCTGCATTGTGCATTGCAGCAGCTGTGTCATCAAAATACCAGAGACTGCTAGTCAGCCCGAGCTGCATTTCTGGAAGTGTGTGGGCTTTGCTCCTCTGTGATCCCTCCCTCAGGAATACAGGCACAGAAGCATTTTCCAGGCAGGGCTGAGACCCAGGAGTTTCTCACAAACAGGACACATTTTGTTCTGCACTTAGAGGAGCAGGAATGCCTCCAGCATCTGCCAGCCTTGTAGCCAAAAGGAGGTTACAACCTTTTCATTTGTAAAACATTTCCTGTAATACCGAGTGAATTATTTACAGCCTTTCATGCTGCTGTACTTGACACTTTTGCAAGCAGAATTATGCAGCTGGGTTTTTTCTCTGTCTCTGTAGAATTCCGGCTGGGAAAGAGCTTGGGTCTTGTTCAGGGCTGGGATCTGCTGTTGCTCACACTTGGTGGCTCTGGGAGGGTTGGTTCTGGTGTGTGGGCTCTGCAGACACAGGCACACACTGAGCAGAGCCAGGGACACAAAGTACTGGGCATGAAATAGAGTGCAAGGAGCTCAGTTCCCATGCAGGTCCCTGGGAAGTGGGCAAGCAGGGGCAGTCCTCACTCTGCTGAAAACTGTTCATTTTCATTTTCTGTGTGTAGGAAGAGCGTGGCTGATCCATGTCCCTGCTTTCTGTCTCCTGGGAATTTGCTGGTTTTGCACAGCTAATTTTTCAGTCATTCTGGAGAGATGTTTTATGTTGGAGGAGGTCTGTGTCCACACAGGTGTGGTTTTTACACCTGTGATCTTCTGAGTTCTCCCTCCCATCATCCAGGGATGTTCAGGACAATGTGCAGCTGGAGAGGGAGTGCAAGCTGTGCATGGCACATCGTTTTGATGACCAATAATTAATTCTTTTGTGGGTTTAAGCATTTCCTGGGATGTTTTCAGGATGGCAGGGCAGGCCTGCAGGGTTCATTTTTGTGTTTGTAAGAGGCAGAAGTAAAATCAAGTAATAAATTCTTTCCAGGTTTTCCTGAAGCATGTTCTGGTGGGAGGTTCCCACAAGCAGGAGGGGTTTGGCACTGCATTTTCTGATGTCACTGCTGCTCCTGCAGCTTCCCCTGCTCCTGCTCAGTGGTTCCCTGGCACAACTAGACCAGAGGCTGTAACCAGAGGAGGCTGAAAAACAGGAAATAAAACTGGTATTCGTTATTGAGCTGTTTTTGGTTATCTCGGCCCTGAGCTGTTTTCCATGTCTGTACTGTGAAACCAGGAAGAAAACAGGGACTGGTGGCAGCATGAGAAGAATTGGCATAAAATTGAAATTCTGTGTGTGTTGAAGGGTCAGTTCTCTGTTTCCACCAAATCTGCCTCTGAAAACCCCTGTGTGTTTAGCTATTTGTGTACCTAAAGCAAAATTTGTGCCTAAATAAGGTGACTCAGGCCTTCTGTGCCTCTAATTGCTTCCTTTTCCTAAGCAAGGTTTCTGATAAATCTGCACCATGTCAGGACTTTTTTATATGGTGAAAAATCTCTCTGAGAACAAGAGCTTTGCTGCTGAAATGCGAAAAGATAAAGCATTGCAGCACGTCCTTAGAATACCAGTATTAATAGTAAAATAAATGAAAGCTGTTAATACAACAGCAGTATTAGTTGGGAGATTTAAAAATAGGTTCACACAGGGCTCATGCATTTTAATCAAGCTGGAGGCTCCTTTGTGCTCCCAAGGTAGAGCAGAGAATAGCAGTGGGCTGGAGTGATGGGAAGTGACAGCTTGGCACCTAATAGAGAATTAGTTGCATCTGAGGGGTGGTGGGTGTAAACTGCTTTCAAAATCTATTCACTGTTAGAAATTTGCATAGTAGAAATACAGTATTATCTGTCCATGTCAGGAATTGTGTAATGCTGTCTATTAACAGCCTGGCCAAATTTCAGGTTGTTTTGTAACGTTTATGTCACTTATAATATGGTCTCATGGTGCAGGAGGTATTAATAGCCTGGCATTTCACCTCATGAGATCATTTTAAATTAAATTGCTGAGAGGTTTGAAAAGGGATTTGTTCTCTTCTTATCCTTGCATTGTGCTAGTGAGGCTAGGTGCATTTTGGGGGGCTTTTTCTCTTCAGGAATGTCCTGCCACACTGCTTCCAACAGCAATATCTTACCCATACCTGTGGCTGGCCAGCCAGACATGTGTGACATCCCAGGAAATTGCTGGTTACCAGACAGAGGCAGTGATGTCAAAGCTGTAGTGACAGATTAAGCCTCACAGATTGCATCAGTGCCCAAAATTCACTGGCATTTTACTGAAATACCTTATGTTCATTACTGCGTTTATTTTAAGGTCTGCATCATTGATTTTTATTTTATAATGAAAAGCCAGGTTCTACCTCATAGATGTGTTTTAGTCTGACGTGGGATAAATGTTCAGAACTGTGGTTCAACCTCTTCACGGCCTGTCTCCCAGGGAGATGCAATGTTTCTTCTCAATTTACCTTTTCCCTTATTCAGCTTCTTCTCAGTTTACATAAAATACAAGGTATCTCCTCTTTAACTTTTTTGACCTGGTTCTCACTGCCTGAACACACTGGTGGTAAGTCCACATAAAAATCTCTATACAAATAGAAGGTAATTTCCAAGTGGTTAAATTACATTTGTGCAGAAGAGTCTGTAATTACTCCTGTGAAATTATAAAAATGGACACTGTCCAACATCAGCACTTTGTATCTAGCAAGTGCAAGCTTTGTTTTACATCTCTTCGTTTTCTATCAGATTTCTGAATAAATAACTGTAAAGAACTCATCAAAACTCTGTGGGACCTATTGAGGCAACCTCAAATTCACCAGGTTTAAAAATGTGAGATAGAGTCACATATCTTTGTTTGCATTAAGAGCTGTCTCTAGGCTGAGACAGAGTTAAATTTCTTTTATAATTTAAGAAGATATTAATGTAATTCCATAACTGTATGCTAAAAGCAGTCTGCCAGATCTCCAGGAGTGTTTGGACAAGGCTGTCAGGCACAGGGTGGGATTGCTGGGGTATCTGTGCAGGGCCAGCAGTTGGACTGGAGGATCCCTGTGGTCTCTCCCAACCCAGGATATTCTGTGATTCTATGAAATAAGGTTTTACTTTACTTAGTGCTATATGCCATTAATATAAACAGGAGAAACAGTGATTAGGAATTCCTTAAATATCTACTCCTGCCAGGAATAAATACTCAGTTCTTCACTTGAAAGAATTACGACATTGTCTTCAGCTGAGTAGGTTTTAGTAATGGAATGTGAGCTGATCAGCTCCATGCTTCCCAGATAATATTCTTTGCTCCCTCAAAAGCCATTTGCTCAAGGCAAGTGCTGTAATGCACATTCATATCACTTCAGCATCTTGCATTTGACACAGAATTATCCCTTCAAACGGCACAGTCTCTGTGTTTGCCTTGCTGTATCTGACTTCTAAAAATAAATCCCTGTGGGAGCAGGACTGGCTTACAGATCCTCTCCTTATCAGCGCAGCCTTGGCAGGGCCATGGCAGGAATTGTGTTATCAGTGGTAAAGGAAGTATTTGAGGCAGAATCACTTCCGCCTGCGCAGGCATCAGCTGCCAGGAATTCCTGTCAGGAATTGTGTGCTGTGGGAATGCCTCTGCAACGCTGCAGCCAGGCTGATGGGCTGCCTCCAGCAGCAGCTGGGCTTTGCCCCTGCATTTGGATGTTCCTGTCGTGCCTTAGGAGTTGGAAACATTGCAAAGAGCAGCTCAGTCCTTCTGTGCCTGTAGCCAGCAAAGCCTGCTGAGAAGATCCTTTTCGGGGTCATCTTCTTTTGGTTTGCCTTTTTTTTCTTTTATTTAATGATATTCCAGTGAAGGGGGAACACAGGGGGAATGTGCTTGTGAAGGAATCTCTGTAATTTTTTTCCTAAGATAGATTGCAGAGGAAACAAAACTGGTAAAGCCTGGCCAGATGCCCTTGGCTGGGGTTAACTGGGGTAGTTTCAGGTGCCACAGGTAAAAGGAGTCTTGTGGATGAGCTGGAAATAACAGGGATGGGGATGCTCCCTGCTCCATGTCTGCCCCAGGTGGGACAGCCTAGCTTGGATCTCCCCATCAGGGATTTGATTCCAGTGCCTGCAGTGCAGGAGGGTTGGTTTGTCCCCAGTACTTCTGTGGGTACACTGCTTTCAGTGCATGGCAGTCAGGAGCAGCGTGAGTAGCTCCAGGCTGCAAAATCATTTATCCCATTCATTTTGTGAAGTGTTTAAGAAGGAAAGGTATTGATTTTTAAGGCAAAACATAAAATAGCAGTTCCTCGCCCCAGTCCCTCTAAAAGATGCAAGTTCTTAGTAAAAAAAGCATAAAAATTTGCCTTAATTTTGGTGTGTGTTGGGGCTTTGAAAGACAATTTTACTGTGTTTTGCTTTGTCTTTATGAACATGAGAGTGAGATGCAGACCCAGATTATGTGTGAAGAGGGGCCCCTTTTCAGTCCTTCACCTTCGGATGCTGTTAATCTCCTCCCAGAATTACCTGGCTGGATTCTGATATGTTCCCCTTCTTTAAACCGAGGACTTCCCCTTCTGTTCCCTGTCTTTGCCGTGTGATTTCTTTCCTACTGCTTTCCAAAGTGCTGGTGGGGAAGTTGCAAGGGCTGTTTTAAGGACGTGGGTATATAAAAACAACTGTTCAGAGTGTAGGTGGAAACTGCCTCTATTAACTTAATAATTCCAGCCACAACTCCCTGAAAATTGGCACAACCTCCTGCCAAGATCAACAAATTTTAAAAATTTGGAGTCTCTGGGCCAAGGTTTTTGCTGCCAAAGGAGTTAGGAAAATATTAGAGTAAGTTCGCCTCAGTTTTTGGATTCTGCTGTTTCTTGGTCTTCCAGCTTGCCACAAGCTCCTCAGAAAAATTCTTCCCTGGAACAAGATCAGACCTGTGAAATTCCAGGTTGCCTGTTTCTTTTCCCCTGGTGAAATGGGAAGAAATCCAGCGTGGGTTCTGTCAGGGAAGGATAGCTTCAAATGTGGAGCTGTGACTCTGATCCACAGGGCAGGAAGGAGATCCAGGCTGGTATTCCTGTGTGGATTTACTGCTAAATCATTCTGAAGTGTGTTTTACACCTTTTGCTCCCTTTGACTGACTGTTCTGAAATCAATACTTTATCTTTTTTTTATCAATTTGGCTGGCACTTCTCAGCTGGCTGCTCATGGAATGACCTCTCACAGGGACCCTGCATTTCCCTGGATTTATCTTGATTAGCTCTGTCTGATTCCATCTGTGTTCTTTATTTTAAAAAAGATGCTTATGAACCTGTACCCATGGAAGAGTGGGCTAGAACCCACAAAGAAGTATTACAAGCAAATGAGATTTTTACCTGTTGATTCAGTACAACAGGTATTTTTGAGCCTTTTTAACCTACTCCTTTTCCTTTTGGAAATTTTTATGAGTTTGTAGGGAATAATCCCTATCTCCACAGGAGAGGAGACTCATTTGGGACAGAAAACAGAGACCTCCTGCAGGAATCCAGCTGATTTTCGCTTCCCCAGCATTTACCACTGGAAATACAGCAAGCTTGTCTGTGGAATCGTAGGGTTTTTTGTTCGTTGTGGCTATTTGATGGCATGAGTAAATCTTCAAGTGGCTGTAATAAGCCCAGCTGTTATTTTGACATTGACCTCCTGCTGTTTGCCAGTCCCATAAATCATCTTTACCAACATGTTGCAGAAAAGTGTTAAAATTGGTTTAATTAGTAACTGGAACAGTGTTGTGTTGGAAAATTTTTCTTTCCTGCAGTTCAATGGCCTGAAAAAACCAGAAAGCTGTGTTATACATATGATTAAAATATGTTATAAACTTGAAAGGATTCCGTGGGCTCCAGAAAAATAATCCCTGTTTCGGTAGTGCTTGAAGGGAGATTAAATCCCGTCTGTTTCTGTCTGTAGCCAGCCAACCTGTTACCAGGAATTGTGTTAAAATGCAGTGTAATACTGGGCTCCTGGATCTGCCAGCATGCCAGGCTGCAATGATTTAATAACTGCCGTGTAGATATGACCCCTGAGATTTACAGGAGCAGGGCTCTGTGTTTCCCCTCTCGTGGAGGTTTGTCAAGCCAGAGGATGTATGAGCTGTGAAACCAAACTTCTGTGGGAACATTCCCATGCTGTGTTTAAAATGTACCTGCCTACAGAAAGGGCAGTTTGTTTGGACCCTGCTCAGGTGCCAGAGTTTGGAGGGTTGATGACAGAATTGACAGCTGGGGGGCAGCCAGTCAGGCTGGGGGTGTTAAATGTTCATTCATTAGCTCAGCTTTCCCTGGGGTGTGTGCCCTGCCCTGCCCTGCCCCAGGAATGTGTTCATTCATTCCCTCCTGAAAGGAGCATAGGGAGGGATGGATGGGATGTTGGGAGAAATTCCTCCCTGTGGGAATGGGGAGGCCCTGGCACAGGGTGCCCAGAGAAGCTGTGGCTGCCCCTGGATCCCTGGCAGTGTCCAAGGCCAGGCTGGACAGGGCTTGGAGCAGCCTGGGACAGTGGAAGGTGTCCCTGCCCATGGCAGGGGTGGAACTGGATGAGCTTTTGGGTTGGATGTCCCTTTCAAGCCAACCCATTCTGGGATTCTGTAATTCTGTGTCTACAATATAACCTGATCCTGCAACATTTGTTGACTGTCTTGGCGTTGACATCATTCTGCTTAAGGTTTGACACACCAGACATGGTCCACCTCTGTGTCCAGGTCTGCTCTGCATGCTAAACCTTGTGACCATTTCCTCATGGTGGTTCCATGATCTGGTTTCCAGGTAATTTCTTGGAACATCAGCACTGCTTCACTCAGAACTACAGTGGAGTGATGGGCACAAGGTTGTTCTCTCAGTGTAAAATCAGAGAAGAGCTGTTGGAGTGCCCAGGACGAGCCTGTCACTGGCCTGTCCTGTGCCCAGCTGTCTTGTGGGGAGAGGGAAGAACTTGGGCTCCTGTTGTTTGGATGCTCCATGTGGAAGTGTTTGCTGTCCTGTGCTCCCGGGATCATAGACAGTGTTTCTAGATCTTCTGAGCTGAGACCTCACTTCTGTTTACTTGCAAAAGAGAGATTTGGGCAGAAGATTTCCTGTGAACATAAACATTCCCAAGGGTCTGGATTCAGGCAGATTTCTCTTTTCCAAAGGAGGAACAGGCACACACTCTCCCCACACAGACTGTTGGATATCTGGAAGGCATTTGGAGAAGTCTGTGGGCTGTGATCCCTTGCTGTGGGGTGTCAGCAGAAGATGGAGGCTCCTGCTTGCCTGTCCTGCAGGTTGGCGCTGACCCTCAGCTCTCCTGAGCACCCAGAGCAGAGAGCTCTTCGATCTTGACTCAGAATTCGAAATGTAACAATCACTTCCTCTGGCTTGTCATTTCCGGCCATTTTCTCAGCAGAACCTACAAACTCAGGCTGCTGTTTTCCTGGCAAAGAAGCATCAGAGGGAAAGGGAATGCTTCCATTACACGTGGATGTGTGGCTGTGGGCTTTGAAAATCAAATACTTACATGGCTCTCACTGCCTCTTCCAGACCCCCTCCCCTAAAGTTTAACCTCTTTTATCTCTTAAAACTAAGCAAACAAACTTTGATTCTACTCACTAATTCTTGTTTCTGCCCTACCAGAGAACTAAAAGAAATACTAACTAAAACTTCCTCTGGGACGTATTTTTAAGGTGCAAGACATTCCCTACCACCATCCTGAATTTCTTCCTGTCAAATAGTTCATTTCCCAGAAAGAGCTTTTATGAGAAGCTTGTTTAGATCTGCACAGAGATGTTTCAAGCTCCATCAGATGTTTTTTGGAGGCTCTGGGCATGGTTTGGGAGTTGCAGTGAGAACTGACAACTCTGACTGCAGCGTGAGCTTTTGGCAACATCACACTCAGAATTATGTAAGTAATAATTTAAAGGGAAGATGGTTCCTTAATAGACACTCACAAATCTGGTATTATATGGCTTGGAAATAAAAATACATGGTGCCATATACGTTACATATGTTCAAAATCTTTGAACAGGCCTTAAAATCCATTCTGTTCTACAAGAAAACTAATGAAACTTATAAATATGGTTATAAACCAAACTGACTAGAAAAATGCATTTCTTGGAGAAGCGGTAGTGCCTGGTCCTGCCAGTTTATGTTTAGATCCCAATTGAAATTGTTCTGATCTACCTTGCAGTGGAGTTGTGTAATTGTTGTGTGTGGTGTTTAAGTGTGAGCCTTATTTATTGCAAATATGACATGTCAAAACATTCAGCCTTTAAAAGAATTGATTTTGGACCACATTCCCATTTACCAGCTTGAAGTAGTTCAAAAATCAAAACATCTTCTGTTATTTTTACATCATGAGCCCAGGAATTCACTTTGCAATGTTGCTAAATTATTTAATAATTCTTTATCTGCTAAGTCCTGCAATAATTGTAGGTGTAGCAGTGCTGGAATGGGCAGGGAGCCCAGTGGGAGCTGGAGCCCTGGGGCAGAAAGGGTTTGCATGAAAGGAAGGGAATGTCACATCAGGACAAGGGTGCTGCTGTGCTGAGGTGAGGGGAGCTCAGGGTTATTGAGGCTTAATAAAAGGTGTGAGACTTGGGAAGCATCAGAGCTGGTTCAGAGTCACCTGGCTCAAGGTTTGAGTTTGTGTTGTGCTTTGCCATTTGCTTTCAAATTAAATAAAACCTGGATTGGATTTGGAAGCTCTTTGTGGAGGAGTGAGTTCTTAGGCTGGTGTACTTTGAATTATTGATGGGTTTTAGCAGGAACACTGAGCTCTGATGGGCACTTTGAATACACCCTGGACAACTGTGTTGGGCTTTATTTCCCCTGGTCCCTCATCCCTTCGAACTCTTTTAAGCCTCCCTGTATCCCTCAATTTCCAGCTACGTTCCACTAAGTGGAGTTCAAAGACAGCAGAGGATCCTGCAGAGCTGCTGGGGTCGATGCTGACCAGAGGCACAGGGAGGGTTTGGTGCTGGAGCCCTGCTTTCCTCTCTCAGCTGACTTGAACTTCTCAGGCCTATCCAGTGTCACAAAGATGCAGAACTTTGGCCATTAATCAGTTCACTCAGAGAGCCTGGAAAGAAATGTTCCAAATTTACCATTTATGATTTTAAGATAACCCAGGGGAGAGGGAAGACTTGGATTTTTAATAACAAAACACCCATGTGCTCTTACAATTCTTTGTAGTGCATCATATGGATATATAGTTCATTTTCCCATTATAAAAACAATTAAGGTGTGGAGGATGTGTTTTCTGTTAGGATTAGGAGTGTCCGTGTAACACTGAGGTGAATTGCCTGCAGAATTAATAATGAATCTGGATGACAGCACATTCCACACAGGCCCTGTGCTGTGAGGATTGTAGGCTCTGTGTGTGTTCCAGTGTTCCACAGCAGTTTGTTCACATTTAAATGTGCTTGGCCCAATGGCTGGAGGTGGTTTGAGCTGTGGGAAGGGCTGGAACATTTTATGTCCTTTATGTGCCCATTTAGACAAATTATTGTATCAGTGTTTGCTGTAGAGGAATGTTTATTTTACACAGAACTGTTGGTAATTCATTATTTCATAATTTTCTCTTGGAAACTACTGTGTTATTAGTACAAAGCTTATTTGAAATACCAATATTAGAAAGCAAAATAAAGCTTTAAATGTCTCATTTGTCCACAGTATGGAGCAGCTTGGGAGCTTGTCCTGGAAAGGTTCTGTTTTTCCACAGAATCACAGAATATCCTGAGCTGAAAGGGGTCCCCAGGGTTCATCAGGTCCAACTCATGTGGCTGTCCTGGTGTGTGAAGCTGAGCTGTCCTCTGTGAGGTCCCAAATTTGTCATTGTGACCACTGATTGCCTTGCCTGGTGATTTAAGGGCTTGGCCATTTAACTTGGGTTAATGAGCATGGTTGGGTTAATGAGTCACACTCAGTGTGACAGCAGTGCCAGCCCAGGTGACTCCAGGGGGCTGGCCCAGGTTGGGTTGTGCCATTACTCTTGTCCTCGTGCCTTGTATGTTTAAACACTGGCAAGAATTGAATCCCACAGCACCTTTTCCCTTGAAATGTACAGAAATTGGGACCAGGGCAGGGCTGCAGGGTGATGCCTCTCTGTGGAGAACAGGAGCTTCCAAGGAGTGCACTGCACAGGGGCAGGGTTACACCAAGCCCTTTGGAGAGTGAATCGAATGTGTAAAAGCCAAAAGCCCAATTCCAATGCCAATGAGGAGCTCTTGGGTAGTTCCCAGGACACGAACTGCTTCCAGTGTAACCTGAGTTGTTCACAACCCACCTTCCCTGAACTGTCATCTGGGAAATTTAAAGGTTAAAATGTTCTTTTCATATCTCTGCTATTTTATCTCCTGCCTCTGGCATTTTGGCAGAATTTTCTAAATTAAAAATGAAAACAGACTTACAAATCTGTGATCCTTTATGCAGTTAACCCTGAAACTCTTCAAGTCTATCCTCTGGAGATTTTTAACTCTTCAAGTCTATCCTCTGGATACAGCTAATTAAGATTTTGATACATGAATCAAAAAACCAAGACACTGTTTACAAACTACTTCACATAATTAAATCTCATCCTATTTATTAAGGGTTTCCAAGATAACTTCTTTAATGCTATGAATTTCAGTCATTTTGTTGTGCTGTTCTTGCTGCTCTTCACTGAGTCAACATACAGAAGCTGCATTTTTTTATCTGTGAAAGCATTTTTCTCCCTTCCCTGTGATTTTGGATCCATAGAGGATATAGTGCTTTTGCACAGGACATAAATAACCTGTGACAGGCAGGTAACGGGGTAATTCCTGTGTGTACTTGTGTTCTGGAAAATACAGCTTCATGTTTTCCAGCTGGCCTGCCTGTGAGCTCGCTGTACATTTACATGTAACCTCTGGAAAAAAGCCAGAGCTGCTGAAGTGCTCATGGTGTGGAGTGTCAGGGAGTGTGGGAGGTTGGATGGCACAATGTTCCTGGCTTCAGGAGAGTCTGATTTTCCTGGCCTTTCTCTCCTTACTCCAGAGGATTGTGTGTTGTACCCCACTGACTGGCTGTGAGTCCTTATTAGGGCTTATTTAGTGAACTAAGAACTTCACTTCTAGGCAAAATTTAGCAGGAATGCAACTTTGGCACCTTGTGACTGAACAGAAAAGCTCTGAAATCCCCACTGCCTTCACTTTTTGGTAGTCAGAACTACAATTACTATTTCAGAGCATGGGATGCTTTTCAGTGCAGTGTCATGAGTTTGATGTCCCTGGACTGACAGAGTCACTGAGGTTGGAAAGACCTCCCAAATCATCAGGACCAACCGCAGACAATAGAATGCAGTTTTTTCACCATATTGTCTTTAAGAAATAATGTCACCAAATTATAGAATGAGATAAAAAACTGTGGGGATTAAAAATTTCACTTTTCCTTAGGGATTCTTCTGTGCAATCCCTTAAGTGTACAAGTATTTCAAGGCTTTCTCAACCAGAGTGAAGAAACTTGTTTGTTTAAACAAACTTGAGTTTCTCCCATAATTGCTTAAGACCTAAGATTTCAATATGATCATTTCAGTCTCTTTCCCAAACTCATTCTTTTCAGAACTGAAAATCAGTGACAGTGGTGTCAATTGTTTTCTTCTTAATGGCTGAGGTAGAGTAGCTTTGTGTTTGCTGGGATGTGCCTTTTGCCAGAATAAGGGAGGCTGGAGCCTTATATATCAACCATTGTGGAATTTCTGAGTCTTACAGAGCCTCAGATGAAACATGTAAGTTTCAGTATCTTCTTGGAGATTTTCCTCCTTTATTGGGTTGAGATAAAACTAAACCAAACCACTCATTTTAGGGCTTGTATTGGTGCCTGTCTGGACCTCTGCCAGGGTTTGGATATCTCTGTTTTGGTAGGAGGACTGTTAGTACTGATGATAAAGACATTAATCCTGTTTCTTCTGTCAGAATCCTGAGAGTTTCCCAGGATGTGGCAGAAACAGGCCTTGTCTCTGTCCTTTCTCTTCCTCCTCTTCTCCTCCATCCCCACCACTGCTGAACACATGGCAATAGCTGTGAGTGTAAACAATCACCTGGTTATGCTCTGGAGAACTTCCTTCATAGGTCCAGGATAGTTTTTTAAATGGTTTAAACTCCTGTAAATGTCATTGGATGTTTTCATCACAAACACACTCAGTTCCTTCTCACCCTGATTTGTCTGTGTCCTGCAGCTGTAGGATTGATCACAGGTTGGATGGGGCAACCTGGGCTAGTGAAAAGTGGAATGAGGTGAGCTTTAAGGTCCCTTCCAACGCAAACAACTCTGGGATTTTCTGATTAATGTAAAATCTCATATTAAAACCTTGTGTGTGTGTGTGTGTGTGAGCGAGGATATGATGCCTTGTCTTAACAGATTTATGCTTGTTCTGCACCTTGTATAATTGTTTCTCTTCAATCTGGGCAATATTTACTTTGCAGAGCAGGTAAACACCTGCAGTGTGTGGTCATTTTTTTTTTTCAAAATATTTAGTTCTTAGACCCACTACACCTGAATTACTTGTCAGCTACATTTTGAATTTTGTATGCTTGTTTATGTTGAATATTGCCCAAAGCCTGCAGTTTCCCTGAGCCACCCCTTCCTTCAAAGGAAGAGCAGCTGAAGAAGTTGTGCAGGGCACAGCTTGTCCTTGTTCCCCAGCACAGTTGCTGGTGAGGTGTGATATGGGCAGATGTGCTGGAGCTGTGAGGATGGGGATTTGTGAGCAGCAGGAGGCAGGACCATGTGTGTGGATGTTTCTGTGCATGTGAAGAGATGGGGAGATGCAGTGAAGCCCAGAGCTGTGAGGTTCCTGTTAACGCCTGATACTTTTAGTCTGGCTGAAGTTTTTATGCAACGTTCATCTGAAAGGGGAAGTTTTGGGTTCTACTCCTAGAAAAGCTTTTGTTTTTAGAAAATCAGTTTCACCATGTACCTCTCCTGCTCATTTTCCAGCCCCCCATTCCCCCTTTAGCCAAGGGAGATGCTTCCACTGAGTCCATTCCATGTTTAGCACTTGCTCAAGTTGTACAAAAATGTCAGTGGGTTATAAAATGTGTCAGATTTGTCCCAGCTGTGGGACAAGGACTTTTTGTTTCTTTGGTTAAAAAAGCAGGGTGGGGGCAGATTGGAGATGTGAAGATTTGAAGTATTTTTCATGCATGGACACACAAAATCCTGCTGGCGCCTTCCCCCAGCTCAGGTCTGGCAGAAGGGGAGGCTAAAGGGCTTTCTTGGGAAGTGCTGTTGCTGTGCCTGTGTTCTCTCAAAATGCATCCAGGAGTCAGTTTGCTCACAGCCTGACCTTTGCTTCATGTCAGGGCACGTAGGCACAGCCTCAGTGCCAGCACTGCTGGGTTTCACACAGCTTGGTTTGTCCACCTGAGTGCTTGTTGATCTTTCCCACTTGCGGGGTCATGGGAGGAAATGGAGTTAGGTTTCCCTTCAGGTTTTATCACCTCCTCCTGCCAGGTAAGGGGAGATTATTGTCCTTCATTTGCTGCTTCTCTTGTCAGCAGGAGAAGTTGGTATTGAGCCAGATAATAAATAATGTTTGTTGTGGGGAAGGAGTTCCCAGATGTGGTTGTGGTAACACTGATCTCCCCCTCACTGCCCTCTGCCTTGGCCTTGTCCTGCTCTCACAGGTGTGGGTGGAAAGTGTCAGCTTTTGGTGTCAGGCCCTGCAGGCAGACAGGGACATCCATTTTTGATGGACAAGGCTTTTGGAGACCCTGCACACCCTGCACAGATAAACCTGGGCAAGTTGGGCCAGTATTATTTGTTCTTATTTACAGCCCCTACTTCAGCATTTAAAAACTACATTTTGTTGTCATTTCCCAGAGAGGTTCTGGTCTGCACATCCCTGGCAGTGTCCAAGTGGTTGGATGGGACTTGGAGCAGCCTGCTCTAGTGGAAAATGTGGAATGAGATAGATTTAAGTTCCCTTCCAGCCCAAACCAGCTCTGGGATTTGATGGTTTTGTGATATGGTAGAGATAGTTGTAATAAGTTTTATCATCATGAACTTCCAATTTTCAAAATTCTTATCTTGATGCTGCTCGGGGTTTCTTGGGAGTGAGGATGGGCTGGGGTGTAGAAAAGGGCAGGAGAAAGAGTGACACAGTCCAAGGAGGAGATTTCTGTGGTCATGGGCTGACTCTGCACAATTTATATATGTCATAAATGAGTTTTTGGGGTTCAGAGCATGTCCAGAGGTTATCAGGTGTTCCTATCCAGTTGTTACTGCTGTGCTTTCATGGCTCATGAGATACAGTCCTGACTCCACACTGAGGCAAATCCCTCCTGCACCAAACTGGAGGTGCTTGAACATGGCTGGGAGGAGAGAGTGTCCCACCTTTGGAGTGTTGGGAATGTTGGTGTTGCTTCCTCCAGCCTTCCTTCCTTTCCCAGCACCAAGTCCTGCTTGTGGAAAGGGTCTGGTGTTCCAGCAGAAGTGCTCCCAGGAGAGCCAGAGTGCATTTCTTAGTGGGAATTCAGCTTTTTTCACATCCTGCACCTCCACATGTGGTACAACCAGGCTCCTGCTCCCAGCCTGTCCAGGGCATATTTGTTTTTCCCTTGCGTGATTTACTAAGTTGTGTTTCCTGCCTTTGCTCCAGGAGTTCAGTTCTTGGTCCTGCTTCTCTGTACATGAAAAATCCCAAATCCTGCTCAGCACAGCACAGTTCAGATCATACAAATACCTCTGTCTGGATGACAGGAGGCTGAGAAATCACAGCATAAAAGTATCTGCACTCTGAGTAGAAAAGGTGCTTAGAGAATGTGACAGTGAGACAGGATCAACGACTCCCTTAAGCCAGTTAAGCTGCTCATTGCCACAGCACTCTTCCCTCCATCAAAATTACTGTTGCTGGGGGTTCTGTGTTGTTTTTTCTCCTCTCTTGGCGCTCCTGCTGATATCTCAGGTATATAAGGCATTTTTTCCAGTGACTTTGACTCTTATCAGCATGGAAAAAAGTTAATATTGATTTAGTAGGGGAAAAAACAGAAGAAGTGAGTAAGAGACTAATAGCTTGGAATGACAGGACTGTATCAATTTTCAGTTCCCTTAGAGGAATAATGTGCTTGTTTCCAGCAAATAGAAAAGTAGACTATGAGTAAAACTGTCACTGGCCTCCCACAGAATGTAATGGATTTTGGAGCTCAGAGAAAAAAAGACAGTCATAACTAACTCTGTGATTTTATGCACTTTCCTTGAAAGTCAGCAGTTTTATGAAATGCCATATGCAGGAAGATAAAAATTGTATACATCTTATAGAGCTGTATAAAAAAATTATATTCACTGCCTTAGTCTTTTTTTTTTACTGTGGATGAATGCACTTCTCAATAAGTTTAAACAATGTGTTACAGATTTGAGTGGTTTATATCCTTACCTATGTCACCATAAACTGAACCTGTGAAATAATGATGGACAAACACGGTAGAAAACCTTATTCCTGGCACGTTTACGTGGCTTTTCTGTGGAAGTGGTTCTGGAGTGAGCCAAATAAATATAAATGATGGACCCCTCGTGGGCTGATGGGGAACGCTGCGTCTGTGCACATTGATTGGCAGCAGGCAGGGGAAGAATCCTGCTTGGTCCAGGGGGAGACAGCGAGACAAAGGATACTTTGTTTTGTGGCAAGGCCAGTTCTCTTTTAAATAAATTAATAAATCAGGCAGGTCCTTTAATTTAATTGCCTCTTTGTTTTAGCCTGAAGCTACCAAGTGCTGGTTCCTCTTCCAGAGCCGTCTCCATTGTCTTGGCTCTGTAAATATTCACACACTTGGGCTGGGCTTTACACTCATGAAAACCCGGGGCTACAGGAGCAGGAGGATGATTCTGCTGCTGTTCCAGGATCCAGGGTCCTGTCCTGCTCCCTGCCATCGTTTGTGCTGCAATGCCATCTAGTGTGCAAAAGGCTCCCAGGATTCCCCTGCTCTGGAAATGCAGCACAGCAGTGCTCCCATACCTGCACCTAATTCCATGCAGCTCCAAACAGATGCATTTCTGCCCAGAGAAGCTGTGGCTGCCCCATCTCTGGAAGTGTTCAAGTGTTTGGACAGTGCTTGGAGCAAGCTGGGATAGTGACAGGTGTCCCTGCCCATGGAATGAGATGGGATTTCATGTCGCTTCCAGCCAAACTGCTCTGGGATTTGATGATTTTATGATTCGGTGCCGATGGGTGTGGTAAAATTTTAGCATTGTGAACTTCCAGTTTTCAAAATTCTTATCTTGATGCTGTTCGGGATTTCTTGGGAGTGGGGATGGGCTGGGGTGTAGAAAAGGGCAGGAGAAAGAGTGACACAGTCCAAGGAGGAGATTTCTGTGGTCATGGGCTGACTCTGCACAATTTATATATGTGTCATAAATGAGTTTTTGGGGTTCAGAGCATGTCCTGAGGTTATCAGGTGTTCCTATCCAGTTGTTACTGCTGTGCTTTCATGGCTCATGAGATACAGTCCTGACTCCACACTGAGGAAAATCCTTCCTGCACCAAACTGGAGGTGTTTGAACATGGCTGTTCCTTGGGGCCTGTTTTTGGATAGTTTGGCTGCAGGAGAGGTATTTCTTCATTGTCTGTCTTCATTGGGACTTAGATCTCTTAAATTCTGCACATGAAAGAATACAGTTTTCCTGCCAGGAGGACAGAAGAATCCTTACCTCTCCTGTGCTAAGGAGTGTGCAACGTGAGGGGTTTGTTTTTTTTCCAGCTCTGTTTTGGTGTCATTATGTGGTACCCAAGATGTTGAATTCTGGATGCTGCCAGGAGGGGAGCTGGGTCTCCCCAGGTTTTGACTAGACCTGCCAGAGAGGATTCATTTCTGAATAATCACATTTTGCTTTCAATTAATTGTGAAACTAGTCTTTAATAGGGTGTGAAATGGAAATAGAGAGAGGTAACACCAATTGCCTTTATTTACATGTGTTAATCAACACAGACCCAAACAACAACAATTTAAACTGGAGCCATTCAGAGGGTTTGAAATGCTCCAGATTTGGCTGAGGGCTTTGAAAAACATGTATTTTGTGGAGAGCTGGAACGTCAGGGGCATTTTTATTCTTTTTTAACTTGGCAACCATGGCAGACCCCTACCAGAGGCCTGCAGTTGCTGTGTTCCAGCCATGCCAAGTGTGGCTGTAACCCATCATTAGCTGAGTTAGCTGTGCTTTGAACAGGGACGTGGCAGGCATTTGCTCTGCCCTTCGGGGGCATGGCTGTGGTGGAAGGGCTGGCACAGGACAGGAGGTGGCCACGTGTGCCCGCAGTGCCCAAGGGCCCTTCTCCACATGTCTGGCACTGCATCCACCGGGCTCCATCAGCCGGGGACAGAAGGTGCTTTCCTTTGGAGACAGCCTGGCTTTGCTGGGTCTGCAGTGATAGATCTGCAGTTTGATGGGGATTTCTGTTGGAAGCAGAGGTTGCTTTGCAGCCAGAAGGAATTTTTAATTACCTGTTCAATTCAGCTCTGTGGAGTGAGAGGACAGTGAGTGCTGGGGGTGCTGTAGGTGCTTGTAGGGGTTTGGCTCTGGCAGGATACACAGTGTTACTCCTGGATGATCCTCTCTGGTCCAACAGAGCCACTGGACTTGGGTTCCTGGGAAACTTGTGGATTTGGTGGTGATTTCTCTGGGAAAGTGTTGAGGCAAATTCAAGGAAAATTTTGCTTTGTTCCTCTAGAGAACTTCACAAAGGAGACATGAACCTGGTGGGGTGTAAAGCATGATGTGTGCACTCCCAAACTGCCCCAGCTCATCCCCGAGTCCATAAACACACACAGGACCAAGGAGATCAAAGAGAAATTATTTCAGAATTGGAAATTCAGCCAGGCTTCTGATCTGCCTGTGCCAGTGAGAGCTGAATGCTGTTGTTTGTGAGGATGAGAGCAATGATTTCATTTTATGAACTCAGTTTAGAGAATAGTCCATATCATGGCTGGTTAAAATGATTTGTCAGTAGAGGGAATGAGAATATTTTGGTTATTTGCTGGTGAGTTTTTTCCCAGTTAAAAGGAAATCAGCTCTCTGGTAGGAATTATGTGATCAAGTACCAGAACTTGTTTATCAGAAAGTGCAAAATCTGTGATGAGACTGGTCTTACACTGGTAAGATCCTTTTCAGCTCCATGTGTTTATAAACCATAAATGCTAATTCTTCACTCAAAGGTTGGACTGGATGTCTTGGAGGTCTTTTCTAACCGTAATGATTCAATGATAATGTATGGTAGGGTCCACACTCAGACATCCCTCTCTTGCCTCTTACAGGTCATTTCAGAATGTTTTTGGCCTCAGCAAATAAGTTTCCATCCTCAGAAGAGATTTTCTTCGTTGTCACTTTCTGTAATACGTTTGTCCATGACAGGCCAGGCTGTACATAGTGATGTGTAGTGGCACCAATTCTGTGTCAGGAATTGCTTTCTAATTTTATCAGGAACGACCAGGTGCAGGAGGGGTCTGGGAATCAGATGGGCTGAGGGACCCTGAAGGGAGAGCAGCACATGGAAGGCTCATTCTTGCTGCTTATACCCTGATTGCACTAAATAAGGCTGCTCCGGGGGTGGCCCAGGCTGTGTAATTTATAGGCACTCATTTCCTTCATAAACATTCCCTAAATGTTTATTTCTTCGTGCTGCAGCACCCCACAGTTTCATTTATTTGGGGATATGAGAAGCCATCTCATAAATTTTCCCAGCTTTCATACCTGAAAATACAGCAACTGGTGGCACCTTTTCATAAGTTTTCTGATGTAACAGTTAAAGTCCTTCTTGATAGTTTAGTGGACAGGAAATTTTGAAGGTTTGGGAGAAATAGGGCACTGGGTAGGAAAGAAATAGAGTTTCTAACAATGCTAATTTTCAGTTCTTTAAACAGCTTGCATTGAGAATTAAAAATTCTCAAGGGTATTTTCAGAGCTAAAAGAACAAAGAGAAACTTTGAAGAGGGGGAAATCGCTAACAACTGATGAAGAAGGCTTGAAAAGTTTATATTCCTATCGTAAAAATCTGTTTTACTACCCTAAAAATGTATGCTCCTGCACTAAAAGTGTCTGTTCCTGTACTGTGCTGTGCTACGCTTGATATTTGTGAGTAAGAAAAGCTGATTAATTGTCTTCACAGCCACATGAAGATGTTTTTTAGGCCTCAAGGGTGTTTGTGTCACACTGTCATGTAGGATATGGACAAGGGACACGTGAAATAAATTGAAGTTTATTGTCAGTGTAGGCAACAAATGGGGAAAACTGGGGGAATTGCCCATGGGCAGGAGTAGAGGTATCAGGAATGGGCAGAACTCTCTGTCCCCTCCCTGCGTTGTTGAAGAAATAAATGTGAAAAGTGGGCAAGAGACTTGGAAAATCTGTTCTCTGCAGACTTAAAACGTGAACTAATGGGGAGTTCCTGCTGTTTGATGTTCCTGAACCAGACTGCTCTGCTTACCCTGCTGGGTGCTGAGGTGCTCATTCCCTGGCATTTTTGGGCTGCCCAGCCCATCTCTGACACTGACAGTCTGAAGCAGAGTGGCCTTCAAACAGAGCATCATCTACAGTAAAATAGTAAGTGAAAGACAGGACTGACTTCTGACATATTCAGGATGAAAGCTCTTCTTGGCTTGTGGAAGATGAAGGCTGTGACAGGGACCTGCAGCTTCTGACAACTGACTTTGTTCTACGACTTCCCTGACTTGGACTGCAAAATTATACCTGAATTTGACAAGGAACCTCTGTGACCAAATGTAATAAAAGCATGAGGTTGTGCTGGGAAACAGATCTTAATATTTCCACATTACCTTGGAGTTCATAGAGAAGAGGGAGCAAATGGCCTTCCCTCCCTATGGTGATGAAATCATCACAAGGCAGAGTTGGCTGGCTGGGATAGAACCATTTCCATGGCCAGTGTTTCCCAAAATGCCTCTTTCTGCACAGAAAGGACTAAAGTTGGATATTCTGGACTGGCAGAAGTGGTGTGGAATTGCCTTAGCAGTAGCATGTGGTGTGGTGTTCTGTTCGTTAGAATGATCACTCTGTAAAATTACCACTCAAATTTAAAAATTGAAACCCACATTGAACCCAGGTTTTTGGGTGGATGGGAAAGGGTCTCAGGTAATGAATGATAAAGTCCAGCCAGTGAATAATGATCTGCAATATTGGACGTTGCAGATGAGGCTCACTCACTCTGTCACACACGGACCCGTCGGACACACAGACGCGTTCAGGCTGTTCACTGGCCAGGGAAGGCTTTGACAGCAAACTTTTCATCACGAAATGCTTGTTTTCTGTGGGGTCTGTGCAGTGAAAAGAGCCCTGCTGTGCCTCGCACTGGGTGCACACCCTGCGCTGATCCCAGCTGTGCAGCACTGGCGGCTGCAGGGGAATCCATGGGGTTTATCCCGGAGCCGGCTGACAGCAGTGGGAGAGCAGGGACGGTGAGGAATCAGCTTTCCCGGACAGTGCTGGCTGTCAGACATGTGCTGGCAGTGGCTGTCACTGCTCTGCCGCTCCCGGGCTGTGCAGGCGCTCCTGCGCCGCGCCGAGCGCGATCCCTGCACGCATTCCCTGCCTCCCTGTTTCTCTTGGCTCCCGTTAAACTCCCTGGCTCGTCCCGCGGGACCTTCCCGATGCGAGAGCGAGCGGGAGCGGCCGGAGCAGCGCGGGTGTGCCTGCGGTGCCAGCGGAGCATGAGCCGGGCAGCGCGGAGGCGGCGGGGGCTGCTCAGGGGGCCGAGCCCCGGGGCTGTGCCCAGGAACGTGCGGCCGCAGCGGTCCCGGCACGGGAGCCGAGCCAGCGAGCCCGGCGTGCTCGGCTGCCCGTGATCCCCAGCCTGAGCTCCGGGGCAGCTGTCCGGGATCCCCAGCCTGAGCTCCGGGGCAGCTGTCCGGGATCCAGCCTGAGCTCCGTGCTCGGCTGCCCGGGATCCCCAGCCTGCAGCTCCTGCAGCTCTGTGCTCAGCTGTCCGGGATCCCCAGCCTGCAGCTCTGCACGCCGGAGCTGATGCTGGCAAGGTTTCCTCGATCAGCTGTTGGGAAGCTACGGAGAGACCTGGAGCTGTCAGGCCCTGGCTAGGGGGCCCATCCATGGAAAGAACAGAGCGTTGTAGCCGGGGTAAGTAGTGCACATCCTTGGAGATCCTCTGGGCTTGCTCTGAGATCCTTTTTGTTTGCTGCAGTCATCGGGATAAAATAAAACTGGCTGGAAGGGCTCCTGCAGGGTGGCACCAAGTGCTGCTGTGGCAATAAAGAACGGTTCAGATTCCAGTTTAATAAGGGTTGTTTGCAGAATCTTCAGAGGTAGTTCAAAGGGGAGGAGATGGTTGTATTTTTGTGCAGACTGTTTTCCATGACAGATTGTAAAGCTCAGGATAATTCAAACTGTGGTTCTCCTCCCAGAGAGTAACCTGTGACCTTTGGGAAGATCTTTTTGCAGTGAGGAAAACAGTCTGAAAGACATATTAATGAGGTATAGGGAAATAACTGTGACTGGGGTGGGTAACATCTCAGCAGAGCTTTCCTGCCTCAGGAGGAGGGAATGGCTTTTGAGATAAACATTTTTAAAATTCTAGTGTATTTCCTACTAAGCAGAGAAATGAGGGGCCAGTAACAAAAAGAGCATCTTGCATTTTCTGGTGCTAAATGTGTTCCAAACTATTGCTAATAATTCCTAGGACATGCCCTTTGTTATGAGGGTAGGGTTAGCAAATGAGATTTTACCATTTATTTCCTCTTCTTTGTTCTTTCATGCACCCTTAAAAAGAATCTTTTGAATATAAAGAAATATCTGTTGTCAAAGTGAGTGCATATTGACTCTGAACTTTTACCTAGATAATTTTGTAAACATTTATTCCATGTTTTTGAGGCAGACCTGTGGCTATGTGAAGCAGACTCGGATAAATCTTTCATCAGGTGCAGGGAGATGTAATGCTCCCTTGGATGTTGTGCTGACAGGAGCCACACAGCAATCTGCAGTTGTCAGAGAAGTTTTAGGAGGTTACATGCATTTCTTCAGTCATAGCCAGTAAATTTTTAACCAGACAAAATGAACATCTGGACTTTCTAGGGAAGACTTTGTCCACGTGCCACTTCTGGAATCTGTGCCCTGGGAGCTCGGTGCAGCTCCAGGCTCTCAATGAGTAGCACAAGGGGCTGCTCAGCATCTCCAGCCCTCTGCTAAACCCTTGTGAGAATTCCCCTGCTCCTTGCCCTGCCAGGGTAAGGCTCTGTAGCTGTCAGGATGTGTCCCAAAGCTCCCTTTGTGCTGACTCAGCTCCTTGGCTTTTGTGTAGGAGAGCTGGACTTAAACCACTTCCTATTTCCTGCCTATCTTTGCTCCTTGCTTTTCCTGAGGGCCACTGAGCCTTTCATCCCTCGTACCCAGATTTGCATATGGGAGGAGAGGGAATCCTCTCAGACTTTTTTCCCCCCTCCATGAATTGGTCAGGCTGAGTGACACCTTTCATTTGGTTGGTGATGCTGCTGATCCAGCACCCACGTCACTCAGAACTCTGAGCTTAATGTGTGCCATGAGTTAAAGAAACTGAGGGGTTTTGTGTTTTATTTCTCTATGTGTGTTTGGCTGAGCAGACTGAGCAGAATAACCAGGATTATTTGGACTGGAAACTTTCACATTCCTGCACAGTGTGCGTGGCACTGCTTCTTACAACATTACAACATTCAGCCACTCTGAGATTTAAATTAATTATTTGGGATCTGTTTGACTTGTGGCTTTTTCCTTACGCTGATTCCTTACAGCAGACTTCTGTGAATAACCAAGCCTATCCTTCCCTTTCCCTTTCCCTTTCCCTTTCCTTCCAGCCCTGCCTCCTTCTTAAAGGTTAGGATTTCATGGGGAACAACTCAGAGTGCTCTGGAGGTACATCCCTCCAAGTACTGTGCAGCTTAATGAGAGCCAAGTCTCAGAAGTTTGAAACAAAACAAGAAGTTCAAAATCCTCTGCCTGGTCCTGAAATGCTCCAAAAGTTACTTTTTGTAAAGTCACTCAGATATGTTTTCAAACTCTTTTTACATCAAAGCTCTCTGCTTGGGGCCTGGTTTATGCTACCTGGCGGTGTCTGTTCCAGGAATTGCTGTTATTTGTAATTAGATTTTGTCAGCAGTGTCGTGTTAACAGGAACCTGTGCCCACAGTCATTTAACCCAGCCTTTCAATTGCTTTTATTAAGGAAATGTTTCATTTATGCTGTATTTTTTTTATGGAAATTGAATTTAGAAGGGATAAATTGTGCACCCCAAGACTGTTTTCATTTCCTTGTGTCTGCACCACAGTTATTTCCTTTCCTTGGGAAAAGCAAAGCCCCAGGGGATGCAGAGCTCGAGGTGAGGTTGGCCAGATGTGCTGGGATGGAGCTCTGGGAACAAGAGCAGGACATCACACATCCTCCTGGAATGGGCTGTTTTCCCCAAACAACAACACAACCATTCCATCAACAACGTACCATAATGGAGGCTCTGTGTGTGCTGAGCCAGATGCATCCGGGCTGGGCTGACCCTGCCAGCTCTCCCTGGAGGAGCTGTGGTTTGGATTCCCATCAGAGGTGTGCTGGCAGAGCTCTGTGCTTTGTGTTTGATCCCATGGGATGTCTCTTGGTGGCCAGAAGTCATTGATGGGAGTCTGTAACAGATTCTGCTCATTTATTTTCTAGTTCTCAGTCCCTGCAGCACATGTCCATGCAGGGGAGCGCAGGGAGTTCACTCCTGTGCCCCTGTGGTGTCGGGAATGGCCTGATAACCTCTCCTGGGAGAAGCTTGCAGGAGGAATGGGATTGCCTGAACCAATCCATGCTCCCAGCCAGGCTCTGGCAGTGACTCCCAGGTGTGCTCACAGTTACTGAGCACAGGGGCTTTCCAAGCTCTGTGTGTAACTTCCTACTCGTCGTAAGTCTGGTGAGAACAGCCTCCCGGGCCCATGGCTGTTGGTTTGAGAGCCTCTGCTTAGTGTTGTGTTCCATGTTGTCTCCTGAAACCCCCGAGACTGGAAGTTGTGTCCCCACAAAGGAGAAGGAAATGAGGTTGTCATGGAAGCAAAAAAAATGTGCAGGAAAGAAATCCATGAAGCAAATCTGGCAGTAACTCTCTGTTTCTCCCAAATGTCATTCCAAGTGACATAGAGTCTGTGTCATAAAAAAAAATAAAATCCAGGCTTCACCCATCTAAGGTGAGAAGCACTTCTCGGCCCAGTGGTCCTGTCTATAACGTTCAACACTGTTTATCTGAAGGCCATGATTTGTGTAGCCTGGAATCCAAGGAGCATGGAAGTTTCTCAGCATAGAGAGCTTTAGAGACAAAAGACAAACGCAGGAAATTCCAGCCAGAAACCCCACAGGTGACAAATGGAGCCCATGGAGCAATCCAGGATTGTGCCAATCCCCAGTGCCCGAGGCCTTGCTCTGCCTGCAGCTGCACACAGGGGTGTTCCTGCTTTCTTTTTAATAACCTGAGATATTTTAATTCCATGAAAACATTCTGTTTGCAGAAGCTCAGAAGTTGTTTTTGCCTAATGGGGTCTCCAGTGGCTGCATCTAAGAAGTTTTTATAAATATTTAATTGCTTGTGAAGATTGACCTTCTTACACATTTAGAGGAAATAAAAGGGTGAGACCACTTGAGAAAACATTTGCAGCTTAATATGGGAAAATCTGGGGAAAATGTCTGATAGAACTCTGAGATTTTGTGTCTCAACAAGCTTAGGCATCAAATACACTTGGCTTAGGAGTTAAAACAAACAGACTCCAGCAGTTACACACCAGTGGCCTGCGTTGGCAGCTCCACCTGGGATTGGGGATTGAAAGGGAGATCTTTTCAAGTTGTGCATTTCTGACTGCACTTAGGTCAAGGTTACTCCTGATTTCATCTCCAGAGAGGCACCAGCTGGATCCCCTGTAGTTTGTGTCTCAGAGCAGCTCTGCAGCAGCAGCATGGGCAAGATCCTCCTGTCCAAAACAGTGTGTAAGATTGGAAAGGGTAAAATTCACGAGGAATTGCCTTCCCTTTCCTCTTGCTGCATGCAAGAGAAGTGTGGCACTGGACAAGTGTTTTGCCTGGTTTCAGACAACCCCAACAGTTTCATATTTATTTTAGATTTCTCTGTTAGCTGATTAATATTCCTTAACATGCCTTATCTTTTATCCTGTGTCTGATGGACCAGAGTGGACCTGTCCTGCCCAAGTCCCTGGAAAACTGAAAACCCAGCAGGTCAGATCTCCAAGCTACTGTGGTTGCAGTGGAGTCTTTGCTGCCACCTGGAAGTGATGCCATTTCCCACCCCTCTGGGAAAAGCTCAGGGGATGTGTATTTAAGAAGTGGCAGCAATTTGTCCCATGCCAGGAGCTTTGTTTTTCCATGGGAGCCCAGCAGGCTCTCTCAGTGTCCATACATCTCCATGTGTGGATGCCACGTCCCTGGAAGTATCCAAGGCTAGGTTGGCTAGAACTCTGAGCACCCTGGGATAGTGGAAGGTGTCCCTGCCCATGGCAGGGGATGGAATGAGATGGGATTTAAGGTACCTTCCAATCATATAATCATTCTGCGATTATATGATTTCAAAGTTATTCTCCGCAGGAGTTTTGATTTTTTAAGGACTTCAAGCAGTGTCCCAGCTGTTCTCACCTCTCTCAGAAGCACCAAGATGTCCAGCACTTGTTCATGACTTCACTGGAAGCTTATATTAAAAACAAAATAACCAAACAGCCCAAAGGAGACCTGTTCTTGTGCTTGTAAGGCACATATGGAGTCATTGGTGCAGTACCAGTAAAGCACCCTGAGGGTCCTGCTGGGGCTGGGATCTGCCCTCTTCTCTAGCTGTTCATATTTATAAACCATAATAGGATATATTAGTCTGGAAGGTGAAACTCAGATGAAGGGATGCTGACTGCTGAATAATTATCCTGCCATAGGAAGAAATTGTCTTGTGTGATTTGCGAGCTTAAAATAGTTCTGGAAGTAACTACAGGCAAAACACACATCCCACAACCTCTTACATTTACTCAGTGTGAGTTCTTACATAAAACCTGACCTCTGAGTACACCTGTGATTGGATGGGAACTTGTGTCTGCTGGGGAAGGGATTTACTGTGTCCAGCTCTGGGGCCCCCAACACAAGAAGGATGTGGAGCTGCTGGAGCGAGTCCAGAGAGGCCACGGAGATGCTCCAGGGCTGGAGCCCCTCTGCTCTGGAGGCTGGGAGAGCTGGGGGTGCTCACCTGGAGAGGAGAAGGGTCTGGGGAGAGCTCAGAGCCCCTTGCAGGGCCAAAAGTGGCTCCAGGAGAGCTGGAGAGGGACTGGGGACAAGGGACAGAGGGACCGGGCACAGGGAATGGCTTCCCACTGCCAGAGGGCAGGGATGGATGGGATATTGGGCAGGAATTGTTCCCTGGGAGAGTGGAAAGGGGCTGGGATTGAATTCCCAGATTTGCTATGGCTGCCCCTGGATCCCTGGCAGTGTCCAAGACCAGGCTGGACAGGGCTTGGAGCAGCCTGGGACAGTGGAAGGCGTCCCTGCCCAGGGCAGGGAGTGGAACAAGACAGGAACAGACCTTAAGGTCCCCTCCAAACGAAACCATTCTGGGATTCCGTGAGCCTTTCACATCTATCCCTTGTATCCTCACACGTTCCAGGGATGTTTTCTCTTGTACTGTGCTCAATTCATGGGGAGACAACAGGGTATCACAGATCACACAATATCCTGAGCTGGGAGGGACCCACAAGGATCATCTGGTCCAGCCCCAGGCCCTGCACAGACACCCGACAACCCCACCCTGGGCATCCCTGGCAGCGCTGCCCAAACCCTCCTGGAGCTCTGGCAGCCTCGGGGCCGTGCCCATTCCCTGGAGAGCCTGGGCAGTGCCCAGCACCCTCTGGGGGAACAACCTTGCTCTGATCTCCAGCCTGACCCTGCCCTGGCCCAGCTCCAGCTGTTCCCTCATGTGGTGTCACTTGGCACCACAGAGAAGATCTCTTCATGGCGATGTTTTGCCTCTTCTCCAGCATCCAAACCCTTCCACACAATGGTATCTCACACTCTACAAAACAGGCATGGGAACCAGAGAAGCACAGAATGTTTGGGTTTGGAAGGGTCCCTAAAGATCAAAATCCAGGTGTCCTGGGAGAGCTGTGCTTGGATCTCTGCTCACCCTGGTGCTGATGGTGGCTGAGTGTGGCCAGGCATGCCCCTGGTGCTCCTTGGATTGTCCAGGGATAATGTCCAGCACTCCACATGGTTCAGATGAGGTGCAGCAGGGATTTACACTCTGGGGAGCCTGGAGTAGTGATTGCATGGCATTACAGGAGGTGCATTTTCCTTTCTTCTCTTTATCAAGGCCTATTTGATTTGCTGTGTATTTTTTGCTACTTTTTGAGTACTGTGTTGGAGTTGTCAAATGAGTGATTTAGAATAGCAGGGAGAAAAAGGAGAGTCAGATAGAAAAATACTCTTTCTTGTCTTTACTTTGATCATTACTTTAGGATATTTATGGTTGGGTAAAGAAACCACTCTGTGGAAAATGTTCTTTTCCTGCTCTGAAGCCACAGTTGAGGATGAGAAGAGAAAGTGGGAGAAGATGGGAAGTGTGTGGGAGGGTAATTAGTACATTTAGCAAGATAAAGCTGAAGTGAAGCAAAATAGGCCATATAAATACATTTATGCTGTCAGAGTCATTAGGTAGAAAATGTTTCCCTATTTGAGAAGATTTGCCAACCTAAAGTTTCAAATACGATAAAATAAAATCTTCACCTGTATCAAAAGGCGGGTCTGGAAGATGCCCCATTACCAGACAAGCTGCTGTGAATAATGGCCTGGGTAATGAGGGTGAAGTGGGGCTTGGATCAGCAGGATAATTTAGGAACTGGTGCAGGAACTGGCTGTTGGTGACTGGAGCTGAGAGATGTGCTCAAAGCTTATCTTATAATGGGGCAGCATCTCAGAGTTTAATCAGCTTTTAATTTCTTCAGGATTTGTCCCAAGGGTATTTGAGTCTTAGAATTATTGTTTTTTAATCAAACATAGCCATGTTTCACAGGGACAAGAGCCTCCTGTTCCTTGCCCTTGGCCACCAGACAAACTTGCACCCAGTGTGTGTTCCATGAAGGTGCTGCTGGTCCTGAGGCTTTGCCCTCGTTTGATTCGCAAAATTGCACAACTGTCATAAATTAAGAGACATTAAAGTGTGGTGGTTTAGGAAGGGGTGAAAAAAGTAATTCCTAATACTGTCAGAAAAAAGTTATCAGATGTTCGAGTGCTTTGGAGGTTTAATGAGCTTTTGCCATGGCCAAGCGTGAGCGAGCGGCAGCAATTCCCATTGCCTGGGTCTGGCTGCCTTCCCCAGGGATTTAACCTGAAATTCCATCCTGGGAAAACGTGACAAGATCACCAGCTTTCCTTGGAATGATGACACAGCCTCTGCCAGGAAAAGCAGCAGCCTTTCCACTGATTTAAAACTCCTGGATAAAGTCTTGGTCAGCATTCCTGGCATCTCTTGTCTCCTGCAGATTCCTGCAGATGGGAGCTCCTCATCCCACCTGCCTCACTGGGCCAGGTGCTGCTGGTTGATTGTGTTGGATCACACGAGAGAGAGTCTGCTAATGAGACTCAACTTGCTTGTACTTTACATTATAATAACTAAGTTATATTCAGTATATAAATATAATTATATGTTTATTATATTTTATATTATAGGTGTAATTTATTATATGAATACAATATTAATTATGCAAGTAATGTACTCATAATTATATGCATATATTTAGATGTATTCTACAATACAATTTTATCTATTAGGTGAATAATATTGTTGTAAATAGCAATAACTATTAAATAATAAATATTTTGAAGCACAGAGGAAGAGCTATAGAGAGCAGCTGTATTCATTTTAAGTCCGGGGAGCTGGGGGGGCTCAGCCTGGAGAAAAGGAGGCTCAGGGGGGACCTTGTGGCTCTACACAATTCCCTGACAGAAGTGGGCAGCTGGGGGGCTCAGGCTCTGCTCCCAGGGAACAGGGACTGGATGAGAGGGAACAGCCTCAGGTTGCTCTAGGGGAGGCTTGGATAGGATAGTGGGGAAAATTTCTTCCTGGAAAGGGCTGTCCAGCCCTGGCACAGCTGCCCAGGCAGTGGTGCAGTCCCCATCCCCAGAGGGATTTCAAATCCATTCAGATGTGACACTTGTGGATGTGGGTCAGTGGTGGCCTTGGCAGTGCTGGAGGAACAGTTGGACTCCATGATCTCAGAGGCTTTTCCAACCACAACAATTCTGTGATTCTCTTTAATTCCTTTGACTGGCCATGAAATGTGTGTTTCCCATGAGAAACCCTCAGGTCAGAGCCAAGGACAGGCAGGTTTCTGTCACCGTCTGTGTGTGAGAGTTGCCAGAAATGCCTCTGTCAGCTCAGATGGCTGATAGATATTTATGATTGTCCCAATATTTTCCTGAAAAAGCTCCTGTTTGCTCCCTGTGGCTTGATACCCTCTCAGTTCTGCACTGACAGTGTCCATAAAGCCTCTTGCAGGAGCCAGTCCCTGGTGTGCACTCAGCATCACCTGTCGAGGTCTTGGCTTTCTGCTGTCTCCCAGCTGGGGCATCGTTACCCCAGGAAACCTGGGAGGTGCTGTGTGGGAGCCTGAAATCAGCTGCAAGAATTGTAGGAGTTATTTTACAGGGTTTTGCTGCTCTCTGGAGTGTTATTCCCTGGCTGTGTCCCAGGTCAGTGTAGCTCCACACCTCTGATGTGAGATGGGGTCTCAGTGGATTAGTTTAATTAAAGTTTGCTAAAGTTTACACCATTACATGCACAGGCAGGTTTGGACTTTGAGAAGGATGATCTGCTTCTTCTATTAGTTATCAAGATTATTTTTCTAGCTTACAGTTCTCATTAATTAATTGTTATCTAATTACTGAATGCCTCCCCCATTAAATTCTACCCTTAACTCTGATTTTGTTGGGGAGGCGGATTTGTTTGGGCTTTTTTCTTTTCTTTTATGTTTTGCTTTCTCTTTGTTACATATTTTAATTCCTTTGTGAGCTCTGTGCTGCAGCTCTGTGTTACTCACTTGCTGTGATGTGCATGAGCGAGATCAGTGCATTCATGGCTTTGTGAAGCAGAAGTTGAAGTAAGTTCCACAGACAAATCAAATCTACGCTTCCTAGGCTTCTCACAAATTATCCGTTCACCAGGAGGGCTGGATGATGGAGTTGACATCACTCAGGAAACAAGGAGAGGAAAGTTAAAGCTGGCTGAATGAACTTCGTTTGACATCTGGGGCTCAGGGGCACCAGGTCTTACCTGGTCAGGATTTGGCACTTTGTTAGTAGCCAATAATCCCTGTCCTGTCAACAGATTTATGTAGTGCTTTTCCTGAGATGATTTTCACAGCTTTTGCAGTTTGTAAGAGGAGCACACAAGACTCTGAAGTGGTTGGAAGTAAAAAATGATTGCACAGATCTCAAGAGATGTCTTTTAATTATTTTTAATTCTGAATGTGCCATATCATAACTCAGCCTCCTGATTTCTTGCTGTTCCTCCCTACAAGAGGAATGACCAATAAATTTTCCTCTGCAGGAGACCCCTGTAATCAGTCCCCTTATTATCCAGCTTGCCAGAGATGAGCCTCTGTCTCAGACATGAACTAGAAGCATTTATAAGCTTAACCTCCCTGTATATGTGATCAGCAAAGTCTTGGCCAGCAAGCTCTGCTCTTTTGGGCAAAAAGAGCCCAAAGCTTGTGGTACGAGTTTGCTGGTAGAGGAAAAAAATTATCTGTATTGAATTTGTCATCAGTTCTCAGTGGTGTGTGAAGGAAACAGGGTGGAGACTCCCAGATTTGTCCCCAGCTGTGTGAAGACAAATCTGAGCAATGCCTTGGCATTGTTGCCCAGAGAAGCTGTGGCTGCCCTGTCCCTGGAAGTGTCCAAGGCCAGCTTGGAGCAACCTGGGACAGTGGAAGGTGTCCCTGCCCAAGGAACTGGGTGAGCTTTAAGGTCCCTTCCAACCAAAACCATTCTGGGATTCCCTGATTCTGTAATATTTACAAGACTTGGCATTATCCATACACATAAAGTGTGGTGTGACCATTTTTAAGGCTTTCTTTGTGTATCATGAAATGCTACCAATGAAGAGTTTAGGATACTCTAAATGTAATTTATGAAATCAGTCATACCCACTCATCCTAGCTAAGTGTGTATATTCCAACAATAAATGAACCTAATGGGATCTAATGAATCATAATTGTTCAGCAGGCTCAAGATATTTGACAGCCAATTTCAGTGTGAAGGAGGAACATTGCGGATTATTTATTATAAAGTATATGCTGTTTAGCTCTGATCAGTTGCCATAAATGCTATTTACAGATTATTTACCTCAGGAAGACACATTGGCACAGTTACAGGGATATCCACCAGGCCCCACTGGCTGCTCTGTTCTTCAAGCACACAAAAATCAATGTCCCACTTTGGAGCCAACCAAATTCTGCCTGTGAGTCATGTCCAGAGCCCAGTAAGGTCAGGAGAGGCCTTTGCTTTGTGCTTGGTTTTCAAATCAAGCCTGGGGGCAACTGTGCTTTCCAGGATGTTCTGTTGACAAGGGATGCAGCATCATGAAAGGCTTTTAAAATGTCAGGACATCTATGATTTTTGGGAGAGCTTTGGTGCACGTCTATTAACAGAGCAAAATACAAACTGAACCACATAGGGACAGGGATCATGAGTGAATATTCATCTTTGGGGGCATTTTGTGAGGGCAGTTGGATTGCAGGATAAACCCCATAGATTTTCCTGTGTAAACAGTTTCTGTCTGTCTCTGTCAGCACGAGGCTGCCTGTGGGAGGGGAGCAGTGTTCAGCTGGTTTTACAGCTCCCCTCTGAAATGGGACAGTTGCAGGGATGTAGGGCCATCAGTGGGCTGAAGTGTCACTTCTCCCCACAGGGAGTTTGTCTGAGCAGTGACTGAAGTGGGGGCTGACTGGGAGGGTGTAAAGACCCTGAGTGTGATCATCAGGATGGTCCCCAGGCAGGTGTGCCTTGGGAATGGAGTTTGCTGTAGCTCAGTGTCCTACCCACACCTGCAGCTGACACCCTGCTCTGCCTGGGGGTCTGTGCAGAGCCCTGGTGTGGCTGGAGCCTGGGCTGCTGTCAGTGTGGGAGAGGCAAGAATGATTGAGATGAATTAAACCCAGCCCGACTCCCCCCGTGCCTCTCTCTACCCCATATTCTGCAGCACAGAATCAGGCCCTGGATTCGTTTCAGGGAGCTCTGCAGCTGCCTGTTGCTGATTCTATTGCCTGGCTGTTGTTTTTTTGGCACCTGTGGTGATGAGCTTTGGCTCTGACACCCTCAGTGAAGGGTCACCTGAAATTTCCTTGGGGGACTGGGAGTCTGTGTGCCTCAATGAGCACAGGGGGAATCAGAGGATGGAAACCTTTCTCCTTTCTCCAGGCATAGGAAACCCACATGTGATTTATAGAATATCAGAATGGGTTTGGGTTGGAAGGGACCTTAAAGCCCATCCAGTGCCACCCCTGCCATGGCCAGGGACACCTTCCACTGTCCCAGGCTGCTCCAAGCCCCGTCCAGCCTGGCCTTGGGCACTGCCGGGGATCCAGGGGCAGCCACAGCTTCTCTGGGCACCCTGTGCCAGGGCCTGCCCACCCTCACAGGGAACAATTCCTTCCCAATATCCCATCCATCCCTGTCCTCTGGCAGTGGGAAGCCATTCCCTGTGTCCTGTCCCTCCATCCCTTGTCCCCAGTCCCTCTCCAGCTCTCCTGGAGCCCCTTTAGGCCCTGGCAGGGGCTCTGAGCTCTCCCTGGAGCTTTCTTCTCCAGGCTGAACACTTCCAAGTCTCTCAGCCTTTTCTTGCAGGAGGGCTGCTCCAGCCTTTGGATCATCTTTGGAGAACCAGAGCCCCTCACACCTGGCAGACATGGAAAATATCTGCAGCACTTGTGAGCCTTCCTTTACCGCATGCTTTGCATTTCCTTTGGCTGTAGTTTCAAAACTCAGCAGCACTTCAAATGTGACATTTGATAGCAAAGGATGATGATAAGGGTGGGGGGAAGGTGCAATACGGAAGCAATGGTTGTGTTTAATCACATTAATGGCATTAGCCTATGCTGATAATAAATTGTACAAATCCAAAAACCTTCTTTGGTCCAAGAATGTTGTTAATTACCTGTCTACAACCATCAGAAAAGAAATTAGTATTCCAGGAGTTGGGTTGGTGGAGGGAGAAGGCTGAATCCGTGCGCAATGGGACTTCCCTACAGAGAGAAGGGAGATTGTGGCAGAACAAAGTTAAATTCTGGGTGTCGTGGTCATTTCTATGGAGAGAACTTTGCCTTCTTTGTCGATTGTTCATGAAGTGTCTCTCACTACTCCTGATTTTCACTTGCATACATTCATTAAATACAGCAACTTGGGATTCTCCTCCTCAGCCTTTTTTTCATTTCTGCTTTCATTTGTTTCAGGATTTTTTTGCTCTTGGCTAATTAAGAATTTTTTTACATCCTTTTTAGTTTTATGTACACATTTCCTTTATTTATTTGCTTTGCCAACAGTCTTAATTTGCTTATGATGATTTGTAATTTCTGTTCTCATAGAAGATCATTAAACATAAGTAATTTTCAGTGCAGGATATCAAGACTAGTGGGATAACAGGGCCAGGAGTGGGATGCTCCAGGCTCAGTCCATGTGCAGGAATGAGACAGTGAAATGTCTCCTCACTGCTCTCTCACACACATCCTGATGATGCTGTTAATGACTCTGGGTGTGATGAATGGTGCCATAAAACTTTCTGCTGGGGTGAATTCCTTGACAACACTGAAATCAGGAGATATGTTTTATTATCTAATGTCTTCCTGAATGTATAAAATAAAAAAAAAAATGTAGGAAGGGGATAGGGAGAAGCACTGCTCTATATTCACTATCCATGAATATTTATAGAGATATTTTCAGTGAACAATTAATTTTGCAGACTTTTATGCTGGAGGTTTAATCCCTGCCTTGAACTGTTTGCCTCCTCATAATTATTTTATTTTTGAACTGTATTTTTATTTTTAACCTGTCAGGTGAGGTTCCAGAATCTGGTGGCATTCCCAGGTCTGTGTGTGCTGAGTGTCTCCCCTGTGGCAGCTCCAGCCAGAAAAGCCCTTCCCTGATTCCCTGAGACTCAGCATGGCTTGGAGCAAGCTGGTGTGGGTGCTGTGCTCCGTGTGCCATTCCTGGTTTATCCCCCTCACTGACCTGCTCTTGTCTCTCCCTCTTGCCCTCCCTCTCTCCCACCCCCTCGCTACAGCTCTCGCTCCCGGAGGAACAGAATGAAGTGACGAGGAACGGCTGTGAATCCAAGGAGCTGGTGTACCTGGTGCAGATCTCCTGTCAGGTAAGTGCCCTTTGTTCTCTCCCCAGCCTGAGTTTAATTCTCTTTCCAGCACAGCCCTGGAATGTTGGGATGTGACACTTACCTGTGGTGTGTCTGAGGTTTTCCACCTCCTCCCTGGCTCGGTCCCCGAGGGGTGCTGCCTGTGGTGCTGCCACCAGCACGTTTTAGGAGAGGAGAAGCATTGAGGGGACAAAAAGGAGAGGGTGAAGCAAATAATCCTCACTGATGCCCAGGGATGAGCCCAGAGACAGGAGTGGGTGTGCCCAGGCTGAGGTCACTTTGGGGGGAACATGGACACCTGGACACACCAGTGACCCCAACAGGGAGAATCCCAGCCAGTGCTTTGTTACCACAGTGTGCTGCCAGGAGTCTCGATCTGCTCCCAGACACCTGGTGTGGAACTCTCATTCCTGGGCAGAGGAATCTGCTGCTCTGTCACACAAATTCCTCATCTGCTGATCTGTGTGACTTTGTAAAATGCTACATAGTGGGTGTGTTTTAATATGCTCAATGAGTCACCCTTTGTGTGAGATGCAGGGTGCTGGCAGGCTCAGTGCAGTTACTGCCTGTGTTTGGTTGTTTTCCTGGCTTTAGGATAGCAGCTCTTTCCATGATTCACCTCAGCACCCCCTGAGCATGTCTTATCAATGAGTACACACAGACAAGTGGTGAATTTACAGTGTCCCTGCTCTGCTGCCTCAGCTCTGTGCTCAGCGTGGGGTGTTGTGAGAGCTCAGGAGCACAGCATTGTGAGGAGCAAAGCATCCTGCATCCTATGGAGCAGAGCATCCTGCATCCTATGGAGCATCCTATGGAGCAGAGCATCCTGCATCCTATGGAGCAGAGCATCCTACATCCTATGGAGCATCCTATGGAGCAGAGCATCCTGCATCCTATGGAGCAGAGCATCCTGCATCCTATGGAGCATCCTATGGAGCAAAGCATCCTGCATCCTATGGAGCATCCTATGGAGCAGAGCATCCTGCATCCTGTGGAGCATCCTATGGAGCAGAGCATCCTGCATCCTATGGAGCAGAGCATCCTGCCTCCTATGGAGCAGAGCATCCTGCATCCTATGGAGCAGAGCCTCTTGCCCTGTTCTGGAGATGGAGCCTGGCCAGGCCGAGCCCCAGCAGTGTTAATTCCAGCAGGGAATTCCTCTCTGGGGCAGCTTTCACATGTTCCTGTACATGTTGATAAATGTGCTCTTGGGAGAGGGAAGAGAGGCTACAAGTGGACATCTCTCAAATTTGCTGGTGTTTGGGAATTTTCCAGGGCTGTTGTAATGCCTGGAGCCAGTCTGGCACAAAAGCAGCAGTTCCCAGCCAAGCAGCCCAGGCTGACAGGCAGCATAGCAAACCCTGAGGATGGCCACCTATCTGACCCAGCCATGGGCAGTGCAGTGCCTGGGAAAGGAAGGGAGTTTCCAGGGACTGCAGGAAATGGGAATTTCAGTGTGTTTTGAGCCCTCACATTTGGAGTGCATTTGCAGTGCTTAGGGGAGGGATGAACCCTGGGTTATTCCCTGGCTGTTGCAGCCTGGAGAACATGGCAGTTTTTCTCTAGCTCCAGAGCACATCACTTGTGATCCTTCCCCTACCTTGCTGACACCTCCAGAGATTCACAGGGTGGCCTCAGGTATAATTGTGTCCCAAACCCTGCAGAGTATCCCTGTGCAGGAGGGCACCTCAGGAGCAGCAGAGAACTGGGATGGGGCAGGATGGAGGTGAGGCGCCTCGCTCCCACTCTCCAGTGCTTTGCAGGGATGTGTCTGAGGGTACAGGTATGGATTTCATCTGTGTGGGGGCAACGGGGGGAATTCTGAGCCTTGGCAAAGGGAATTGCTCCTTTGCAGCCGCTGTGCACCAGGCCCAGCTCCTGGGAAATTCCCTTCCCCTTCCCCTTCCCCTTCNTTATCATCCTTTCCTTTTCCTTCCCTTCCCCTTCCCTTTCCCCTTCCCCTTCCCCTTCCCCCAAATGGAAACACTGGGAGTTGGCCTCATCCCTTTAAAGGATGGGCATAGAACTAGCCACCTTTATCTTGCTTTCTTCCTTTTTTCATTTTATTTTTTTTTCTTTTTTTTCCCTTTCCCTCTTTTCCATTTTTCCTAATTTCCTTTTTTTCCTCTTTCTCCTTTTCCTCTTTCCCCTTTTATTCTTTTCTCTTTTCTCTTTTTCCTCATTCCATTTTTTCTCTTTCTCCTTTTCTGCTTTCCCGCTTTCTGTCTTTCTCTTTTTCTCTTCTTTTTTTTGCTTACTTTTCCTGTATTTTTCCTTCTTTCTTCTCTTTTTTTTCTCTATTTTTCTTTTGTTTTAAAGTACTCCCCCTGGCTAGCTCAAGCTTATCCCTTCCCCAAGCCTGTGATCACCCTCTCCCATATCGCCCCACGTCCCTGTCTGTCAGATCCACAGAAAGCTGAGAAAGTTGTGATATCTGGATCCAATGACCAGGAAGGTATGGCAGGAACTGCACAGCTGAACAGCATTTCTGCCATGGAGATACTTCACCCCTGCCATGCCATGGCCTCTCTCAGCATCCAGGGAAAGATTCCATTCCATCACACATTGGACACCAGCAGTGTCTGCATGGATTTGGTTCCACAGGAGAATGGAATGGGAGGTGTGAAGTAGCTCATGGAATGATGGTGCAGCGGGGACAGATTTTGGCTGGGTGTGTCTGGATCAGGCCAAAATTACTGAAAGAGGAGGAAAAAAGCCTGAAAACCAAATTGGGCTTTCCTCACCCTTTGGATGTGCTTCCAGCGCTGGTGTTCAGCCACTGCAGCAGCCTGAGCAACATCCTGGATTGCTCAGATGGACACAGGGAATTCTCTTTTTGAGGCTGCATCCACAGAAATGTAAAAGCTTTAAAATAGCTATGATTTGTTGCAGAAGGAGATAGCAAAGAGTGAGAGTGTTGCCCTCCTGGCCACTTTCATTCCAGACTTAGGGAAATCAGTTAAACCCATGGGTTTGGGGTTCAGTGCTGGGCCTTGCCCAGCCTGGGCTGTGCAGACCCACCCTATGTGCTGTGGCCCATCAAATGGCATTTACTGTGCCATTTCCCTCTGGAGCAGGCAGCAAAGCAGAGCTTTTGAACAGCACATATTTCAAACATCCAGCTCAGCCTGAGCTGGCTTTGGCAGGACACAGCCACTTACACTGAGGGATTTCTATCCCACTCCTTTCCATCTGTAAGTATCATTTTAGTGGTGTAAAGAGAATTAATGCTTGATGCCTATTTTGCAAAATCTTCCCAGATAAGGTTTGAAAAAGCATTCTTTGGGAGGTGTATTTGTGCTGCAAGTCAGCTTGTGAAATCCAGGCTTTGTGCAAGGTTCAGAGGGGAAGTTAAGTCTCTGCTCAGCTTTTCTTCTACTTAAAAACCTCAAAAAATTAATCCAGTTTATTAGCTTTTAAGAAGAAGTGGGAATATATAGAGAGTTGTTTCAGAAAAGAGGAGAGATAGGATTCTTCTTTTGATTCCTTTGGACAAATTTAGGCATGAAAACTAGGAAATGACAAACGGAGGGAATTAAATCCTTTTGCGAAGAGCCAATGATGGGAGGGTTTGGTTTGGGTTTTTTTCAGCAGTTCAGGTGGATTTTCCTTTATTTCCAAGTAAGATTGCACTGAACTTGCATTTCTAGAAGATGGATTTCAGGACTGCTGTGAAAAGAGTGATATTATTAAAATAAAAGGGTCAAGTCCTGGAAGGGTGGTGTGAGGACTGTAGCTGTGAGCCATCTGAACCTGGAGACAGTAATTGGTAATCCCTGTGGTTCCTGAAGAAGCACAGGGGGTGGCTGAGACCCCTGAGGAGTTCATGCTGTACCTGGTGCTTGTGACGGTCCTTGGACAGCGTTTGCAATCCTTGGGAGTTTCCACAGGGATAAGCAAAGAATTTACATGGTCTGAAACACATTTGAAAGGGGTCACTTTGTGTGTGGAGTGCATGTCAGAGCCTGCAAAAAGGCTGGAATGGGCAAATCCTGCCAGCTTTAAGGAAGGCTGGAAATGTGCCTTTTGGATGTTTGGGGTTTGTCCGTGTGACATTATAGCAACTCCCAGTGTACTTATTTAAATATTACAACAGAAGAAAGCCCAGTGTCAGCTTTTGTTCTGAAAAATGAAAGGAACTTGCAAATGCTGTTTACAATGTGAAATTTGTGGTGTTTGAGCACCTCGAGAGTCATTTTTGGTGACATTTTGAGTGGCAGAAAGAGAACAAGGAGTGGCTGTGGAGATGTTCACATTCTGAGGAAGGCTGTAACCTCCAGCCATTCCTGAGGCTTTTGCTGCTCATATCCATGCTCACAGGTGGATTGTTGGGACAGGAGTGACAGGCACTGCTCACCAGGGATGTCAGACTGCACAAGCACGAGCCAGGGCTGAGCCAGTCTCAGGGATGAACCACAGGCTGACTGCTGTGCTGCCAGCCCAGCCACAGCACCTTTCCTGCTCCCGCCTTCCAGGGGATGATGCCAGCAAAGGAAGTCTTTTTCTGCTCCAGTGCTGGTACATTTCTCTGGCTGTTCCCAGAGCAGGAATTCCCATGATCCAAGCAGGGTTTTCTCCATTTTCCTGCTCCCATTTTCAGGCTGGCAGGAGCACAGGATGCCTGGTGCTGTGTGTCTTTGTTCCAGCAGCCGCCGCTGTCTGGGCTGTGTTTGCTTTGATGGATGGAATCAGGTCCCTGATGCACCAGAGGAAGACCCTGCCCCAAACCTCAGCCCCTTGTCCCAACTCTGTCCTGCAGGAGATTCAAGCTGGGCACCTTTGTTTGAAGAGCCGGATTTGCCAGGCTCTGTAGGCATCTCCATCCCACATTCCCTGTGCAATAATGAGTGTTTCAAGGGCACAGGAGGGAAGGCCAGGAAAAAGAGGCTCCAAGGAGGAGGAGCAGGCAGAACTGCCCATCCCGGGTGATTTGTGGGGAGGGGACAGTGGAAGATAATTCTCACAGGGGCAATGTCTCAGTCAGAGGAGCAACTCAGTCTCAGGTGTGGTTTGCTGGTCCTGGCTGCCTGGGATAGTCCAGGCTGGAACCACAAATTACTTGCAGGAGGATTTTTGAGTCAAACGTTCAAAATGTGGTTGGGTTTTTTGTCTTGAAGGCTTGTTCTTTATTAATAGTTTCTGACTGAAGCTCAAACACCTGGAGAATAGGAACTGGCAAAGTGCTACTTTGCTCCTGTGAAAAGCTCTTTAAAGAGATGACTAAAAGATTCTAACTCACAGATACTCTTCTGTGTGCTTTATATGCATATGGAAATACAGAGAGGGGAAAGCTTTCACGTTTTTGTTAAAGGGATATATCTGTGTGGAGCATCCAGGTAGATCCTACCCAGTGCAAAATCTGTTTCCAGAATGTGTGTTAACCTCCTTCTCCATGTTTATATAGGATTTTCTGCCTTAATTTAGGATTTTGCTAAACAAAACAAAAGCAGTTAGTGGGTGCTTTTATTAAACAGTAAATTTTCACATGATGCAGCCTCCTGTCCCTACCTGTGTGTCCTCAGCCCTTGGTCAGGACCAGGCTGTGTGTGCTCAGCAGGGCTCACAAAAGCTGCTCTGCTTTCAGATGCATTAAAATTCTGGTCACCATCACGAGCTTTCCCCTGCCTTGTTTTCTGTTCTTCTTTTCTGCCTCCTGGCACCACTTGGCTGAAGATGACCAGAGAAATGAAGCTTCCACTAACAGGTTGCCCATGAGTTTGGTGCCTCACGTGTGCAGGTGTTTGGAAATGGAATCATGGGCTATTTGAGTTGGAAAAGAACTCAAAGCCCATCCAGTTCCACCCCTTGCCATGGGCAGGGACACTTTCCACTAGACCAGGTTGTTCCAAGCCCCATCCAGTCTGGCCATCCAGGGATGGGGCAGCCACAGCTTTTCTGGGTAACAAATCCTGGGTATTTTATAAATCCACAAAACTTTTTAAAAACCTGCCCATAGGCCTTTCTGGCTTGGGTATTTCTACCCCATCCTTCCAGATGTTCACACACATTGAAACCTCTGTCCTAATCTTTTCTCGGGTGTTGAGGGCTGTTCCACATTAGGCAAAAGAAAGCAGCAGAGTTCCTTGTTCCCACCCTGCTAATCCATCACTGCACATGCTGTGCTCCGGTGGACCTGAGCTCACACACTACTACATGCCTCTTGCTCCCAGCTGCAGTAAACAAAAACAAAGTGACAGTGGGAATGAGAACTAATCAAGAATGCCTGAAGCTGGCAGGCAGTCTGGAGGGTGCTGCTGGGCTGTGCTCAGACCTTGGGAGATCCCAAAGCCAAGGTGGAGGGGCTTTGAAACACCTGGCTCTGTTCCAGGCTTTGGGACAGTAAACTGACATCTGTAGGGGTTCAGTTGCATCTGAACTGCATAATTAACATCTATTACTCTGTAGCTGGCATGATAACACTGAAGGCTAAATTCATTTAGTAATTGGGATAACAGTTATTAAGGACAAGGGTTTGACTGGCTGGTGTTCAGAGTTTTCCTGCAGAATTGGGTAGGGCAGCACTCAAATCCAGCAGGATTAACATTGGGTTGTGCTCTGTCCTGTTTTAAAAGCAGATTCACCATACCCTTGGCTCAGCCTGGAGTTTTGCCCTGTGATCCTTAATTCACACACAGAGTCATGGAGTCATTGAGGTTGGAAAAGCCCCCCCAGCCCATCAAGTCCACCCTGTGACTGATCCCCACCTTGTCACCAGCCCAGAGCACTGAGTGCCATGTCCAGGCCTTCCTTGGACACTCCAGGAGCCTCCCTGGGCAGCTCCTTCCAATGCCTGACTACCGTTTTCAGGAAGAAATTCCTCCTGGTGTCCATCCTGGGCCTCCCCTGGCACAGCTTGAGGCTGTTTCCTCTTGTCCTGTTTGGACATGTCACCATGGAAGTGGAAGTTTTGAGGCAAAGGGGATTTTTGTCCCATCCAGGAGCAGCACTGCACTGTCCCAGCTGCATCCCTGTGTCCTGGGGCTCTGGGGTTCCCTTCCCTGCTGGATGGGACTGGTCCTTCAGCCCCAGTCAGGGGAGGTTCACTGCTCTGCTGGGTAGATCCGTCCACTGGTAACGAGACACAAAAATTACTGTCGTCCTTAAACTTTGGTCTTTAATTGCTCCATTCATGGCTCTCTTGGGATTTTTTTTTTCCTCTGTTTAATTATTTAAATTTGTATTGTGTCAGAAATGGGGTCAACTCTTTCTTAACTCTGGATTCATGAGATGCAAACACAGGGTTGTAGCTGTGTGTGGATTTTGAATTGAATAATTTATTTATAGAGTGACATTGCAGAAATAAAAACTGTTGTGGAGCTGTTGCTGCTAAAGCACATTTTTTCAGCGGGTGCAAATGTAGGTGCACTTCAAGCTGTCCCCTCAGCATGCCAGGCACAGAGGATTTCTGTGCTTAGACTCCAGTGGGGAAATGCTCTGGGGAATTTATCTGAGGCTGGGTTTTATGGGGGAAAGAGGGTATCTGGAACAACTTCCTCAGGACAAGAGGCTCCCAGTTCATCAGACCTGCATGAGGTTGAGCTGCTGGGCAGTTCTTGGTCGAAGGGAATGTGAGTGATACATAACAACTGCAGGTGGCTTTCCCTGATGGAAACCCCTCAGCTGAAAGGAAGGGCCAGTCCCTTCTCTAGGGGGGGATGATGAGTGAGAGGGAAAATCATTTGTCAGGATAATGCAGTATCACATGAAAATGCTGCCCTGAAAGGGTTTTTGTGAGCAGCAGAGGCTCTCACAGTTCTGTGATAGTTTGTTAATGTCACGTCCTTTGGGTGTTTTGCCTTCAGACAGAAAACAAGCCCAGAATTAGAGATCTCTGCTTGTCCCCAGACTGTGCTCTGGGCTCTGGCAGTGAGGATCCCTGCAGAAATCCATGGGGACAGGAGGACTGTGGTTTCTCCCTGTGAGTGATGGATCTTGGCAGGGCTCCTGATCCTCCTGTGGTGCTTTGGAGACAAGGCTGGACCCGGCCACAAATTGAAGGGGACACTCGGGTTGTTCTGATGAGACACTGAGTCTTCCCCACAACTGAGCAAGTGCAGATGCTTTGCAGAGGAGCCCTTTGCCTACAATTTACTTGTTTTACAACTTTTCCAAGAGCAGGGCTTGGTTCAAATCTAGAATGAGAGGAGGATTGGGGTGGATATTCTGTTTTTCTTTCCTGCCTTGATGTTTATTCCTTATGGGGAGGTTTGCCATGCACACGTTTTTAATACCTGGGGAAGGTGACAGACTGTTGGGACAAATCATCCAGAACAGTTTCATCCAGTCCCATCCTCTGCAAGGCTGCAGAGCTGCTCTGATCACCAGGTGATGTTGGGTGTCAGGAGGCTGAGGCAGCAGCAGGGGACAGCCCAGGTGAGCAGTTGTGATGCTCAGCCCCAGGGGAGGTGAAGTTCAGGGACCTTGGAACAGCATCTGCACTTCCAAATAACAGATTCACTGCACGTAAAATGCAGGGCAGGCAGGTTAGGAAAGGCTGGTTTCAAAAAGGCTGTGTCAAGGCACAGAAACCACATCAAAATAAACAGTGTGTGTGTAAAGGCAGAGTCATTGAGTCATGCAGTCATTTAGGGCAGAAAAGACCTCCAAAATCGTGGAGTTTAACCTTTGCCACAGCACTGCCAACCCACCACCATCCATGTCCTCAAGTGCCACATCAAGACGGGCTTTTTAATGTGACTGCACCCACCCCTGCCCTGGGCAGCCTCTGCCGGGACGTGACAACCATTGCCATTAAAAAAATTCAACTTAGTATCCAACCTAACCTTCCTTAGGGCATCTTGTCCTAAAGATACTTCAGTGGTAAATCAAAGAGGCATCATTTTCACTGTTTGTAGCAAATATTTGCTGGCACAGAGCCAAGTGGCAAAACACACAATCCCAACAGTTTTCTGAAGTTCTTTTCTACCCGTTACAGTGAGTGCACATGGATTATTAAACTGATACTCTGAACATAATTTGTAATTGAGTTGTTTGGGTAGTAAGGAGGCTGAGAGTTGCACTGTTGCACTCAGTAACTAGAGGTGCTTTGCCTGACTGTATGTTACATTAAAAATGAGTTTTGTTTAGAGGAATCAGCCACAGAATTCTCAGGGGGAGCCTGATTTGAGCTTGTTCTGTAAATTCTCGGGGCTTTCCCAGAGTTACAGAGCAGGTTTAGGCCCCAAGTTTGTTAAAATCCACAGGGCAGGTGTTTGTTGTCTCTCTGAGTTGTGTCACTCCGAGGATGTGCCACAGGCTGGGGGATGGAGGCATCAGAAATAAACACAGGTTGTATTTTCCAAGACTGTAGAGCAGGTTTGCCACCATGGGCTCAGGTTTTGACAGATCAGGAAGGACTTCCTGTTTTCCAAATGGTGCATTTTTAACTCACTTGTGGGTTTAAAACTGTGCCTTTATTTAAAAAGTTGTAATTTATATTTTTAAAAGCCCCCATCAGGGATATTAGATATTGAAGATGGTCTGTCTTAAATATTTCATTTCCTGGGTCTTGGCACCACTTTTCAGTCTTTCTTCTTCAAACTGATGGCTGCACCTGTCAGAAAAGCAGCTGATGTTCCATTTTGGCTCCAGCTTTGTTCACGAAACCTCCCCACAGCTGCTTCTGTTTCTTGTTCTTTCTAAATAATGTTTCACCCTTCCAACCTCTGTCCTTGAGGCTTGATCAGCTACATCTCTTAACACCCCTGCTTGCAGGTGTATTCCCTGAAATACTCATGGTTTTTGTCTACAACCTTGCCCAGAGGCATTTCTTACCCTGTTAGGGATATTTTCCCAACACTGGCGGTGTTGGCTCTTTCTGGGGTGTCAGGATGAATGGGACTGGGAGGGAGCAGTGTCAGATACAGCAGGGTTTGGTTATTTCTGTGCTGTAGAGTGGCTCTTGTTTGTAAATGGTGTGATGGATGTCTGGTCTGTGGCATAGCAGCCCTAACAGGGTCATGGGGGGTTTTCAAATGAAGTTTTTTGGGTTCAGACCTACAAAAAAACCTCATTTCTCCCTGGTAGTTCGTATTTACAAAAACATGCTTCTGTGCTCTGATCAACTATATATACACATATATATATACACACACATATATATATCTGTGTATACAAGTCAGCTGTTTGCTTCCATGATCTGCCTGAGAAATGAGATTTAAGAAAACTGAGATGTCTGTCTGCCAAAGCTGCTGATGCTGTAGGTGATCTCAGGCAAGGAATTCGGAAAGCTTTTGGAAATAGGAGAAAGGGGGAATGGCTTCCCACTGCCAGAGGGCAGGGATGGATGGGATATTGGGCAGGAATTGTTCCCTGGGAGGGGGTGAGGCCCTGGCACAGGGTGCCCAGAGAAGCTGTGGCTGCCCCTGGATCCCTGGCAGTGCCCAAGGCCAGGCTGGACGGAGCTTGGAGCAGCCTGGGACAGTGGGAGGTGTCCCTGCCCATGGCAGGGGTGGAACGAGATAGGATTTAAGGTTCCTCCCAACCCAAGCCATCCTGGGATTCTGTGTTTTTCTTTTCTTTTGTTTTAATAACCTCAGGCAAGTAATTTTCAAAGGGTTTTTTGTTTGTTTTACTGTAAAGGCCAGTGGTGGCTGCTGGCTTTGATGGAGCTGTGTTTCTCCTCTGTGGTTGAATGCAGAGCAGTTCATGGCACGTTTGGGCCGTGGGGTAAGGAGGGAGCTGTATTTAATGCCTGTAATGTCCATACAATCATTTGTAGCTGTACATATACCCCCTCACTGCTCTGCTACCTGGGGGATGGTGGAATTTCAGTTCCCTTCCCTGAGCTCAGCTCTGTGGCTCTGGAGAGTTTTGTTTGTGGCTCCAAGCTCTCGTTGTGTCACGACTGTGATTTTCTGAAGTGCAGAAAAGCAGCTCCCACTCTGTGCCTACCCTCCCCTCACCCCTGACCTGCCTCTCCAGGGTGGAATTTTGCTAAAGAGATGATGGATATGAAACTGTTTAAATTACAGCAGGTCAGGAGAGCAGGAATTTCACTCACATGGTGGTGACTGTAAATCCTGGGGGGGGTTCAAGGTCTGTCAGGCTGCCATTCAGAAATGGGCTGGATCTGGGAGGAAAAATGGCTCTTAGGGTTTCAGACACTCTGTTTGGATTGTCTTGCTGGGCTCTTACTCCTCTGTACCTTTATGAAACCACTCACCCCCAAAGCCTGAGCCAAGTGTTTACTCCTGGCAAAGCTGTTGCTCTGAGGGACAAAGGAACCACTGCAGCTCAGGGCTTGTGTCACCTTCTCCCCCAGAGAACCACACACACCTGAGGGGGTGACTTCCCAAACAGTGAGGACAGGCAGGATGATACTGCTGTCACTCAGACCCAGCCCTGTGTCCCCACGTGTGCTTTGGGGGCTCCTATCTGTAATTGGAATCCAGCAGCACAAGGAAGTCTAATTTTTAGGGGAGAAAAGCTGCACTGGTTTCCATTAAAATGTCTTTTTTCCCTAGGGACTGCAATTAATTGATATTAAACTGATAATTAATGCTGAGAGATGAATTTATGCTGTGGGATAAGGCTAATAAGGGTTCACCACATAAAAATACCAAATTTTCTCCTCTGCCTTGTGCTCTGTCCATTTGTGTATTCCCTCCATTTTGTGCTTGTTCCTCCCTTGTGTCCATGTGCTGTGATTCCAGGTGGAGTGCTGAAGTGTTAGTGTTTCATTCAGAAATAAAGTATTTTTATGTTGCCTTAGTGCAAACTCCCTTTAAGTTTTAAAGATTTATAATTTCCTTCAAGTTAGAATAACACACCAGAAGTCATGGAATCACTTTGGTAAACAAATGTAAGTGTAGATAAAGCAACCTAAGGCACCAGCTAAAAACACTTCCTGGGCGAACTCCCCAGGATGGATTTTATCCATCTTGCTTTCTGTTTTGACTAAAGCTCTAAACCATTTTCTGCTGTGACTTGAAACAGGAAAGGGCTGAAGGGTCAGGCTGGAATAACATACAGAGCCTGAGCCCCAGACAGCTGTAAGAGTCACCCATGGCAGAGTTAACCTCTCCTGCTGGATGCTGCTGCTTTTCCAGCTATTTAATCCGTGGTGTTTTCTTACTGAGGGGTCAAACTGAAGTGACTTTTGCCTTATACTTTCATCTTATTTTCTGCTCTCACTCTCCATGTGGGCTGCAAGGTTCAGGAGAGCATCCATGTGTTCTCTCTGAGGAAATAAGCATTTGAACTGAAGAGAAAGGTCTATCCCTGTCTTAAAATAAATAAATCCTAAGTGCTGTAGAGCAAACCAAGTCAGACTGTGGGACAGGAAGGTTGTGTGTGCTGGAACTCAGTGGCAGCCTGGCTGGCTTGGAGAGGGATTGATGGACAGGATGGGGTCCTGTCTGTTGACATGGAGACAGATCCAGCTGGAAACTGGAGTTTTTCTTACATAGCAAGAAGATCTATAATTCTTTCATAAAAAATTCCAGTTTGAAGGTTTTGTGAATGGATGGTACCACAAATCCTGGCAGCAGCTGGACCTCTCTTGCAGACTGGGTGCCTCAGGATGTTGCTCAGGGCACAGCAGGAAGAGTTCCTTCTGCCAGATGCCAAGTGGAAACAGTTAAACCCACATACAAATATTCTGGGATGGAACTGGCCTGGAGTTAGGGGAGCCCCCCTCAGAGACAAGCAGGATTCTTGTACTGATAATTGAAGTGTTGAAGAGATGATGGAGCAAAGTGAGGCTTTGACTGTGGGAATGAAAATGCAGGGAATGGTTTAAAACTGCTTCCCCTCAGACCTGCAGTGGGTAATGTCTGTGTGTTGGTAATGAAGGCATCACTGAGCTGCAGGATCAGGATGGGCTTGGGAAGAATGGGAATGGCAGTGACACTGCTGCTCTTCCCAGGTGCCACAGGATTGAGCTGAGCTTAAAGGAGTAGGAAATTACTCCAGGCTGTGGCTGCTCATCGTCCTCCTCAGGCCATTAGATCAGCAGAGCTAAAAATATTCCTAAAAATATCCAGAGCTGGGCTCTGGATCCCTGTCCCTCCCAATCTCCTCCCGTGCCAAGTGAAGCATCTCTGATCTGTGATCTCTCAGTGGTGCTGCCACTGATGGAGGCTTCAAATCTCTGGCTCACTGGAAATTAAATCATCACTTCTGTAATCTCCAGTCATTTCTTTAGCATGACATTTCTCCTTGCTTTGATAATCGGAAAGAAATCAGCAGCTCTGTGCAGAGGCTGAAATCTCCCCAGGCTCTCATCGTACATTTAATCCTACCCAGCACAGTAAGAGAGAACAGATCAGACTGGAAAAAGAGTAGGGATGAGACCAGGTTTTCCATTCCGTGAGGAATTCCACATTTGTTATGATGCTTTTCATTGTGAGCATTTCTGTAAAAAGAAATTTCAAAAAATACATTGTTTTTTTTTTTTCAAGAGGAACTTGTTTTTAAGTGAGTTGTCAATTTTTCCTTTTAAAGATCCTAAAACTATTTAATGGTGTTTTTGAAATCTTCACTTGATATTTGATTTTTTATTTTAAAGAACTTTGTCACAGCCAGGTTTGTAATTGAAGGTCTGAATCTGGGAAATCATTTTGTGCTTAACTTCACCTCTTATGTCCTACTGAAGTGAATGGGATTTAACTTCTGTAAATCAGGACCATTAATAATTAAGGAAATGAAAAGTAATTATTGAATTAAAAAACTAGAGGCTGATCAGAAATTTATTTGAGCAACAGTTTATGGAAATAATTAAAAACATGAAGAAGACATTTTTGCCATATGGATGTTGAGTGTCTGAAGCACCAGAAATGTTGAGCTTTGCTATAAAACACAGTTGACAACATGAGACCAACTTAACAGGCACTTACTTGTGTCTAATATTTTATTAACTCTCTAAATTTAAAAAAAATCCTTTTGCCAAACGTTTCTGGCACTTGAGAATTTGCAGGAAAGGGGAGCAAGATGTACAATTTTTATATTGGTATAGGAAGACCTTTGTAGTAGTTTGGATCTGGGATGAGGATGCTGTTGTTGCTGCTGCTTTGGCTGTGCCTCTCTGGCTGGGAAAATCCAGACTTTGCTTTCCTGTGATTTGTGCTGGAGATCTGAGGGGAAGCACTAAATGTTGTCCAGTTCCTTCCTCAATTGCTGCAGTGAGTCCTTCCTGTAAAGTTAATTGCATCCCATGTAAGCGTGGCATAAAAATTTGTCACTCAGGCTCCAAATCTGCAAAAACTTTTCTTAATACAACTTGAAGTCCAACCGAAAGCATGGGAGCTTTTTGAAATGAGTTAAGGCAGGCTTAAAATTGTAGGATATTGGTAAATACTCCCCTTTAGGGTGTTGGAATAACATTCTGCTGAGTGGAAATGTGTGTTAGTTATTGCTCCTGAAGTGCTGCTCTGTGCCAACACAGCCTGTGCATGGTGACTGTGAGTGAGACAGGAATTGGCAGCCCTGTTCCCAGAAAGTGAGGGGCAGGTGCTGAGCTCTTCTGAGAGAAGTGACAGGAACTGAGGAACAGCTGGACTTGGGCCAGGGCAGGGTGAGGTTGGATATCAGGGCAAGATTCTTCCCCCAGAGGGTGCTGGGCACTGCCCAGGCTCCCCAGGGAATGGGCACGGCCCCGAGGCTGCCAGAGCTCCAGGAGGGTTTGGGCAGCGCTGCCAGGGATGCCCAGGGTGGGGTTGTTGGGGGGTCTGTGCAGGGACAGGGGCTGGGATCTATCATCCTTGGTCCAACTCAGGATATTCCATGATTCCATGAAGTATCCTATGATCCTTTTGCACAAGAGCCTGAAGTCCACAATCCCAGGCTGAATGAGTGACCTGGGAATGGTGATGAGGTTCCGACCTCCAGGCACCCACACCATCCCTCTCCTGGAGCCTGGGCTGCTGACAGGGAGAGCTCAGGGAGAGCTCAGGGATGGGAGAGCTCAGGGATGGGAGAGCTCAGGGAGAGCTCAGGGAGAGCTCAGGGAGGGGAGGGCTCAGGGATGGGAGAGCTCAGGGAGAGCTCAGAGAGAGCTCAGGGATGGGAGAGCTCAGGGATGGGAGAGCTCAGGGAGAGCTCAGAGAGAGCTCAGGGATGGGAGAGCTCAGGGATGGGAGAGCTCAGGGAGAGCTCAGAGAGAGCTCAGGGATGGGAGAGCTCAGGGATGGGAGAGCTCAGGGAGAGCTCAGAGAGAGCTCAGGGATGGGAGAGCTCAGGGATGGGAGAGCTCAGGGAGAGCTCAGAGAGAGCTCAGGGATGGGAGAGCTCAGGGATGGGAGAGCTCAGGGAGAGCTCAGAGAGAGCTCAGGGATGGGAGAGCTCAGGGATGGGAGAGCTCAGGGAGAGCTCAGAGAGAGCTCAGGGATGGGAGAGCTCAGGGATGGGAGAGCTCAGGGAGAGCTCAGAGAGAGCTCAGGGATGGGAGAGCTCAGGGANGGGAGCTCAGGGAGAGCTCGGGGATGGGGGAGCTCAGGGAGAGCTCAGGGAGAGCTCAGGGATGGGGGAGCTCAGGGAGAGCTCAGCTGGTTGCTTAGCAGCTGCGAGCTGCAGTTTGGAGGTGCAGGAGCCGAGGATCCCGGTTCCCTTCCCGTGCTCCAGCTCTGCTGCCTGCCTTTGCTCCAGGAGCCTCCCGTGGGGCCAGAGACACTGCTGCTGGTGTGGGGTAAGCTGTCCCTGCTCATCCATCACCTTTCCTGCTGCTGTCAGCCCTGTGAGTGAGCGGGATGGTGTGGGACAGGCTGATCCTGCACGCCCTGGCACAGCAGGGGCTGACCCAGCTTTGCCTCCCAGCTGCATTTAACTCTTACTGCCCTCATTCATGGCATGCAGACTGCAGAGCTACAGGCCAGCCTTTAAACCTGAAATACAATGGAATCAGTGACAGGTTTAGGATCATTTGACAGATCATTTTGTTGTTTGAGTAGTCTGTAGGAATGAAATGCCTGGTTTGGTGGCAGAGGCAGGTCCAGGATCACAGGGATTTCTCAGGCTGCTGTTCCCTACGTTGGTGACTTAAGCTTGAAGGTCACACTGGCAGCTCAGTGAGAGAGCAAGAATCCCTTAATTGCAAAAAATGGAGAAATGGGGAAGGCTGACAGCTCCCTGAAGACAATTAGCCTTGCACTCCTGGTTTTATTTTTCTTCTTTAGACAAAAAGTGAAATGACATAATATGAAAATCCCAAAGCATTTATCCTGTGTAAGTGCCTCTTTGTAGGATTGTGAAATATGGTGATTTCTCATGAGCTGAAAAGCAGAGTTTATGGGCACAGTCACAGTGTGGAGTTGTCTTAAAACATTGGGACAGAATGTAGCTGGGTTGGAGGGTTTATATCTGCAATTGCCTCACAGGCTTTGGATATTAACGTAAAACTGATACTCAGAAGTTTGCTGATAAAGAAATAAATGTAGAGGACTTCCGATTGGGAATTCAGAGTAGGCCATGCCTGTATCCCAGGGGAGAGGGCACCTGGCAGAGCCCAGCCAGGCACGCACAGCAGGTCACCATTTACAGCTCTGTTTCCAGTTGTGTCCCCCCTTACACCACGAATCCCCTGCTTTCTGCTCCACTTCCAGGCATCCCTGTGTCACTTCCAGTCCCTGGCCCTGCCTCTGAGTGCCTGTGGAACCTGGAGCGATCTAATTCTTTGATTTCTTCCACATCCCTGGAAGTGTCCCAGGCTAGGCTGGATGGGGCTTGGAACACCTGGGATAGTGGGGAGGGGGTGGCACTGGGTGGGCTTTAAGTTCCATTCCAACCCAAGCCATTCAGGGATTCTGTAATTAATGACTCTTCATAGAAAAGTGCTTTGACCTGTAAACTGCTGCATTAATACAACATTTTTTATTGATTATAGTAGGCTGTAGAGCATTTAAAAGTCATCATTAGATATTAAAAGCTTCACAAAGCAAACTGTTCCATGCTGCCACAGTCCCTTCCTTGTTCCCTGGAGCAGTCTGTATCTTGTCTGTATTTTAACTGCGGAAATGATATGCACTTAGGAATAAGTCTGCAGCTAGAGTTGCTCGTCATGGATTGTTTTCTTAATTCAGCTGAAGGTTTGCCTGGGGCACCTGGCAGAAATTTTGTAGCTTCAATCCTGCCTTCAGATCTCTGGGTTTATATGCTTCTATCTGTTTGGAATCTAATTTCATGGTGTTTATTCAACCACTTGGTGATTTTCGTTTGTGCAAGGGCACCTTGTGTAGGAAAATGCTACAAAATCCTTGTAAGACAGGTGGAAGTTAAAGCTCTAGAATGGTCTCATGATGCTGGGCTACATCCAAACCCATGGTTAAATAATTAAAACAGGACCACTAACAGCTGGTTTGAGCAGGAATGGCTGCTGCAAATTAGAACATAAAAATGTTACCTGCAAATTAAAAGATGAAAATGTTACTCAGGCACTTTGATCGCTTTCAGATGTTTCAAGGAGAAAATGCCATTTCTGCTCAGATTTCCCTTTCCTAACCCTCAGTGCTGAGGAGCTGCTGACAGTGTGGCTGTGCTTGTGTGTGCAGGGCAGGAGCTGGATCGTGAAGAGGAGCTATGAGGATTTCCGGGTGCTGGACAAACACCTCCACCTGTGCATCTACGACCGCCGCTTCTCGCAGCTGGCAGAGCTGCCCCGCTCCGATGCCCTGAAGGACAGCCCCGAGGTAAAGGGTCCCCCTGGGGCTCCCAGAGCACATGCACCACCCAGGCACTGGCATTTGTTCAAGGAATGACCTCCAAGGGAGCTTCAGTTGGATATCAGGGACAGTTTCTTCACAGAAAGGGCTGTTGAGCATTGGAAGGGGCTGCCCAGGACGGTGGTGGAGTCACCATCCCTGGAAGTGTTCAAGAGTATATGGATGTGGCACTTGGGGACATGGTTTAGTGGTGGACTTAGAGGTCTTTTCCAGTCTCAGCAATTCCATGTGTTTCTAGTACAGAGTAGTTTTAACATAGCCTGGGTTACATTTGAAAATTGGCTACCACGAATAAAGTCAGTGTTCTCCAACCCTAATTTCAGTGATCTAAAGGGAAATGTCCAGATAAATTAATTAAGCTTCTGAATCTGGAATGGTAATTGACTGTCAAGAAAGCAGCTGTCCTGTGGTACCATAGATGTAAATTTGGTTTTGTCTTTGGAAACTTTGTCAATGATGTGGGTATTTCCTGGCTTAGTGTTACCAACTCAACATTCCCAGGAAACCATGCTGTCAAAGGCTGCAGCACTGCAAGAGCAATCCCACTTGGAGTGCTAGACTTCTATTTTAAACTGAATATTCCTGAAGTGATTTTTAAGAGCATTTGCATTAGTGTGTCATTTAAATGGTCTTTAAAAAGCTCTTTTTGCTCAGTGAGTGTTTTTTTCTCAAAGAGATACTTTTTATTTCTTGGCTTACTGTCTTCACCTGGAGTATGATGAGCTGGAATTACCTCAGCTTCTCACTGCTGATAATGGAAAGATTTATTCATGTCCAGAAAAATCCCCTGGAAAGCAGCAGGTGCATCTTAGCTGCATCATTTCGGAGGATGTGGACACTGAAATTAGTACCCCCTGGAATTTTACAGGGTGTTTGCCACCGTAAGGAGCTGATCATACAGTCCCATCACTCAGCAGAGAGACTGATTTATCACTTGCTTTGGCTTCACACAGGGTATTTCTGAGGAGAATTTAAAGTTTCAATTCAGCAGAAGCAGCAATATTTGGACCAATGAATTCCTGGTTTATTTTTAATTATATTTTAGGCATTCCTATCTCTTGAATCCTTATTTGTACCACTGATTTAATTGGACTTTTGAGCATGAGCCTGAAAATCTGCATTCTGTCCGCAAGCACAGAGGATGAAGATGCTGAACAGCTCTACTACTCTGTGAAATGTAACTCTGCAGCTGTGGGGTGTCTCATCATATATTTTTTATTTTCAATTGGCCACAGCAAAACAGATGTTTGAGGAGAACAATGTTTGAAACAGTCCTGCAGATTCTGGGCTACAATGCTGCTTTATACCACTGTCACTGTGAGGCTTTGGAAAGACCTCAGTGGCTTCTCTGTAATAAAAACCAGTTTACTGTTACAGAAGGGACATTGCAAAGTGTATTTTTAAACCCCTCTTCTACTGCTTGAAATATTACTCTTTGGGCAGAGGGTCAGTCTGAGTTGCCAGATTCTTAAGGCTTTGCAGGAGAGTGGAAGTGGCAGCCAGGGGTTTGTTCACTGAGTGGTTCTCAGGTGTGTTTGGTGGCCCTGAGACACGAGTTGTTTGTATGTGAAGTCCATGATGAGGGGAAGGCTTTAGATTTAAGGTATCCTGACAAGGGAAGTTATGAAAATCTGCATGAATCTTACAGAACCATAATAATAACTTCATTACTTTCACAGAGAGCTGCTTCCTTACCCTTTCTTTTGGTGTAACCATTATAACCCTGTGTGTAGCTTGCTGTCCTTCGAATGACAGAAATATATTTATTTGCAGAAGGGAACATATGTCTGTAACCCTGGCCTGTGGCAGTGGGTGATTTCTGGTCTCCCTAAGCCTGCAGAAGGGTCTCCAGAGGAAGGTGCATTTAACAGAAGCACTGTGTGTGTGTTTGTGTCCCAGCTGGTCACCCAGATGCTGATGGCTTACCTGGCTCGGCTCTCCAACATTGCAGGCAACAAGATCAACTGTGGCCCTGCCCTCACATGGATGGAGGTACAGCACAAACCTGGGGGGGTTCCTTGGTTCCTGACCTTGGAAACGCAGCAGATACACACCTGCTCTTTCCAGACCTGTTGATGTCACTGAAAGTCTCCTGAAAGCTTTATTCCCCTGTTACCAACACGTAGAAGGTGTAGGATACAGAACCAGTATTAAGAGTATGGGAGTTTTTTTCCTTGTTACGTGGATTTTGTCTCTCAGAAACACACTGTGCTGCTGATATTCACAAACAGAGGAGGTGGCAGTCCCAGTGGGCATGGGAAATGTCCTGGGAGTCCTGAGAATGCCTGGTTCAGGCTGAATCTCCCAGTAACGGGTTGCAGAAGGCTCACTTATTTCAAAGCTCACTTATTCCTGCTCTCCTTTTTGCCAAGGCAATACTGCAAGTGTGGCACATTTCTAAAACTCAGCTATCTGTTTTGTGATGTTTTCCTGCTCTCTTCGGTTTTTTTAAATCATTTTCCCCTGTAGTAACTCCAAACCCAGTAAATATTCCATGCTCCTGTTGGCTCCCCTGCAGACAGAGGCAGCCTTGTGCTTGCAGTGGCACAGTTTGTGTGTTGTGAACTGCAGCTGCAGCTCTGCTTTCAGGTTTAATGGTCTTGTATCCTTTAAACAATAGCCCTTGGTGGGGAGGAGGGCAGGGAATGCTGGCTGAGTGTCCAGCTGTCCCTGCTCAGGCTGGCTGCAGACGTGTGGCTTTCCATTGCTGCACACCAGGAATAGAAACAGCTATTAATAGACTGTTGCAGCTCCTTTTTAAATGCTTCTGATAAGGATTGAGTGTGTTTTCCTGCAATTTTCCCCACTGATATCCTTTTCACCCTGAAATCCTTTGGGACGAGAAAAATCTTGGAAAGCTGCAAAGGGAGGGAGAAGTTGTAGAGAGAAATAAGATGTAGGACTGACAGCAACCCAGTGGGCCTGGAGATCACAGCAAACCCAGAGCACACACAGTACAGAATAACCTTTGTGACTCACTGGGAATCCTACAGGATTTTACACAGAAATCTGGGAGTTTTGAAAGTAGTTTGATGATTGCAACGGGGGAGGTGTGCATGTTTTCTTTAAAAAAAAAAAAAAAAGGGTGGGAGAAAATGGAAAGCAACACTAGTTTTTGGTTTGACAGCATTTCTTCTTCCCTCAGTACCTCAAGCATTAATTCCACCTTGTAGGGGGATTTTGTAGCACATCTATATTGCCATGGAAAACCACCCTGATTTGGTGTTAAAGGGAGGTGCAGACCCTCACTGTGTGTTACTGTTTGTACACAAAGCTGCACCAATCCAGCATTTCTGTCCTCGGTGGATGGGCACACCCGACCTTCTGGAACCCCCCAGTGAGCTGTTCTGCTTGTGCTGTGCCCTCTCTCCTGGGGCCCCAGGCTGGGATGTCTCTCTCCATCTGCTTGAAGCCTCTGCTCCACTAAAATGCCTCCTCACTTGTCCTCAGCTGCCTCACAGTTTCCTGTGCTCTTTGTTTCAGATTGATAACAAGGGGAATCACCTGCTGGTCCATGAGGAATCATCCATTAACGTCCCTGCTATTGCTGCTGCCCATGTCATTAAGAGATATATTGCTCAAGCAGCAGATGAACTGTCCTTTGAGGTAAATAAAGCACTTGCATTCCTTGTTGTCAGCTACAGATGAGTGTAATCTGTTTGTCTGGGCCTGTGTGCCCATCAGGAATATGTCCAGGCACTTCCACAATGTTTTGTGAGGTGAAGCTTGGAAGATTGAGTTAAATACTCGATCTGCAATGAGTTGGATACAGGCAGATGTTCAGTCATCTTTAAAATACAGCTTTACTTGGCATTAGTATCATCTGATTAACTAGCTCCTGCCAGCTCCTCTGGGCTGTCCCTGGGCAGAGTCCATGCATTTTCTGTTCAGGATGACTGTCCTGTGTGTGTGGACACAAGTTTCATTTCTCTGTGCCCAGGTTACACCAGCCATGTTCCTCTGAGCAAGGCCCTGCCAATAACCACTTTTAAGAGCTTTTGCTCCCGTGAGAAGTAAAGAACCAGACTGGCAAAGGATTGCTACTTAAAGAGCAGGTGATGAGCTAAAACTGGTCTGAAAATCAAGTGCAGGAGCTGCTGTGCAGCAAATCTCTGAATCTCAGGATGGTTTGGCTTGGGAGGGACCTTAAAACCTGTCCCATTCCACCCCTTGCCATGGGTAGGGACACCTTCCAGTCACCCAGGTTGCTCCATGTCCCATCCAAGATCTCCAGATCAGACCCTGGGAGTTTTTGGCTGTCTGGCAGTTGTCTATTTTACCCAAAAAGCAGCAATCTATGCTCTGCCCTGTCCAATGGTGCTATTTCTACAAAATGCGTGAAGGAAAACAGTGCCCTGAGGAGCTTTGTGATCATGTCCTTGGTGTGCAGCACAAGAAGGAAAAATAGCTCTGATAGTCTGGTGCTGCTAGGGGATTGTTCGTGTTCAAACCAAGGCAATTATTAGTGTACCCCAAAGAACTGTGTGATCAGAGGGACGTGTAGACATGGCAGCTCTGAGCTGGAATCCAAGCAGCACAGGATCTAGGCTGGTTTTCAGCTCATGAGAGCACTGAAATGACACTCCCTGCGTGTCAATTTTGCTCTGTGCAGAGGGGAAACTGAGGCACGTGTGGTTTCCAAGGGTGTGCAGTGAGACACCTCAGCAGAACTGGCATGGAACAGGATCAAGGGTTTTACAATGCTGAGTCCTGTTCCCTAGCCCAGAATATCTCTTTATGTTTACAATTCTTAATTTCTCATAGGCAGTTGCACAAGCAGCTGACTGGGGTTTGCTCCCCAGTTCTGAGGAACATCCTCAGTGTCTCTGCTCCTGTGTTGGCAGCAGTTTCCTTCATGGACATTTGCTTTGCTTTTGGTTCACTATTTGCTGGAGGAAGTCACTTCCCCATGTCTCAGTCATCCCTGTCTGCAAACTGGGGATGTGTTTTCATTTCTGTAAAATACTTTGAGATCCATCAATGTAAAATATCTGGGGAAAGTTGGGCATTACTGGCACTAGTTTTTGCCCTACCTACCTGCAGTATTTATTTAGGTTCAGCCCCTTCTCATTTTCTTTAATAGAGGAGACACAACCTGTAATAGAGGAGATTCAAACCAAGCCAAATCTAGTATTGATTATCCTGATTTCCTTTTGAACTACTGCAGTATTACATTTTTGTGGGAATGTGCAAAGCTTCAGAAAACCTGTCTGGTGTCCTTGGCCATTTTCCATCCTGTTGCTGTAGCACCACCTCTCTTCTGTTCACTTCCTAACCCTGGGCAGCTCATCTGGGCAGTTTGGGAGCTCCAAAGGCAGCTCTTCACTCTTTGCTGTGAGAGGGAGCAAGCAGACACATGTCAGTGCCTACAGACACGAGGACAGGGAAGGTAGTAAAAAATCACTTCAGCTGCTTGAGAAGATTTTCCCGAGTGTTTAACCAGAACCCTTCTGTACCCCATGCCAGGGAGCCTGCTGCTCTTCGGGCCCTTTTCCTTAGGAATAGCTGTGTGCTGTGTCCTGGATAATCCAGGAACTCTTTCCCCTCACAGCTCGGCTTTGCCAAGGCAGATGTGCAGCTGCTACAGAGTTCTGCAGTTTTTTGCAATGCTGAGATTGTGGTGATGGAACTGTGCTCTCCTCCTGGCTGGTACTGATGCTGTCAACCTTTTGCAGGTGGGAGACATAGTGTCTGTCATAGACATGCCACCAAAGGAGCTGACCTCGTGGTGGAGAGGCAAACACGGGTTCCAGGTAAGCACCAGCACAGCCATGACAGTGGGACTGGAATAAAAGCAGGAACCTCAGTGTTCTGTTCCTAGAGCTGCTGTGCCAGCTCAGGGTGACTCAGGGGACGAGCAGGGTGTCCCTGCCTTGGTGTCAGGGGACTCCCCTTCTCTCTGGACTGGGGCTGGAGCAGACTTGGGGTCTCCACTGGAAGTTTCTGTCCTTGCTCACCACAGGAAGGAGGGCTGGCTGTGGCCTGTGATGGACAGCTGGCCTGATGTCAGTGGAAGCTTGTGCTGCACCCCCTCCAAGGCAGCTGACACTGTTACTCACATCATCCCCTTCCTTCCAGTAGCTAAAACCAGATCAGGCAGAACATAGAGGATTCAGAGAATTCCAGCTGATGAGACAGTGCTGCTGACTTGGACAAGCCACCCATCCATGTCTGTGTTTGTTGTGTGGTGTCAGTGTTGCTGGTCCCTGTGAATGTCACAGCACCGAGATGGAGACTGAACTTTCAAAAGGTCCTAAGCATACCTGGGGATTAGGTATCAACCTTGAGTGTTGGAATGGCGCTGTCCTTCCAAGGAGTTTTTAATCCCTTGGGTTTTGCTGTTAGGAAATGTAAAAGCTGTAAAAGTCTCTATCAGCCAAGCAAACCCCAGAGCCACTGGAGGTTGGGAGGACTGACTTGTGCCCTGTCTCACATTTCAGCTGCTTTCAGCCACAGGGATTTCCTTCTACAGCTGCTGTCTGTGCGTGGGTGGCATGAGGAGCTGGCTCTGCAGAGGCTCAGGATGGTCCAGACACTTGTGTAATTTGGCATGGAAAGTCTTCTCAAGGCTGCTCAGGTTTTCCCTGACAGACCTTTCTGTGCCAGACCCAGCCTGTGGCCTGGCTGTTGTCAATGCCCAGCAGTTGGATCTCCCAGTCCCAGCTGGATGCAGTGTAGTTACACCGTGCCAGTGCTGCCTACTCAGCCAGGGCACATGAGACACAGCTTTTGTTGGTTTTGTGTCAGGCCTGGGAGTTCAGATGACATCTCATTTATAAAATCAGAGTAGGATGCACATAGAATACGGCTCTGAAATTTAGTTTGTTTCTAGAGTGAACACCCTGGTACTGCTTGAACAAGCTTTTGATTCGGAACTGTGTTGTGGCTTTGCTGGACTTGTGTTCTAATCTTAGAAGCCTAAAAGCTTCTAAATATTTGCTTTACTGTCATAGAATCACAGAATGGCTTGGGGTGGAAGGGACCTCAGACATCAGTTCCAACCCTCAATCAATTAAATTCTGTAATACTGCTTGCAGTGATCAGCCTATGCCATGTTTAATTTCCAAGTGAATCAATAAAGCAAAACAAAGCTACTCTGTGGTCTGGGCCTGAGCGTGGACACTTTGCAGAGTTTGGAATCCCTGTGTGGGATGTAGATCCCATTATTCAGTGTGGGCTCCCTGCTTGCCATCAAGCTGGCTGACATTGGGGCCATGTCTGAAGAACAGCAGTGCTGATTAAAGGCACCAGAAGCAAGGCAGCCCCTCTGCAGTTTGCCACAGCTTCGTGCCTCTCAGATCCTGTTGTGCTTTCCTAGCATTAAAATATGGTGATGAGCAAAGTGCCTGAAAAGGGAGATTTCTGTGTCCCTGCACAGTCAGGCTCCTGACACAACAGATCTGAACAGCTGCAGGAATACAGCACCATATTCTGGCTTAACAGAAAATTAGGGGTGGGATAATCTTGTGTCCTTAATGACAAGCAGGAGTGGTCACAGTGTGATCAGGTGATGGCCACACACACCATGGAGATGCAGCTCTGTGTTCCCACAGCTCCAGGAGCTGTTTCTGCTCACAGTTTTAACCTGTGTGTCAAGTTTAAGGCTCATGAGCTCTGAATGTACAGAAAATGTACATTTCTTGACGGAATGAAGTCTTTTGATGAAATGAGCAGTGAGAATTCAGAGAAAGGGAATTTATCTCTGGTGTTGCTACACCAGACCTAGAGATGAGTTAGAGGCAGAAATGTCCTTGATGGATGCTCAAAACGTGCATGTAGGTGAAGAATGTTGTTATAGCAATAGGTGTGGGACAGATGAAGCTGTGCAGTCTCTAAAGCATTTGTTAGAGCAAACAGTTCTGTTCCTGTTTAGGAACATTGCAATGATAGCAATCTGTTGATCCAGTCATTTGAATTAATGAAATAAATCAACACAGCCCCTCTTGCCAGATGGTTGTGATTCTGAGAGCAGATAAAAGGAGGAGGTCCTGCCACCAAATGTTTGGACAGTTTGTCCTGTTATTTCTCTGGTTTTTGCTTCATCTTAGGGAAGGAGCAGAGTTTTATCAGCCAACCACAGCTTCCATTATAAATCATGTCTTGATAGGAAGAGAGCAAGAGGAGGGGAAAAAAATTCCTTGTTTCACTGAAAAGGGAAAAAAATTACTGCTTGACTTAAAGGAACTCCTCTGTTTTTGTGCATTTGAAGGAGATGTGAGCTGTGTGTGCCCAGGCAGAAGTGCCTTCACTCCTGCCTGTCCTGCACCCTTTGGGGTAACAGGGGGGCTGTGGTGAGGAACTGGAGGCAGCTCTGCAGATGTCAGGCACAAACCAGCTCTGGCAGGCTGCAAGCACCTGCACCTTGGATTCAGCATGGAAGTCAGAGTGTTCCTGCCAGCCAGAGCTGTGCTTCAGGGATGACTCAGTGGGTTTGTATTCATCACACTTCCCTGTGCTCTCTGCACACCTGAGCTCACGACTGCATTGCAACACCCCTAATCCTGTGTGAACAAAACAACCCACCAGGCTTCTTAGCATTTGCTCTGCTTAAAGTAAAATGATTTTTAAGATATTTTTCCTCAAGCCTTTTTCTCTTCTAGTGCCCTCAGTGTGAGTCAGTGCTTTCTCTGTAAGATTGTTACCTAAATTACAGCCACCTCCACATTAACAGCCTTCAGTCCTCTTTGTTCTGCTCTGCTTTTGCTTCATGCTTTTCAATCAGTAGCTCTGTGTCAGGGAGCTGAGTCACTGGGGACAGGCCCAGTTTGATATGCAACTGCCTTTGGATGTCCTGAATTGTTCTGGTTTTTGGGAATAGTTTCCTGAGGTGCAGAGCTGCCCCACGACCTGCACTGCTGGAGAGGTGACAAAACCAGGGTGTGCAGCCAGGGGGGACAGGGCTGATTTTAATCAGGCTGTGATTGCAGCAACTTGAACTGGTTGTGAGACTGCAGCTCCCAGTTCCACGGAATCCCAGGATGGTTTGGGTTGGGAGGAACCTTAGAGATCATCCACTGCCACCCCCTGCCATGGCCAGGGACACCTTCCACTGTCCCAGGCTGCTCCAAGCCCCGTCCAGCCTGGCCTTGGGCACTGCCAGGGACCCAGGGGCAGCCACAGCTTCTCTGGGCACCCTGTGCCAGGGCCTGCCCACCCTCACAGGGAACAAATCCTTCCCAATATCCCATCCATCCCTGTCCTCTGGCAGTGGGAAGCCATTCCCTGTGTCCTGTCCCTCCATCCCTTGTCCCCAGTCCCTCTCCAGCTCTCTGGTTTCCCAAAGTGCTGCTGGCACACCAGTCAGGAATGGATAATCAACACGTGCCATCCCACACAGACATTTTTTTGTGAATAAAAGAAATCAAAGTAGTTTTGTGGCCCAGGTGTTCAGCTCTCTTCAACAAGAGCTCAGGACAAGAGGAGTTAACAATCCTGTTCCTTCTGTCAGTGGTGCCTAAAGTGGGAGAGCATTCAGCAGGGGCTCCTTTGGGAATGGGGTGAGGGTGTCCTGCTCTCTGTGCAGTCACTTGCCAAAGACTCAATGAAAATTCTGCTCAGGAAGACCAAACAGACCATAAAAAGTTGCAGTTTCGCTGTCAGGTTTTGCTAGGCTGTCATCAGATTTAGTAGGAAAAGAGAAAACTTTTTGACTAAAATTGAACCCACACTTTAGATTATCTCAAACCCAAAAAAAACAATCCAAATGTCTCAAACAATGCTTCATTTGCCATTTACATTGCTGGTACTTCCTCATTTGTTTGAATTCTCTCTCCATACACTGAAAATTATCATTGTTACTCTGACTTTTCCCCTTAAAGCCTCTTGTGTCCTCCTGTTTTAGCTGCCACTGGCATAGAAGTGAAAAGGTAAAGCTGTAATAGGTGTTGTAGAACAGTTCTCATGCACCAGCAGCCTGCACCTTCCTCCTCTGCTGAAGGTGTGCAGTGATATATTTAACCTTTAGGTGACCTTGTATTTATCTAAATATATACTACCCTGGCTATTAATTTTCCTACATTGCCAAATCCTTTAATCCTGGCTCGAGCTCTAATCGTGCCTTGCTACATCTGTTGAGATTAACTCTTGGACTAAACTCATTTATTTATACAAAATCATGGAAAACTTCCCATGGGAGGAGAAGCAGCATCTTTTAAGTGGGTGGGAATGAGGCACAAGTTGTGGGTTATAACCCTGACAAGGATCTCCTGGGGATCTTTGCAAGAAAAGTTAAAATAAGTAAGTCAGAAAATGTAATTGATTTCTAACAGTGAGTTTACATCAGGGAGCCAGCACAATTCTTTGCCCCTAAGAAATCCATTGTAATTACTGGTGTGAACATGGCAAAAGTGATACATGGGCAGCAGGCAGAATGCTTAATTTGGGAAAATTCTGGGATATCTGGAAGCAATGACATAGCCATTCAGGGTCTTTCATTTCTGAATTCTGGTTAGTGGGTTGTACAGTGCATTCAGAAACAGGAAAAATATTGTGTTAACAGTCAAAGACAATGCGTTTTGATTACATGTCCAACATTTGATTGATTGTCTAACAGTTTGGGATCTGGGGCTGGGTTTAGATCCAGATTTAGATGATTAATTAATAGAAGGTTGGGGTCCCAAGACTTTGGGTTCCTTTACACATCTCAGGCACAGACAATGTGGGCAATTACTGAGAATGAAAGAAACTTCATCACCCCAGCTGTGGAGTTTCCCAGATGATGTCTGTGTGGTGGCTGAGACCTTCCCTGCATCTGTGCATTTTTCCTAATTTAAAATTTGCCTCCTGTATCTCTCACATGGGAAATGTCCAGCAGGGACCCTCAGCTACAGTGAAGTGTTAAAGGTGGGGCTGTTCAGCCTGGGGAAGAGAAGAGGAGGTTGTAGGGAGACCTCAGAGCACCTTGCAGTGTCCGGAGGGGCTACGAGGAAGGTGGAGAGGGACTTTGCATCAGGAGCTGATGTGACTGGACAAGGGGGGATGGTTCATAATGAGAAAATGAAATTTTATGTTGGAGGAAACTCCTCCCTGTGAGGGTGGGCAGGCCCTGGCACAGGGTGCCCAGAGAAGCTGTGGCTGCCCCTGGATCCCTGGAAGTGTCCAAGGCCAGGCTGAATGGGGCTTGGAGCAGCCTGAGACAGTGGAAGCTGTCCCTGGCCATGGCAGGGGGTGGCAGTGGATGATCTCTAAGGTTCCTCCCAACCCAAACCATCCTGAGATTCCATGATTTAGAACCATGAAGTGTATTTTGTTTAAACACCAGCACTTCTGTGTCTGTGTCACTCAGCCTGTTCCTTGGCATCTCCCAGCAGAGCAGATCCCTGAGCTGCCAGAGGAAGGGCCTCTGTATGTGGTGCTGCTGTTCATGCTCATTTTCTTGTGTTAATTGGCACATTTCTGTCTGTAAACTGCAAAAAATCCCCACTATGTTCCATAACTCCAGGATACCATGTCCTTGCAGACCTGGCACACCTAGCTGAGGGAGTGGCTGGTGCAGCCATACCTCTGTTGGGTTTTGGGTGGGTTCTGTGAGTCACTTGTGATGTCCAGGCCAGTCCCAGGAACAGGGAACCCCAGCTCAGAGCACAGGTTCTGCTGGCCCACAGTGCTGCTCCTGCAGGTTCTGCCCTGAGCTCTCAGAGTCTTAACAAAAATGGTGTTTCAAGTCTGTGACATTGAGTGTTATGGGTGACAGCTTGTCCTTGTGCTTGGGCAGAGCATTGCCCTGCTGGATGTTGGGGGTGTGGGAAGGGAAAGGGTCTGCTCTGATAACTGTTGCTTTCTTTGGGAGATTTGGAATAACTTCAGTCTGGACATGTTTGCTGGGACACCCCACACATGACACTGCCACTAAACTGCTGGGAGGTTGGTGGGTGAAAATCAGCTTGGAGCAGGAAGGAGATCAATCTTTTTCCATGGAGCCAACAGGGAATTGTGTACGATGAATTAATGGAGGAGGGACTGTGTGCCAGGTGACTGCCCTGTGCCTCCAGAGGATTTCATGGATGTGCCAACATGACTGGCACAGTCCTGGCTCAGTCCTACTCAGATGAGCTCGGGGCCCGTTCTCTGGCTCTTTGCCTCATGTTCCTGTGGTGTCTGAGCAGGCTTGGGCTGCCTGCAGTGACTTGGTGCTTCCAGCTGTCCCAGTGGCAGGCCTGGCCACGGGACAGGGGATCCTGCCCTGCCTGAGATGAGGAGTCTGGGGAGAGCAGTGGTGCCTGAGTTACATCTCACGATACAGGAGCTATGCTGGGTGAGAAACACGGAGAAAAGGTGGGGAAAGATGCACTGAGGATTAAAGTTACCAAAGGTCTGCTCTGGTTTGACTTTCACCTGGGATGAGAGCAAGAAGGAAGATGCTGGGAAATAAGAGAGAAGGTGGGGGTACAGGGAAGTGCCAAACTCTCCTCTGGACACAGCTTAGCCTGAATCTTCAAACAGGGAAAGGGAAATAATTCCACTTCTCCCCGGACACAGCGGCCCTTGAGTGGCATGGGAATGTCTGCAGGCACATCCTACTCCAGGAAAACATTAGCATCCTTCCCATAGCCTTTAACCCTTATTCTGGTTTAGAGAGATTCTCCAGCATTTCTGCCTTTGAGGGGCTAGGAGAAATGGTGAGTTAAAAGTCAGTGCAGGGACACTGCAAATTAACATTTAAAGTTAATCACTCCAGGACCTTGCAGTGCCTTGGACTCTCAGATTGTTCTCTCTCAGGGTGCTGGCAGCAGAGCAGAACCTGCAGTTGTCAGTGTTTTGACTGCTGGTCACTTGATGCTGGATAATGTCAGGGAGCATCAGGCAAGGGGAGCTGAGGGGGAGATTTTGTTTGAACAGTTCAGATCATAACACTCCATTTCCTCTCTCTGTTTTACTCCAGGTTGGATTCTTTCCCAGTGAATGTGTTGAACTCATCAATGACAAAGTCCCTCAGTCTGTGACCAATTCAGTGCCAAAACCAGGTGTGTAAATCAGCTCTTTTTGATGCAGTGAACTGGACTGGAGTTCTCTCTGTGTGTTCCATGTTTAATATGTCCTTCACACGTGTCATGAATGTTGATCATCCCCTGCACATCCTCATTCCCCTTTCTGTGTGTCGATCACCCACACGTTGCCACTCTCTGGGGAGTTCCCACTGTTGAATGTCTTTCACATGCTGTACAGACTTGTATCAATGTCCACCTTCTGCCTGATTCGAAGGATTTAAGCCTGTCAGAATTTTAAGTTGCTTTGAGCAGTCTGTAATGAGAGATTCCATGAAACATCCCAGTTCTGGGTGGTCAGGGAGTGTTGCATGTCAGGGTTTTTTATACAGAACATAGATGAGCAGGAATGTTTGTGCTGATCAGATGGAATGGATCACCTTGGTACTGGAAGGTTCTTTCTGCTGGAGGATGGATGAAGTTGGATGTAACAGAACTGGAATGCTGATTGCTTGTGCTCTGGGTACATGGCTCCATCTGCTTCCTCCTGCCTTCTGGACAGTCCTGTATTATAGGAAAAATAGGGAAATTAATCCAAAGTTCTGCTGAGGGAAGGAAAAATAAATAGAGAATGGGATTTTTGATCCGAGGCTACTGTCAACTTTCCCATCCTTTCAGTGTGTTCTGGAAGTGATTGGCATTAGGTGTGCTGGCATTACTGAGATCTCTGCAAAATCTATTGGTGGGGAAGCTGAAATTAAAAAAAATCTCTCTGTTCATATAGATAAAGATATTTCTGTATGTCTTTAGTATCGAGAAGTTTGAATGTGCTGTTGTTTTTTAAAATGTGAAGCAGCTGGGAAGTGGAGTTGGTATTGAACTGGTATTCCTCTCATCCCTCTTCTCTCTTTTAACGATGTTCCTTGTCTTGGCAGATTGCTGACTCGATACTTTAAAACAAACAGATGTGATTCAAAAGCTTGACTTTTACCAAGGGAAATAACAGCATTTTATCAGTTCAGAGCTTGGGAGTTTGGTGGAAAGTCAAGGATAGCCTGGGCTGTGAGTGCTCTGCAGTGATCTGTATGCTTTGGAGAGCTGGCAGGCCAGGGCAGGGGTGTGTGAGGAATAAGGACAACTCTTGATGTTTTTGAAAAAAAGGAAAAATTATTGAAAAAGACAAAAACTTAAAATTTAGAAAAATGTTAAAAAAACATAAAGAGGAACAAAAACTCCCAGGTACCGGCGATTGGAGACGCTTGAGGCCCGGTTTGGGCTCTGGTCTCACAGCAGCTACTTGCAGCACAGAGGTTCACCTTAGCTATTCTAAGGTGAGGGTATTTTAAAAATCTCTTGAAGAGATGCAGGCCTGTCCTCTGTACTGGGCCTTGCCAATCAGCTAGCCTGGGCAAGAGCCGTTGGAATCCGGTGGAAAATCCCGGTGGAAATTTACTCTCTTGGCCCCTGTCAGGGGGTCTTATAGCCCTCTGACCACTCCCCTGCCCGCCCACAGTCCGCCCACAGTCCGCCTCCCAAGTCTATGAGGATTGGAGAAGTCTAGGGGTGACATCAGGTTGGTTTTCCAATCGCTGATTGTTGTTGAGGCTTGTCTTAAAGGGAGGAGTTCTGCTGGCTTTTGGCGGGAAGAGAGCTTCATTAGTATGCATGGTTTCCATGGAGCCCAGTTGCAGAGGGTTAAAAATAGTCCTTGGGGTCTGTGAGGGCTTGCTTCTGAGGGCTTACTTGGTTTGGGGATTTAACTGAAATCAGAACTTGAACATCATTAATAAACTTTTAACAGGGGCAGAACTTGGGAAATTTCAACTGGGACAACTGGGGATACACTTAGCTTATTTTAACTTAAATAACTTTAACGAATCAATTAATGCAAAAGCTAATTTAGCCAATTTATTTATAACAGGTGTCCCCCAGCCATTGGCATTTCCAGCCTGTGACATTCCTGGGAATATGTGTTGGGTAGAGTCAGAGGCACAGAGATAGGCATTCCCTGTGCACAGTCACTGCTCCATCAGCTAAGGCAGGAAAGGCAACTTTCAGCCTAAACACAAGCAAATGTTTATTGTTAAACATGACTCAGGCACTTCAGAGTCCTGAGCTGCTGGGGAGCAGTGTCTCTTTAGGGGGAGATAATGGAGCAGAATGGATCAACAGATTCCCTTTGGCTTTAACAACACCTTGTGGGGTGGATTTCCCCCTTCAGCCCTGGGAGGTGTTTGGTATAAAGTTGACACCACAAGCCCATGTCCCATGCAAAGTAGCAAGTTGGAAGATATTGCCAAGTCACAAGGGAGTCCCCTGACCTTCCCTGATGGTTGTTCTGTGGGTGCATTAAAAGGCTCCTCTAGGAGAACTCCAATGAGCTTCGAGATGTGAGGAATGGTGCAGCTGATTCTGTGATCCTGCCCCTCCTCTGCACACAGAACTCCTGATGCCACTCCTTTGGTGCATTCTTTGTGCACCTTGGGAAGTGACAGCATGTGCATGATGTTGGCAGGAGTCTGAAAGTCCTTCCTTGGATGCTGCAAAAGCTGGTGGGAGTGGGCAGGGATCAGGGAGGAGGTTCCTGTAGTTAGGGAATGTTGGATGTGGTGCTGGAGGACTCCAGGAACTCTCTGGCTGGATGAAAAGTGCTGTGTGAGGGGAGTGAGAGGAGGAAGGGAGGAAAGAGTTCCAGTTCCAGGTGTGCCAGCACAGCCCAGGGAGGTGGCACAGGGCAGGACTGAGGTGCTGGAGCACCCTGGGTGCTGCCAAAGGGGAAACTGGATCCTCCCAAGGGCACCCTGCAGAGCTGCCCGGGGATGGCATTGCTGGGACAATGCATTTTCCTTGCCCATATTCCTGCATTTTGTGTTTTCCAATCCATGCCTTATGCACACAGGATATTTCTCTTGCACTTAAATACCCACATTAATTACTTTTCTCCCTGTACCTGTATTTAAAACATCAGTTTGGCTGTCCCTAAGGAACAGAGACTTTTAGGAAAGTCTCACTTGGAGCTGTTGTCCTCACTTGATATTAGCAGGGTATTTCATCTTGAATTAATGTGGAGCTTTAGATTTGGCCTTGATGAACTGCACTTATCAACAGGCCAACTCTAATTTCTTTAATCAAAATATGATGTGTGGAGCATCCAGGACATTGTGTATGTGCAGAGTAAAGCTCTTTGCCACGAAGGAATTTCCAAACACAGAACTCCTCGTGCTGCTTAATTGTCCCTGGATCTGGCTGGGCTGAGGAACCTAATGAAAAGCAGATGGAAAGCAGGGAACTTCCAGCCCTGGGTTTCTATTATTATTTATAATTAGAGGGTTTGATGTGCACAAGGGATGGGGACAGCATTCTAATGGAGCCATAAAATATTGCAGTGGTCTCTAATGCAGAACAGTGACTGCAGTTCCATGGAGATGGAACACAGGGAAGGGCAGAGGACTGTTGTGATTGAGGGCAATCTTTGCTTTTGAAAACAGTATTTTCATGGACTGTGACAGGATGTGCTTTGTACCAGCAGTGATGGAGCCAGGGCCTGGGATAAGTCATGGGAAATGGGCCATACGGAAAAACTGACCTTTTTATTCAGTTCTGAACAATCAGAGTAATATGAAAGAATATCAGTTTTGCCCCAAGTCACCTCTCAAATATATTTGACAATGAAGTTTGGAGTCTGGAGGTTTTGGAAAGAGGTATTTTCCCTCCTGTGTTAGACTAAGCCTGTGCCCTCTTTTTTTCATCTTCAGTCCTGTAAAATAATGTTTGTTTTTTTTTCCAGCTGGGATGCAAATGCTTTCCTGACTGTTTCTATTTATGTAAAAAACCCTGTGAAGATCTAGGAAGGTTCTGTGGGCTCATCAAATCCCACATTTCTTGAGCACTTTCCTTCTCTCTAAATTCTCCCATTATTCTTAGTGGGATACAATACTCTAATGATAATTTTTTAGCCTAAAATATTATATTGGATTCCTATCTACTATTTCATAGTTAATATTATCAATTTAGCTGAATTTCAGTGTCAGAATAGATGGAATCAGCTCATATTCATGAGGATTTTTAGACATCCAGGATAAAGGCTGCATTTGAATTTCAGATATTCAGAGAGAAGTGAATCTTTTCAATATTCAGTGCTGCTCAGAAGGAGAAGTGGGAATAGCTGCTCTAGATTTTCCTTCTGAGTGAACATTTGGGAATTTTCTGAACTTTGTGGTGGCTGACTCTTCTCATTCCCCTCTGTCCATCTCTTTTTTTGGGAACAATCTGTTTGTGTCCATGTGTGTTCATGTTGTCCCCACTCATCAGTCACCAGCAGTGTCTCAGCTCTCTCTTTCAGTCCCTTCTTCCTCATAATTCTGGATATTCATCATTTAGCAGTATTTTAACCCACATCTCACACCTTACCTCATACCTGCAGTTTGTTTTTGTCTTTTCCTAACAAGCAGCATCTTCCTGTGATGCAACTTCACTGCAGTGGCCTTGACAGGGTAATTTTGGGAAAGGTTTTAGACTTGGTCTTTGCTGGGGAGCAGCTGCACAGAACTAAGAACTGGGGAGGCACAGAACTAAGCTGCAGTTTGCAGGGGGACAGTTAGAGCTGAAGAGAAGAAATGGGGGATAAGAAGGTAACGTTTCACGTTTTTTTCCCTCCCCCCAAAATAAGCATTTTTAAAGCCTCAGGGGTCGGTCATTCTCACCAGTTCCTCATTTGGGACAAAGAATGAGTAACCCAGCAGCTCTGCCTAGCTTTATGGAGGAGTTTTCAAATTCCTGTCTCATCCATTTAATTTATATTTGAGAGGTGAAGGTGTTCTTACGAGACACAACATTAAAAGGTCCCCTGTCAGTATTACAAGCTGTTGTGAATGACTAATGAATGAATAATTTTCTTTTTAAAACATCAATAAGAGATTGGTCTGTGTCAGCACACCTGATACAAATAATCCACTGAATTTCAGGAGTGTTGACATTTAGCTCTGGATCAGGCACCAGGCTCTGTCCTGACCTCCTGCAGGCTCTGGTCAGTGCTGGAGGAATTAATTTTAACTGCAAAAATGCAAATTGAGACAAATTCACTGAGCTGTTGTAATCACAAGGCCATGCCTGGTTTGAAACAGGCTCACTTCTAATCCCTGGATAAAAAAGATTGTGGTCAGTTTTTTATTTAATAAAAATCAGGAAGAAGAAAGTGCAAATAGAGCTTTAATTCTGCAGATGCCCAGGCTGAGCAGTCATTTGACACTGATAAGAGCATCATGTCTTAATTAGTGCTTTTATAAAGAAAACAGGGGAAGTGAAGGTGTACATAATTAATAGCAGCCTTGTTAATCTTCAGTAAACAAAGCAGTTGTTTGGTCTTCATGCCACTGTCTCATTAAAGCTGAGTTAAATGGAAATGTGCTGAGCCAAGGCAGGATCCATTTGCAGGGGGAAGCAGAGAGGGGATGAGCACCCGCAGCTGGCTCGAGGTGCTGATGGGACAGGAGCTGCTCCCAGCCCTGCCAGGCCCCAGGACCAAAACCCTGAGGGAGCCCTGACCCCTCGGCAGAGCTGGGCATGGACAGGGGATTTCAGGGGAAAAGGGCAGCAGTGGGAGTGTGGAAATCCCTGTGGGATGTGCATGTCCAGGGCTGTGAGAGTTGCTGCAGGGATTTCCCTGGAAGCCACCAGGACTCAGCCAGCAGAGACTCCAGCAGGTCCATGCCAGCCTGCTCAGGGAATTGTGAGGCTGGAAAAGTCCCACCACACCCCAGCATGGCCACATTCACCTCCAGACCATGTCCCCAGGTGGCACATCCACCACTTTTCCCAGACCCTTCCATCCAGAGCACAAGCTTGGGGCTGAGGCAGAGCTGGGCCTGCCTCCTGTGCAGCTCATGGTTTTCAGGAAGAACCCAGCAGCAAAACACAGCTCTGAGAGTAAAACTGCTTTTTGCACAGGGTGAAGACCAAGAGCAGCTTCTGCTTTAGCACCAGTGGAAATGCAGAAAAATTCAAGATATAACAAAATTCAAGATATAACAAAATTCAGTATATAACAAACCCTGTGCTGTTTGGCAGGACAGAGGTGTGCCTTGTGCTGAAAAGTCAAATATGGAAAATGTTGGGGGTTTTTTTGAGCTGGGACACAGGGTGGGAATTCCTGGATCCTACTGAATTTCCCAAATGTTTAACACCAAACAAATTGAAGGGTTGGGTGTGTTGTATTGTGCTGTTCATAGCCCAGCTGAGCTTTGTGTGAAATGAGCCCATTTTCAGTGGGAGCATGTTTTAACCAGCTGCTTTTTGTTTTTGTTTTGCTTTTTTCCTTTTTTTTATTTCTCCCTTCCCAGTCTCCCCTGCCCATGGAGCCCGTCCAGCGTCCTGGAGCTACTTCCCCCCTTGTACGTCTTCATTTATTCCTTTGTCCTTCTTTCATTCTTGCCTTGTTTCTCTGTCTCCTTTTTCTCTCCTTCTACTTCTTCTGTACATGCAGGTCAGTAGCACTGATGCCCTGAAGGATATTTAGGGAAACCAAAACAAAAAGATATTTGGGCATAAAATAATACAGCAGGGGAAGACAAAGCTGGTTATAGCTCTTTTCTGGGGATGATAGATTCATTTTGAATCCATATAAATATATGGATTATTATATATGGATATATATTGATATATATAAATATATATCAATATAAAGATTGAAAAGATGAAAAAGAAAGAAATTAAGTGCCAGACAACCAAGTATGAATGTCAGTATGAAAGAGAAGGTAAAAATGGGTCATGGGGAGGAATGAGACATAGTTTTCAAAGTTTGTTAGAATATGACAACCTTCAAAAGCCAAAATTCTTTTTTTTTTTTTAACAAAATGAGGGAATGCTGTTTGTGCTTAACTTCTGACAATGCCCAAAGTGAACTAATATGTGGCTTGTTTATTCAGAGTCTTGCTTCACATTGCCATGGTGTTTTTTAGATCCTGCTAGTGCTGGTCTAAACCTCACAGCAATAACACAGTAAAACACAGCAATAGCACAGCAAAACCTGGGATCAGTCATGTAGATTTATCATTTTTACAGCAAATGTCCCACTTGCACAAATCAGCTCCCCCTGGGATGTTGTTTGGATTTCCTAAGTCAGTTTGAAAACTGGATATGCAAATACTGTAAAGAGATAATTATAAAATCTATAATATTCATGGCAATATACACAGATTGATGCTTCACCCACACACCCACTGGCAGCCTGCTGGCACAGGCACTGTGCTGGCATCCCTGTAACGTGGGCAGCAGGCAGCGCCTCCCATCCCCAGGGCTCCCTCCACAAGGACAGAAAAGCTGCTCCTGGCGTGAAGATTTGATTTCCTGAGCACCTTCTTGAGCACGGGCCCTCATGATCAGATCCCTCCAGGCAGAAGGAGACTCCAGAGGGGGAGAACAGGGTTTGTATTTGGGGTATATCATGGAGAGTGAGGTGAGGCTTCTTCCACAGCACATGTCCAAACCCACAGGAGCCAGGGAATACTGAAACTGGGATGGAGGTTTTAAGAATGAGGGCAGAATTTATAGCTGTGACTGGCCATGTCCACTGATAAATAATCTGACAGAAAATTTGGGAGGAATCAGAACAGCAAATCTTGCAAGATCCAGGGAGTTCCCTCTGGGCACACAAATATGGGGAAAAGATCTTTCTTAATGTTTTTCCATTTGTATAGTCAAGTTTCTTGGATCCCTGAGCCCTTCAGAGATGAAACTCCTGCCAAGGATCAGCAGCAGTTAAATTCAGATAACACAGGCAGGCTTTTTTATTAGGTTTTTAACGCAAAAACAAGGAATGGCTACATTTCTGGTTATTTAATGTGAATAGTCAGTGTTGAGTCCTCTCCTCTCTCAGCTGTGAGAGGAAGATTCTGACAACAGAGCAGCTCTAATATTTCTGCTCAAAGCTATGAGGCTTATTAGTGGTTCTGCTTGGTTTTCCTGTGAAATTAATTCCTTGTGACAGCCCTGTCCCTTTGTGAGTCATGGAATTACCACAGAGATGAGAAACTTGGCTGTGGCTGCTCTGAGAGCACCACTGGAGAGCTGGGGAACCACATCCTCCTATGGCTGAGCACTCCTGGGCTCTGGGGCTGGTTTATAATACTCCTGTGTCCCACAGATCATAGCTGCACAACTTCTGCTACCAGGAATTTAGAAATAGTTGTGTTTTTCAATTATGGAGGAATTGAGGTCCTGTTCAGGTTTTGCTGGTGCAAAGGGAAAGTTCCTTTCTGAGCTCATTTAGGCACTGAAGTTCTTTTTTGGGCTCAGATAAACAAGCTGAGCTCTGGACAGGGAGGCAAAGGCTGGAAGAAGGTTTTGTAATTAACTGGGACAAAGTGCCCCTGACCACAAGCCCAGAATCTTTGGTCTCCCAGCCACAGCAAAGGCTGTTCCTGTGCGAGCTGTGCTACGTTAAAAATCACTGACTTCTCCTCCAGCATTTGCCAGCCTAAACTGACATCTATTTTATATAATTTTTAATACTCTTTTTACAGTGAAAACTCTGCTTAGGGTGGTCTGTGCACAGCATCCCAGAATCCCAGACTAATTTGGGTTGGAAGGGAGCCTAAAGATGATCTGGTTCCACCCCTGCCATGGGCAGGGGCTGGAATTGGGAATTGGCCTGCACACACTGTGCTCCCCCCTGAGCCAGCCCCAAGCCCAGTTGTTCAGGCACCAGTACCATCCACTTCATGCCCAGCAGCTCAGTTTCCCAGGGATTTGGGTGTTCACTCAGCTTAGTTCAGCTCACCTCATTGTTTTTGCTGTTCTGTGAGCTCAGTGGATCACCTCCCTCACGCTCCTGTCTGCACACAGACATTGATGGGCAAGAACAATTCAGGCCTAGAATAGCCCAGAGAGGCCCCAGCTCTGCATGCCCAGCACCGAACCCTGGATTTCTCCAGCTCTGTCTCTCTAATTGCTGTCTCTCCATGTTGAATTGTTGGTCTCTTGCAGTCCCTCGAGGAGATTTTTAACTTTGTCCTCTCTCTTGCCTTCTGTCTGTCCCTGTGCCCCCTCCCCTGACCCTGATTATCAGATTTGGAGATGGATAGTGTAAAACCAGGCTCTGCATTTGTTACCGAGGCTCTGAACCAGTCCCACCTGAGCTCAGGTAGAGCCTGTTCTGTGCCATCACTCTCTGTCCTAACCATGTCTAACCCTGTGTGTGGTAGCAATAACCCCTCACTAACCCCTAGGCTTGCTGGTAGAACCTAGCTGTAGTGTAATAAATAGTGAAATAGAGAATTATTCATTTCTTTTTATATTAAAACCTGTTGGGTAGAAAAGCCAGTGCCTGGTTCTGAGAACCCACCTTCTCAGGGGCAGATTTTCTGCAAGTGATTTCCAGACCCTGTGAGTGAATCCAAATCTTAAGGTGATGCTCAGCACACCTGGGCCTTGCCTTGTGCACACTCTGCAGTATCAGCAGCCATGTGGGTGTTAATCTGTGTATCAGAAATCAGCTTCTTCCCCCCCCACCCCCCAGCTGCTGCATCTCTAAATATAAAATGTTCTTCTTTTCCCAGGCTTTCAATTTGTGCCTCACTATCCAAAGAGTTTGCCAAACCCTCTGTGACCATGCTCTGGAGGGAAGAGCTTGCTTGAATAAGAGAGGGAAGAAATGTGGTTGAATATATAGTTTTATGGCAATGGAAATGACCCACCTGTGTGTCCAGTGCACAGTGAGAGCAGAAAACAACCGTGTTGTGTTGTCATTGCCATGACAACAGGGCTGTCACTAGTCAGAACTGGCATTAGGTGCAATTAAAGTGTTCCAGTGGAACTGAGGAGCTGTGTCCCTGGTACACTTTGTGTAATTAAACATTTGATCCTCAGTTATTGAGAGGTATTTGACAATAGACATTTCAATTTATTTGCTTGTTGTGTTAAATCTTACCTGGACTTTTGTTTCCTTGGATCTTCTAAGTGCTTGGAAAGAGAATGTAAGTGGGATTTTAGGACAGGCAGAGCAACAATGTGTGGGAGCTTTATTTCTAGGCAGGGCTTGGCACCAAGGCACATGGCAGAGTTCTTGCACAGGCTTCAGACAACGTTGTGCCCTGTGTCCCTCTGTTTCACCCAGTCACTTGAGATTTGGGTTGAACTCTTCCTTCCTAGAGGTCATCCCAAGCTGTTAAATGAACAGGTTATTATTGGATATTTGATATCAAAGCAATGCTGATAAATACAGCTAGTCAGAGCTCATTTGAGTCCTGCTATCCACAAAACCGTGGAATACCCTGAGTTGGACCCACAAGGATCATCCATTTCCACGCCTGGCCCAGCACAGACACCCCAAAATCCCACCCTGTGCCTGAGAGCGTTGTCCAAATGCTCCTGGAGCTCTGGCAGCCTCGGGGCTGTGCCCATTCTGGAGGGAGGAAGAACCTTCTCCTGATACCCAACAGCACTGGCAGAGCATTTCAGTTCATGAAGGAGCCAGTGCTGGTGCAGTTCAGTGACTGAAGTGCTTGGTAAGTGCCTGGCATCTCTTCTAATTGTATTTGAACTGATTGCAGATCTTCTTGTTGTTTAGGTGTAAAGCTCTGCCTCTGCTGCAGTCCTTGTCTGGATTCCCATTGTACCTTCTCCAGTCACCAAAGGAGGATTTATTTTTAAACTAGGCTTTAGGGCTTTATTTCACTCCCATCAGAAGTGCTGGATGCTTGCTTTAAAAAAATAGTATTATTTTGCTGGTAGTTTGGATCTTGGATACGTTAGGAATGTCAAACTTCACCTTCCATAATTGTGTTGCTTTGCTGGATTTCAGTGCAGTGAGCTCTGGAAAGTGCTTATTTACCCTGAATTGCTTCAGTAATTACCTGCTTTTAGGAGAAGGGGATTTATTGCAGGGACTGCCCAGGACTGTAAGACTGTTTAGTCTTTAGGTCTTCAAATCTGTACTGCAGATCAGAACTGCAGCAGCATTTTCCTGAGTTTTTCATTTCCTTGGAGTCTTTTTCCCATTGCTATCCCTCCCTTGTTTTAAGTGATTTGTCTTTTGTTCCTTCCCATTTTTGGCAGAGGTAGAAGGGGATGGGAGCTGTGGGCTGATCTGTGGAAGTGCTGCTAAATACAGGATTCATCTGGTCCTCTATGAAATTTCCACCATAAAATCTGTGATTCTGCTGGAAAAGTAGGAGTTGGAGAGAACAGCTCCCTGAGCCTGTGTACTGGGAACAGACGTGGCAAAAATTCGGTGTTCCTTGGGCAAGCAGGGATGGGATGTAGGAGCATCCCAAAAGCAGCAGCAGCAGCATCTGTCCTGCCTGGGATGGAGAGTCGCTTGCAGCCCTCTCTGAGGGACTGGACTTGGATGAAGTCCCGCTGTGCTTCAGCCAGACGGGCAGCACCACATGTGTTGTTCTGCTTTTCCAGCAGTATTTTGGGAGAAGGAAGCAGCAGGGCTCTGGATCGGGTCTGCTGCTCCACTCTCCCTTCCCCTACAGGGCACAGGATGCCCTTGGCATTCCACAGCATTCCCAGGAGCAGTTGTGCATCTCGAGCTGTGAATGATCTTCTAAATGTCCTGTTTCCCTTCTGCGAGGGGGCAGGGTTTGGATGTTCCTCTAGCCTTGCATGAAAATCCACCTGAGGATTCTCTGTAGTGTACCATGGTAAGAGCTGTACACAGAATGGCAGGGAATTGCAGTTTTGGGAGTTCTTCACCAAACTGGGATGAATAGGGGATTTACAAGGAGCAGGTTTTAGAGTTAAAAAGTGTCAAATAATCTTTCTCCACTCTCTGCCTACGGGGACATGGCTTTTTTATTTGTAACTTGCTTTTTGCCTTTTGCCTTCAGTGGCAAATCTGAAACACTTTTCCTGTCCACCTAAACAAAATCTCTAAACCGTGGCTAACTCCTAAGTGAGAGATGAGCAGGAATTGTATTTCACGAAGTTCTTAAGGAAGCAGAGCACTACAGAGTCAATGTATTTTTTCTTCCTCCATAGTCCCTTAATCCTTTAACAGTGCAGATGTTTCTGACAATGGCAGTGAGACCCAGGAATGCACTTTGGCTGTGCTTTATGAGTACCCCTGGCTGTTCCTTACCCCTACCCTGAGGAGTTTTAGGTGATGTTGATGCAGTATTTGCAGTGAGAACAAATCCATGTTTCTGTGACATTTCCTGGGTGCTATGGAAACTGTCTGGGTGGTTCTCAGGCAGTTGTGAGTGAGTTGGTTGACATTTTCTTCAAGAGGCTTGGATTTGGAAGCCTGTCATGGAAGAGCAGGATCTGGGGATTAGAGCTGTGTCTGGAAGGCCCAGGGGAAGCTGAGGCAGGGGCAGAGCAGCTGGAGCAGAGCAGGAGCTCCATCCTTGGAGAGAAGCTGGACTGAAACAAAAGGGACGTGTAGGCTCAGGGACCCAGGAGCAGGAGGAAGGTACCCTTGGGTTCTGCTGTTTCATTCATATCTTCTTTTCTATTTTAGCTGAACTCCAAGGGAGTTTTCTAATCTATGAAAGCTCTGCTCGAGCCTCAAGGGAGTGGATCATGTGTCCCCTCAGGAAGTGCCATGAGTCCAAAGCCAGTGGTCCCAGGACAGCTGGTGGACACCAGTGTTGTCCTGTGGGACCATCAGGTGCAGGCTCAGCCTGGGGATGCTCCAGGGACCTTCTGCCTTCTTGGAACAGTCCCAGTAAGGCACAGGTGGAGGTGTCAGTGAATGAGCCTCTGTGTCCAGCCCCCAAGTTTGCATTCAGGTTTTTCCCTGGCATAGCTGAGTCTCCTGGAAGTATGGAAAAGATCCCACAGAGAACTGACCCAAAAACTCCCATCCCTGCCCAGCCCAACCCCCTGTCAGGGTCCAGGCTCCTGGCCTGGGAGCCCTTTAGCAGCCTTGGGGAGCAGCAAAGTCCTGCCAGTTGAGGAGCATCCTCTGCTTCATCCCAGCATATCCTAATCCCCACTGGGAGGCACTACTGGTGTAATTCCAGCGCTGGAAATCAGTCTCCAGGCACAGGGAAATGCCTGGAACACAGGTAGAGGGAAGAGCCAGATGAATTCCTGTGTTCCCTATAGTACAGTTTCTCCTTGTGTGTGGTCAGCAAGGCTTTGGAAAGAAGCTGAGCCCATAAACAGCAGGTTCAGCTATCTCACACTTTGACAGGTAATTCTGTGGTGAGGCTTGGCCATGTTTCCTGGGGAATTTTAATTGGAAAAGAAAAGGAACAAACATGGTGTGTGAATCTGTGCACAGTCTGTACACATCAGTTCATGAATAATTACATAGATCTGTGCTCTGTGCAGGTAAGAAAGATCTGTGTTAATGTTTGTTATGGAAACATTCCTGGTGTTTGAGAGGCTAGATCCCCCAAAATAGGCTGGGTAGTGTGAAGCAAAGCAGTGAAACTTGGCTGAGTGCAGGGTGTTGGAGGCACCAATGTGCTTTAATAAGGCCACTTCCCTTTTCACTTGTTCTGTGCTGTTTTCTCACTCTGCCTGCTCTCCACTTACTCAGGTTGGGGGGGCTGTTATTTTTAAACAAGATGTTTTTTCCTTTCTCACAAGCTCGGTCAAAATGGGACTAAATCTAATAATAGTTGGCTTAGCAAAACTCTGCAGTTATGCTAAAAGCTCTGAAGTAATGGCAAGAGGGAGTTGGTTCTGCTCTGCTTTTCCTCTTCTTTTCTCCTGAATAATTATGTAAATTAGTGTGGGAGCCAGACTGTGGTTTGGAAATACTTCAGGCAGCTTTAACCATAGATGATGGCACCAAGCTCTGATCTCTTCCTGGCCTATGAATTTATCAAGGGTCATGCCAGTGTATTGCTCAACTCTCCCATTAAAACCCAGCCCTGGGAAGTTCACAAAGTTTGAGCAGCTACACCACCACCTCTCTGTGCACAGAGACTTTTAAAATGGAATAGTGGGAATATTTTTCTTGCAAGCCATGGCAGACCATGGCTCCATCCACCAAAAGCTCAGTCACCACATGGTACCACTGTGCCCAGAGCAGTTGTGGCTGTCCCGTCCCTGGCAGTGCCCAAGGCCAGGCTGGACAGGGCTAGAAGCAACCTGGGACAGTGGGAGGTGTCCCTGCCCATGGCAGGGGTGGGACTGAGTGACCTTTAGGGTTCCTTCCAGCCCATTCTGGGAACTGATACTCTGTGCCATGAGATACCTAGATGTCAAACCTGGTTGCTGTCAGCTTTGAATCAAATCCAATCATTTTAGGGCATTCCATGCCATGATGTGCTGCTCTGTTTTTTTTTTAATGCCCCACTCTCTGCTTTCATCTGTAGTTTCTCAGCAACACCCCTTATTTTTAAAGGGATTTTGTTTATTTATGTTGTGTGTGTTTTGGGAGCAGCTGACTGTAGGATAAATCCAGCTGAGTAAGAAGCAGCATTGGAAAATCCTGCCTGTCCAACTTCTAATGATGGCTTGAACCTCCTTCAGTGGTTACATTTGCAAAACCAGAAAGTGGATGAAGCTACAGGCTGCACTAATAACATTCTTTGGGTTTCTTTACCATCCCAGTTCTTCTGTCTGAAATAACTTTTGGAGGATAGGGTGAACTTCAGGATTGAATTTGTGACAGGCATATGGATGGACCCTATTTTCTGTGGTTTCAAATGCTTGGGCTTCTTAGCTGGGTTTAAAAGATATTCATTATCTCCCTCCTCTGCTCCATGGCAAGCTGAGGGGAATGCATCTCTTTCACTTGCTTAATTAAAAAAAACAAACAATGCTTAAAATTGTCTGGCAAAAGAAGTTAGAACAGAAAATGAGACTCATGCGATTATTATTTCCAATCAAATATTCAGAAGCAGCAAGAAGACATTGCAGTGCTGTTCAGTGCAGTGGAGAGCAGAGACCCCTGTGCAGGTGCAGAAGGTCCCAGGTGCAGAGGAGCCACATCTTGACTGCTCAGGTTTTATTCCTAAGAGAAAGGCAGTTTCTAAGAAGGATTAAAGATTTTCCTTTACAGGAAACAAAGTGCAGATCAGGGAAAGATGTGTCATGGCACACCAGGTAGTAAAATACCACCTCAGAGCAGCAATTGCAAAGGGAAAACCCAAGCCTGAAGCTGAAGCAGCTCTGTGTTATTGAGGATGCAGCTGTTACATTCCTGCTCTGATTAGCAAAAATAGGATTGGGCAACTCCTGGCCTTAGTTTGAGACTGGGCACCAGCAAAGTCTGTGAATGGAGCACTTTGTCACAATGGGGGTTACCAGCCTTGGAGGAGTCTTCCTAGCCAAGCCTGGCCTACAGTAAAAAGAAAAAAAATTACATAGGGAGCATATAACACATCCTGGCAGCTTTGGGCAGCTCAGTGTTACTGCTCTGAAGGCCTGGATGCTGTTTGGAATTGTATGTGCATGTTGCATGTTAATTTGGAATAGCATTGCTTCTGTTGTATTCATCTGTGTTGGGATTTTCCCAGCTTTGATCAATGGGTTTGATAGGAAGAACTTTCCCAGAATGGTGAGGTGGTACCAGGGAGAAGGGTCTGTACCTGGAATTATTCAGAGAGAAGTGGATTTAGGAGTTGTGCTTGGCTACTGAGGTAAACCCTGGTGTGATAGTGTGCTCATTGTCCAGGTCAGACAGGTCCAGCAGTAAATACTAAGTGCACGGAGTAGCTGGTGAGTAGGATTATTGGGAGATGTGAGTCAGCAAATGATTTTGAAAATAGCACAGAGGAGAAAGCGTGAGCACCAAAGAAAAGAGTTTTCCCCTCCTGCTCATCAACATGTCTGCAGATACAGAGGCAAATTCCTCCTTAATCCTTCTGACCCCGAGGTTGCCAACCTTTAGCTGGCAAGCCCACATTTTAAAGTGGGTGACAGCAATTACTGGGATTGATGAACTGGTGTTAATGGGCGAGCTTGGGGTCAAACAGCACAATGGCAGAACTTACCCCACAAACCTGCAATAAATGCAGGTAAGGTCACAGCTTCACTGGCACTAGGAAAAGGCATGGCTGAGGCTCTCGTTCCTGCTCAGGGTGCTGGCCGGCGCTGGGCAGGGATGGCAGTGCTGGGCTCAGGTCAAGTCCCAGGGTCTCTGTGCTCTGCCCTGGGCTTGAGCCTGGCTAGAACTGGGTCACTGGAAAATGATCCTGTCATTTGGCTTTGGGAGAAGAACTCCCATAGAGTTTTTAATTGGGTTTGTTGTCAGTGATCTGATCAATGCAAACTAGCCCCTCTGGTCTGGGAGGGGACATTGTTCCTGTGATTGCATTAACAGGGACACCGTGGCTGTGAGGTGCTGTCCCCAGGGCTGCGGGCACAGCCTGTGTCCCATCTGCAAGCTGGGACCTGCTTCCATCAGCACTCAGGCCTGCCCAGTGTCTCTCCCTTCCTTGGGGACATGCTGAGACACATCTTCAGTGTGGACTTGGGGGTTGGCAGTAAGAGCAGAGGCTGAGGGACACAGATGGTGGCACAGATGTGCCCCCGAGCTCTGCAGTCCTGGTGGGATTGGGCTATGGCCCTCACCACAATGTCCTCTGTAGTTTTTGTGGCATGAAGGAGCAAGGAAGGAGAAACTGGATAAAGGTGAGTACAGCTTTCCTGGCCTGCCTGTTTTCCTGGAGGTGCTCACAGGCCGAGGGGATGGCACCCAGCCCATCCCAATGGTGGAGGTTACGGAGCAGCTGTGGGGTACATGGGGCAAAGGCAGCACTCAGACCTGCACAGAGTTCCAGGATGGGGCAAAGGCAGCACTCAGACCTGCAGAGTCCCAGGATGGGGCAAAGGCAGCACCCAGACCTGCAGAGTCCCAGGATGGGTCAGGCTGGAGGAGACCTCAGAGGGTCACCAGGTCCCAGGTCACTGCTCCAGCAGGGCCATCCCAGAGCACAGGGCACAGGATTGTGTCCCAATGGTTCTGGAATATCCCCAGTGAGGGATACTCCACACCCTATCTGGACAGTCTGTTCAGTGCTTGGTCACTGCACAGGAAAGTTTCCCCTCATGTTCAGCTGGAACTGCCCGTTCCTCTTGTCCTGTTGCTGCGCACCACCGCGCACAGCCTGATTCATCTTTTCAACACCCCCTTTTTAGATTTTTATACCTGGGATGTTTTTTGTATTTATATTTTAGACCTTCCCCAGAGGAGCAGCCAGGTGCTGCTCCCCTTCCCCCCTGCCCACCCTGCGCCCTTTGCCCGGCCCCGGGAGGGGGGCCAGCAGGGACAGGAGGGACAGGGGGGACAGGAGGGTCCCGCGGCGGCGCCGGCGCGGAGGCAGCGCCGGAGCGGCTGCGGGAGCCGGGCAAGGAGGGAGGGAGGAACGGAGGGGGGAAGGAAGGAAGGAGGCACCTGCGGAGGAGGAGCCGGGGAGTGGCTTGGCAGAGCCGCAGTGGCTGCGAGCGGCCGTCGCATCCCGCGGATCCCGGCGGAGCCGAGCGCAGCCCGGTGTGGAGCGGGCGCGGGGACCCGGCCGGGAGCAGGGCCAGGTGAGGCAGCGATACCCCGGCTTACCCGGCCGGGGGCTCGGAAAGGGGCTGGAGGTGCCTGCGCCACCTGTTGCTTAGTAACTTGCCAGGTATTTAATGGGTGTGTGGGGAATGAGTGGCCTTGGATGAGGATCCGTCTTTCCCTGTGGTGGTGGTGATGGTGGTGGTGGTGCGTCAGGAAAGAGGCGCTTGGTACGTACTTTACATTGGTTATTGGGAAGAAATTCCTCCCTGCGAGAGGGAGGCCCTGGCACAGGGTGCCCAGAGAAGCTGTGGCTGCGCCTGGATCCCTGGCAGTGTCCAAGGCCAGGCTGGACAGGGCTTGGAGCAGCCTGGGACAGTGGAAGGTGTCCCTGCCCATGGCAGGGGTGGAACGAGATGAGCTTTAAAGTCCCTTACAAGCCAAACCGTTCCATGATTTGATGGTACTTAACACCCCCTGGTTGGGCCCAGGGGTGCCAGGCTGTGCTGGGATGTCCTGCCTGCAGCAGAGCTGATCCTACATGGGGATGATGCCGTGGGGGTGCTCAGGTGCCTCCCTGCCTGGGATCGTGTTTTCAGCCAGGCAGAGCATACCTGGTGTCAGGAATTCCTCTCTCATGCCCTGTAACCTGCTGGTTACCAACCTGTGCTTCTGCAGTGGGAGAAGATCATCGGGGATCCATGCCCTCAGGCAGGTTCCCTGGCTTGGTGGCCAAATACCGATTATATTTACATACTTACCCCTCTTCCCCTCCTTGTTAATTGTTTTACTTCTGTTTCCCTCTAAGTAATCTCTGCCTTGAGGTTTCTATTCCACCTTGCTCCACTCTGGGTCCATAGTTGTAAACTGTTTTATTGGATTTGTTCTCGGGTCATGGGTGTGTAGCAAACCGGAGCTGTTAAAGGGAGCCTCTTTCGTGTCCGGGATGATTTGTGTGAGGATTCCCACCCAGATCCCAGCAGAGAAGGAATTCCAGCGTGCAGGCCCCCTGCACCCCAGCCGTGATCCTGGAGCTGCAGGACTGGAGTTCAGTGCCTCCCTCTCAGATTTATACCTCCCTCCCAAAGAGGCAGCTGACAGAGGGGAATGTCTACAATTTAAATTTCAATAGATTTTTGCATATCACTTTATCCTTTTGTCTTCCCTCCCTCCCCAGACTGACGAATTCCTAAGCACTAATATTATTGATGCTGTTGTTCAGTAGAAAGGGGCTTCCTATTTAAAACTGCCAGCCCTTTGTTTGCTGCAGCCCTGGGGCAGGGAATGCACACTCTGGAAAATAAAATTCCCAGGGAGAGATGTTACTGTGATCACAGTAGACACTTTGCAAGTAGCCATGGCTCGTCTGTTCATATTTGTTCAGAAAACCTCGTAAAAGCCATAGCCCCTTTTAAGGACTAAATGCCCTGCAGGATCTGATTATTTGTGACAGAGAGGACAGGAGGCCTTCCCTTTCCACTCTTCCCCGACCTCCTTTGTTCTGGGCACCACACAGGCATGATAAAAGAGGCTCATTTGAAATCAAAGCCCTGCTTTGGGAAGTGAAAGGAAAAGAATATAAAGCAGGCAAAACAATACATTATCTGCATTCCTAAGTCTTAAAAAGCAGATTTAATTCACCTCAAATCCCCAAATTCATAGGTCCAATTTTCACTTTCAGTGAAATTTTTTACACTTCTTTAGCTCCTTAAGGATGTATGTGAAAATGTAATTTTTATCCCCTTTTAGCTATTTTATCCTTCTTGTCCTGTATAAAGTGATTGCAATATGAATGAATATTGTAGCCATGGTCTTCAGTATTTTATTGGTTTCCACTCCAGGTAAGCGGAAACTTAACTTCCAAAGGCAGAATCATCTCAGGGCTTAATGCCGGAGTTAATAGCTAAAGTATGAACAGTTTAGGAAGTCTGGGCTGTAAATAGAAGAACCCGAGCGGTATCAATCTGGGAAATCTGGGAAGGGTAGGTCACTACAGTTTGGCAGTAACTGCTCTGGGCTGCAAACACGTGCCCTGGGGCCAGTGAAAATGAGAGAGACAGCCTTTGGGAAGGGACTGGGAGAGCAGCAGGGGTGTTCCCTGTCATCCTGGGAGTACCACGTAGCTCGGGACTGAGGCAAAGGCTGTGCCCTGGGCATTGGAAGGTGGGGCAGTGTGCCTTGACCCGGGCCTCCTCCTGCTTCCGCAGGGATCGCTCATGCCCCTTCCCCATGGAATCAAAAGGGTTCCTTCCTTCCCCGTGCCTTCCCAAGGCCTTGCGTAAGAGCAAACACCTCTCGCTGTGGGTTCCGGCTCCATCTGCCAAACTCCTCATTATTCCACTTGTGTTGTTTGTTGATTCCTGTCAGATCCTTTTCCATCGCTCGCCTCCTCCCACTGGAGCGGGCTGGAGGAGCGCGGTGCCGCCGTCACTCTGGTGATCCTGGCCTGGCTGATGCCACACTCGTGTTGGGATGGCTTGGGAAGGCTCCGGGCTGCCTGCCTGTGTCCAAAGCACTTTGATGTGATGCAGGGTCGGCTTGGGTTACTGTCAAGTTTTTGGAAGATCTCCTGCAGTGCTGCTGCCACTTGCAGGAATCGTGTGGGCGAGGCTCAGCCAAGCTGCAGCTCCACGGGGCTGTTGGGAAGCATTTTAATCAAGGAAGGAGCTGCATGGAGCACAGCTGGGCTGTGAACAAGGCAGGGCAAAGGCACTTTGCCTTCAAGTGAGAGTGAGTTTGGGAACAGCTCTGAACGTCTCTGAGGCTGTGGCCGCTGGAGCCAGGACAAAAAATGTTTGGTTTAGATTGTCTTAAAGGAAGGTTGAGGTTGTCCATTAGGCAATTCTATCTGTGTGCTAGCAGCTCCAGTCAGCTCCAACAGGGAACGTGTGGCATTGCCATCCTTGTCTCTCTGTAGATCACATTCCTGTTGGTGATGACTGGTGAGCTGGAGAAGCTTCTGGCAGAGATGACCCCGATCTGGTGTCACCTAATGCCAAGGTGACATCTTGCCTCTTGAGTGTTCTTCCATTTCTCCCTGAATTGCAAATGTCTGGAGAGTTATCCAGCACAGGGCTCTGGTTGTTGATGTTCATTCTTACCCTGGTCATCCTTAATGCTGCTGCCCTGATTGAGGTTCCAGAAATTCCTTTAACCAAAGACACCCTTCATGGGCTACATCAACACAACCTGTGGGGTTGTTCTGAAATTGGGTTACTTCTCCAACCGTGCAGATTGTGTATCAGAGATACCCTCAGGTTACAGCGTCACGTTCTCTTCAGAGGGAATGCAGGGATGCACACAGACACATTTTGGTGTCAGATCTCACATCTTTGGATGTGCGGTGAGCTCAGGCATGCGAGGTCAAACAATCCCGACATGCCAAAGTGAACATGGATGGGAGGCTGACACCATCACCCTGATGGGCAGATCTGGTGTTCAGTTCTGCCTGTGATGGTTACCTGAGTCAGAACAGCCTTTCTAAAGGATCCTCAGTCTCCACGGTAGGCAAGATAAGCAAAAGGACTGCACTGGGCTCTGCTAGAATACAGAGATTTAGCTATAATGAAAGAGAAAAAAGTGTCCCTCTGGTTTTTTTTTTTCCTAGCTCCACGTTTCCCAATTTGCTCCCCTTGTCTCCCAGTTTTGCTGCTGGCCCTGTGACCTCTTTGTGTCACTTCAGCTGCTGACCCCACTGCCATGTGTGCTAAATCTCCATTGGTTTGTTTTCAGCTTTCACTTCTTTTCCAGTTTGGGCCTCTAATAACTGGTTTCCTTTGCACTACAGCCCCATCCATCATTATTTCCTCCCCCAGCTACCTGTCCCAGCCTGTCCCTGCTGCATCATCACTTGGACTCTGTTAGTCAACCCTGTTGATTTTTTCCCAAATACAATTTAGGCTTGTTAATAGAATTAATGGATTGACCTTGCCAGCCCTCGAATCTCTGAAACCTCTCTCATGTGTCTGTTAGCCTTCAGCTACATAAATAACTGATTTATATCTCCTGGCCATGTACCACTGCCCTGGGGCAGGTGTGCTGTCCTTCAGGGATTAATTTGAGGATGTCCTAGGGTCTGTTTGTTCAGGAGGTCAGGTTGTATCATCTTAGTGCTGCCTTATGGTCTTAGATTCTGTGCAAAGATCAGTCATGTCTTAGGAGTGGAAAATAGCAAAGATTTCTTGGTATCAGGCATAGGTGATAGACTTTTGCATCTGACTGACCTGGGGGTTACCATTCTTAAACCATTACAAACACTCAAAAATTTGGCAGAAGAGCATGGAAAGAGGTTTTGCTGCTGCACATTAGCTTGTAGTTCACGTCTGTGTTTTCTCGTGGCCATAAAGAAACTTCTCCAGGCAGTCCACACTGTAGATGATCCTCATGCATGTCATTACAGATGTATGATTTTAGTTACATGCGAGCAGCCACCGTGCTGGTAGCTTCTGGATTTGCAGTGTCCTGTCTCTGGCAGAGGAGTGACCAGACCCAGATGCAGTAGAAGCTGAAGGAGTTGTGTAATTGGGAGTTGCCATGCTGGTGGATCTCTGCTGCCAGATGTTCCTGTGCTGACCAAGAGGAGCCAACCTGAGCCCAGGGCTGCTGTTGGCAGGGATGGGGAATAGGTGGAGTTGTGCTGAGGTCATTGCACAGACACTGCCTAAAGGATGGCTGCAGGAGCCTGGGCAGATGCAAGAGATGCAGCTTCCTTATTGCCAGGCTTTGTAAGTAAACAGCATGAGCTCTTATCAATGACCTACTTTACTCTCCATGTGTGTGGGGCTCTCATGGTAACTGGAAATCTGTCCTTATCCTTGGCTGGTTCTTGTCTTCACAGTTAATTTGAATGGTTTTTATCAAATGACACTGAAATTAATCACCTTTAACATATTTCTTCACTTCAGAGCCCAGCCTTAACTGATGGCAACCTGGCACAAGGGAAATATTGCAGCATCAGAAAATACACATTTATTTTGCTCTTGTTTATGTCAAACCAGTCAGTACACATTTATGAAAGTTATTAGAGATAGATATTTTTAGACTTCCGTATCTATGGAATTTTAAATTATCTCTTGAAAATCTTCATGCTTGCTGAGGGATCCCAGTACAGAGATTAGTGAGATTATTGCTGTGTTGGTTGGTCCTTCTTCAAACCCATCATCCTGTTCAAGGACTGATTGATGGTGCTTGGTTCCACATTCTGCTTGGGATTTTTAGGGCTGTGTAAATGAGCTTCCAAAATAGAATGTGCTGTGGCAGGAGGGAAGGAGGAAAATGTCTTGTTGCTAAGGAACATGATAGAGAACTGCAAGATGTGACTCAGTTCTTGGCTTGGCATCACTTCTCCTCGGTGAGATGTGGGTCTGCAGAGCGGGTTTTTCCAAGTGTGAGGGGATGGATATTGAGTGTATTGGCTGATGTTTTCAGGAGGGGTCAGGATAACTGATGCTGTGTGGGGACCTCAATCCGCTCCCTCCCTCCAATGTGATCCTGCATGTGCAGAATCAGGAGTGCAGGAATTGTGTGGCAAAACCAGCCCCAGCTTCTTATCTCCTGATTCCTGGTGCTGTTCTTTATTCAGAAGAGTCTGTGGCTTCTCCTTCTCTCCCTGCAACAGTTTAATTTTAGAAGAGAATGGCTCTGGAGGGACTAACCGCCTGGAAAAATTTTTGCCTGGCTTGCTGTGAATCTCCTTTCAGAGAGGATGGATTTCACTTTTGTTTTGTAATGCCTTTCTTCGTGACATTCCCACACCTTTTTCCATCTTTGATTTTGTGTCTGCCAGTGCAGTTTGTTTCTTGCTGTGGAGCTCTGCAGCCACACGTGGGGGTGTTGCTTTGCTCTGAGCACCAGGCTCCCCTCGCAGCAGGGGCCAGCTGGGTGCGGTGACCTGTAAAATCACTGGGAATAACAGAAACAAACAGGCTGCCCGTGTGCTGGGAATGTGGGTCAGCAAACACCCTCCAAGATTATTCACTTGGAGTCCAGGTTTGCTAACCCTGCATCAGAAAATGTGGTGCTGTGACCCTGAGAAGGGGATTTGTCAAACCCCAAATATTGGTGCTAGCAACTGGGAATGGGGCAGGTGCTCATTTTTTGTTGAGCAGGGGCTTCTTTTCCCTTGGCAAAGGCTAATGAGGCTGCAGGGAACAGGCAGAGGGCTTGGGAAACAGGCAGGGAGTTTGGGAGGGTGTCCTGGAGGAAGCTGCCGTTGCCCCGGATGGGGCTTGGTGCTACCTGGTCTAGTAGAAGGTGCCCCTGCCCATGGCAAGAGTTTGGAACAAGATGAGCTTTAAGGTCCCTTCCAACCCAAACCACTCTGTGGGGTTCTGTGTTTAGAATCTGTTGCTAGGTCACCATTTGCCTGAATGTCCCCGGGCCTTTGGGAAGAGGCAGGATGAGTCAGCTGGGAGATACTGTCCTGCTGCAGGGTTGGCTGGATTGTGTTTTGTTCTCGAGCCTTTGCCTCACGGGGTTTTTCTTGCTGAGCAGAATAAATCGGGGGACACAGTAAGGCTGCTTTTGTTTGTTGAAAGGATTTTTTCTGGTTGATCTCTATGATCCAAAGCCAAGGAATCAGAAGGAGCCAGTGCTCTTTGCCATCCTACCTTTCCTTCTGTTGGCAGCACTTTGGGCAATTGTAATTAAATATTGCAGTGGTCTTGGGAAGGATTTTGTGGCCAGACATCACTTGTGGAGTTTGGGCTGAGCCACGTGGTGTTTTTGGACTGTGCTGTGAATCCCAAATAACTGCATCCCTAATGAATCCTTGGGACATAGGAGGGATCAGGACTGGGGGGACCAGGTCAGTCCTGGGCTGTCTCTCACCTGGGCTGGCCCAGCTCTGCCCTAAGAGCATCAGGGGCTGCAGATTATTTCTAATCCAGGTCACGGCAGTGGCTCAGCTCAGCCTTAGGGAACACTGCGGGGACACCCAGCAGTGCCACTGTGGGCTGAGCTCGTGGTGTGGGGACACCCAGCAGTGCCACTGTGGGCTGAGCTCGTGGTGTGGGGACACCCAGCAGTGCCACCGTGGGCTGAGCTCAGAGGAAGGCTCAGGAGTCCTCTGCAGATCCCAAAGGATCCCTGTGAGCTTCCAGCAGTTCCTGAAGTAACCCAGGAGGGAAAGTTGTGCTGACCAAGAGCGTGAAGCTGATGCAGAGCTGATGGCTGGCACAGCTCTCCAGTAAAGCTGCAGAAAGCATGTCCTGAAGGGCCTGAGGGTGAAGGAGCCCTGCTTTTAATGAAATGATTGTTATTTAATAACTTTTGCCCGTGTCAGGGGAATTTGGGGCCTCACTTGCACCACCAAAGCTGGTGGTGTAACAACGACAGCACTGCTTGATGCATAAATGTTCCTGGGGGAGGTACTGGGTGGCTTACCAAAGCCACAATGAACTACCTGGCACAAAGATTCCTTTTCTTTCCCCCCTTTCCCACCATTTAAAGGCTCTGGCCAGCACAGTTACGACAGCAAAGAGGGGGAGATTTTTTTCTTGCTCCTAATTGACACATTTGTGCCAGCAAAACTTCAGAAGTGGTCCAGACTCAGGTGGGGTTTTTCAGTTGTGTTTCATTTGGGGATTTTTTACAGCCAGGCTCTCTCTGCTTGATGGAGAATTTCTCATTGCTTCTTCAGGCCAGAATATTAAGCCAAATCTGCCTTTCCAAGGAAAAGCAGCCCTTGCTCCTTCTAGGAAAGTCTGCGTTTCTTGGTAAACAATGTGTTTTATAGCGGTTAAGTCAGAGGTGGAAAGTAATATGGATAAGTGTTGGGATTTTTGTTTGGTTTGGTTTGGCTTTCCATTGGTAACTTAAAGCACAAGTAACCATTTGAAATTGTCTGTTAGTAATGCTGGTTCCTGAATTTATTTCTATGAACACCTCGTGTGGAGACCCAGGCTGTGAGTGGATCAGCTCTGTCATGTCCCTGCATTATTAGTCGGACAATAATGGTAGGAAAGGATTAATTGTTTGATCCACATCTGCTTAGTTTGTAACACTTGCAGATTTGTTTCAGGTCTAAACCCTGTGCCTTGATTCCCTGGTTTTCCTGCAGTTCCCAGTTCTGGGTGCAGAGCAGTTGGTGCTGCAGCAGGAGAGCGCTGCTGGCACTGTCACCGGTGGGGCAGCAAAGCTTTGGGATGGGTGTTTGGAGCAGAAAACACGGGTTCTGCAGCATTCCTGGCAGCTTTTGGCATTGGTGCTTATCCAGAGCCTGGGGCTGCTGTGCTGCATTCCTCTAAACCAGAATGCAGCAGGAATTAATCCCTCGGGATGCATTGGTGGTGCCAGAGGATGGGGAGATCTGACCTTTGCTGCTGTGCAGGAGGCAGCTCCCACAGCTCAGGAGCAGAGCTCATCCCTCTCAGACACCTACCTACTTTTGTTCTCCTTAATCGCCTGTCAGCAGGGAGATCACTGCTTGGATTTCCTTGCTGTTCTCTTGTTCTCCCCACCCAGCAGAAGCCCGAGTGAATCATTCCTGCGTGGGTACAGCCCTGGGAGCTGGGTTCAGCCTCCGAGAGACTCTGCGGAGCAGGCAGTGATCCGGGATGAGCAGGGCAGGCTCTGTGTGACCAAGGAGCCGTGTAAACACTTCCACAGGCTGGGGATGAGGGAATTTCTGATGGCTGAACCTGCCCTCACAGAGTCCTTGGCTGCTGCACCACTTCTGTGTGGCAGGGAGTTTGTAGGAGTCTGCTTAATGGTGCAGAAAGCAGGACGATTATTTTAACCTACACTGAGTGGCTTAAAGGCACAGCAGATTTATTGTGTTTTAAAGACTCAGGTCACTTTTCTGGTCGGTGATGCCAATACCAAGCCAAGTACATCTTTGGACCATGGAAGTGCATCCATTGCAGGTTTTTTTCTGACTTTAGTGCTGTGGTGACACCCAAAAGTCACTTGTTGTTCTGCATTAGTAGTAGAATTTCTTCAGGACTGGAATTGGATGCATTTGTCTTCATTTAAAATCCACTCTCTGATGGGCTTGTTTTTCATTGAGTGAAGCAAGGTACATAGTATACAGAGAGTGAAATAATTCAAATGAATACACAGATATTAATGATTGCTTTATTTGGCTTAGCAGGGGCTCTGTTTGCCTGTTGTAAAAGCGTCTGTCTCAGGTCTCTCACCTCCAGTGCTGTTCCCACAGCAGCCCGAGGGTGCTAACCTCGGAAATTCCACACTAGTCAGGATGAGACTGTCTGCATTTATCCTTGAGCTGGGCTGATAGGAGGTGATAAATGAGCCCTTATTTCCCTGTGATGATGGATACAAGCAATGCCCATCCTAACTTTGTTTGGCATGTCCGCACAATCTGTTCCTTTATTGCGTGCAATTAAAAAACGCCATCAAACTGCAAACACTCATTTAATTAAAGCCCCCACAGCCACAGTTTGTCATGCTCAAGGCTCCTGTGATTGTTAAATGATTTGGAATCGATTGCTGAGGATGCAGATGTGGGGTTTGGGGAGGATTTTAGGATTTCAGGTATTCAGGTGGTGCTGAGGATCAGTTTGGTGTTGCACTGCTAAAGGGGACTTCGTGCAGAAGGAGACGTTTGCTTTCCTCACATCAGTACAAATTTGTTAAGGTCATTGGAATCAGGTTTATTGTGTATATAAATACAAATATATCAGGTTTATTACATATATCAATAGAGGGACCAATGTGTGGTAAAATGGAAGGAGAAATACTCAACTGTGTGAAGGGATTAAAGCATCCTGAAGCATTGTGTGGTATAACCACGATTTTGGGACAAGGTTTTCTGTGTTCCCTGGTTGAAGACCCCCCCGAGTGGAGCAGTGCTCCTCCGTCTCTGCTTTGCTGAGTCCCAGTTTCAGAGCTGCTGTCTGTATTTCACATTTCATTAGGCAGCAGAGGTGACACTGAGGGGATGGACCTTTGTCCCCAGGGTTCTTTGCTGCTTTGGAAGGTGTTACTCTGCTGATATTTTGATTGCAGTATTTGTGAGTTTAGTGCAGGTGGAATATATGGTTCTTGTCCTTCCTGCCTGGGATGAGAGGGAGGAGCAGGGGAGGGTGATTGCTGCTGCTGCTGCTGCAGGAACCTTTACAGCTTCCCGAGCTGCAAAGGCTTCCTCACAAAGCACGGCCCTTTGTTCCCAGCGGTTTGTTCCCTTCAGTAGAGCTCTTCTGTTGAATTAACTGCTTTTAAATCGTGTGCACAATGGCACTTTTGTTGGGGAGGCTCCGAGGGCCTCTGGAGGAACATTGACATTCCAGGGCATTGTTCTGCTCCCATTCAACCTGAGCCCTGCCTCTCCTTCCAGGGCCAGGTCACTGCTGTCCCCCACTGCTCTCCTTTGCCTTGCACTGGGATTCAGCTCCTGAGCAGGTGGTTTTAGCAGAGGGACCTGAGTTTCCCCAGCACAGCCGAGAGAGACAGAGCAGGAGCTTGGAAGGTGGCTCCTGAGCCATGTCCTCCTCTCTTTGGAGGCTGCTTGTGTTCATTCTGAAGGGGATAAACTGCATCTCTTCAATCAGCTGCCTTAGTTACCTGTTCAGTGGGCTGAATGGTGGAGTCCCCATCCCTGGAGGTGTCCAAGGGACACCTGGATGTGCTGCTCAGTGCTGTGGGCAGGGTGACAGGGTGGGGATTTGGCACAGGTTGGATTTGATAGTCTTGAAGGGCTTTTCCAACTTCAATGACCTTGTGATTCTGTGTTTTTATTTTGTGAGAAGATCAGGGAGTTGCTGAGGCCCTGGGGAGGTGCAGTGAGGGGCAGTGAGGCCCAAGTGTGCTGGGAGGGCAGGTCAGGCTCTTAGGGAGCTCCACCTGCTCACCCTCAGAGATTAGTCAGCCCTTTGTTCTGGAGGGGCCTCAGACCAGAAGGAGGGCCAGTCACAAAGCTTTATTTCTGTGTGTAGATTACACACTGGTTTGCACAGGAGATTACCAGATTTCTCAGTTGAGCCTCATGCCCTTTCCCAGAGATGAAATTGCCCCTTGCAGGTGCTGCCCACCATCAGCCCTTCAGGTTGCTCCCACCTGGAGCTGCTCTGCAGAGAAGTGTGTCTTTGTGTTAATCCTTCCATTCCAGCTGGCTCCTGCTAACTCTGCACTGGCCAAGGGCTGGAACAAAAGCCAAGTCTCTGTTTAGTGTCAAACCTTGGAAAATCTGTTCCTGTAAATAATTGATATGAATGTTACTACAGTTCTTACGTGCTCTGTAGAACGAGTTCTGCTCAGTGGTTGCCAGCTGTGGAATGAAGTGGCTGTTGTGTTGTCTTGTGCAGTGTCGAAGAAGCACGGGAAGCTCATCACCTTCCTCCGGACATTCATGAAGTCGCGCCCAACGAAACAGAAACTGAAACAGCGGGGGATCCTCAAGGAAAGGGTGTTTGGCTGTGACCTGGGGGAGCACCTGCTCAACTCTGGCCATGACGGTAAGAAGCAACCTGTTCCCGAGTTCTTCCTCTGTTGGGAACTTGTCAGTGTGATCGTCACTGTTCAAGGTCGTTCTGGGGGGCAAATGTGTGACACAAATCCGTGGCTGAAAGGGAAACTGAGGCTAATGAGAAGCAAATATCGTGCTTCGATGCGGGAAGCATCGTGGTTTGATGTGGGAGCACTGAAGGTGGCTGCAACTCCTGCAGATGGGTTTGCAACCTCTTCAACTCTTCAAATAATTTTTTTTCCCAGGAATATTAGCTTTATTTGTATGTCAGTGTCAATGATTAAATAACAGGCATGTTAAATCCCTACATTTCTCTTAACTCAGAACCTTTGTATGATTCTAGCACAATTTGCAGTGTAAATCCTTTATCTGCCTTTTCCTTGGATTTCACAGGATTTACAGGAATTAACTGGATATTGTGTTTCCTCACAGCTGACTTTTCCTCTCTGTTCATTCTGTTGCCTTCTGGGTCCCTTTTCCCTCCCCATTAGCAGTTCAGGGAGGCAGAGGAGAAAACTGCTCCTTTCAGAAAAAAAGTACACAATTGTTGCCAATTTTCCTGGGATGAACTTTGATTTCATGAGCTCCTTCCTGCTCTTTCCCTGTGCCACCTCCAGTCCAGGTTCCTGCAGTGCTGAGGAGCAGCCAGGGCACTTCGATGCTGTCCCAGGTCCCCAGCCATGGCCATTCCCATTGGGAGCCCACACCCAGGGATAATTGGGAACACAGCCTGGTGCAGCCATGGGCTGCAGGTGGCTTGCCCGGGATTTAAGGCCACCAGGAAAGCAGTGATGGGATCTGTTGGGTGGCTTTGCAATAGATCCCTTGTGCCAGAGTTGTCTATCTGATGTCTCCCAGCTTTTGTGTGCAGGAACATAGAAAAGTGACAGGATGTGTGGGGCAGGAAAGGTGTTTCTCTATTAAAGTTGTTTTCAGTGAGTCTTCAGACTCCTTGTTCATCGGAACACCTTTTGAAAAAGGGCTGGCAGAGGGCAGGGAGCCATTTCTTGTAATTTTTCCAGCTGATTTGGTTGGTAACAGCAATGTGCACTCCCTCACCTGACATAAAACTGTTTCACTACCAGCTGGTGCAGAGTATGTGCTTGTCTTTATGGGATCAGGACTGTGACAAGGCTTGTTGGCTTAACTGGAGCAGTAAAGATCCTTATTGGGGCTTGAAAAGCACCAGAGATGGTTTGGAGCCAGGAACAGACAGTGACCCGTGTGGAACTGCATCAGGGGTAGGTAATTCACAGCACCAGGTGGCTCTGGATCTGGTTTTGTGTGCATGCTGTGGGAGCACTCTTGGAGGGCAGGAGCCATGCCAGCTGAGTGAGCTCATTAATGGGAAGGAGAGGATTCCCTTCCATCCCTAGCCTTCCTCCAGTCTGTTTTCATTAGGCACAAGTCAGCCATGGCCAAAGCTTTTCCCTGCCCTCTGTGCCAGCTTCTTCCCCTGGCTTCAAGGCATGGTTTATTTAGCATTCAAAGACACATCCTGAGCTGAACTAAACTGCTTTAACTCCACTGGAGGTTCTTGTTTGACAGTCCCTGGATGCTCTGTCCTTGCCCTGGTTGTTCCCCACCATCCCACACAACTGACTGGGCTGTGCTAATGAGGTCCCTCAGCTCAGGAGTCACCAGCTGCTTTCACCCTTGGTTTAATAACCCTTTCCTAACTCCCTGGAGTGAAGCAGATCCAATCTGAGCGTTGCCAGTGGGGGCATGGCTCTGTTTCCCACAGCAGGATTGCTGTTTCCCATGTGATTCAGCTCCCTGACCTGTATTTCAAGTGACGTCATCCCCAGGATGGGGCTCGTGGAGTTGTTTCTGGGTCCCTGTGAGTTGAGCTCCATGTGTGCACAACATTTTAAGATTCCTTCCTCCTGTAGCATTATTGTGGCTCAGTCATGGAGCCTCTTGCAGTGCTGACCTGCTGAAAGGGGCCTGAGGTGAATTAGAGTAAAGAAGCTCCTTCTCATAATCAGAAAATGAAGTGCTTTTTCCAGGAGCTCAGAGCACACTCTGGCTGAAGTCTGCATGTGATACTTGGGGTCACAACCTAGAACATCTGAGTTCAGAAGAACAAAAAGAGCCCAATACATTCATTGATCTGTTCAAGCTCATGTTAGTTTTGTTGGGTCAATGTCCAGTCCCCAAAAATATTTATCAGGGCTGAAGGAGCAAATGCCACTGTCCCCAGCGATTGTAGTGAGTGGCAAGGCATCATGTGCACCTCAAAAATGCAATATTGAAACACTGGAGTTATGCTAAGAATTTTCTTAGTTACCAGCTTTGTGAAGGTGACAAATTCTCAAGAATTTGCTGAGAAACAACGTGAGCAACCCAAATTCTGTAGTCATGAATCTCTGAAACTGTGCCCATTTTTAGTGAGCGGGAAGCAAAACGAGGGAATAAAAGGGATAAGGACAAAAACTGCAATAAGTGTAACATTTTTTTAATAAAACCTGTGCTGAGGCAGCTGACTCAGATTGCTTAGCCAGGAGAAGAGCGTATTTGCTGTGTACCCAGTGGGGATTTACAAACACAGAGGAGATGTTTCACTTACTGCAGTGCCTTGTCTTTCTGTTAGCTCAGCAAGTAATCCCTCATTCTGCATCCTCTGAGCTGCTGTCGGACGGAGGATAAATTTGGCACGGGATGCACAGGAGGAAAGTGATGCAGGAATGTGCCCTGGTTTGCTGTTAGGGAGCAGGAGCCCTGGGATGCACTGCTCCACGTGCAGCACCTACCGAGCCCTGACCTAGTAGAGTGTTTGTGGTGGTTATCTGAGGTTTTGGGATGGGCCTGTGCCGAGGCCATGCTCTCCCTGCTCCAGGCTGGCAGGGCACAACTTGCACCTCTGAAGATCAGGATATGATATGTCTGTGCCCAGGTTTCTGCCTAGGGAAGAGTGTCTGGCGAGGGCGGGAGGAGCAATAGGCTGGTGGTGCTGCTGCCCTGGGGAGGATGTGGCTTGTCATTTCCCTGAGTGTCCTGTGTGGGTCTGAGCAGGAACACCAAGCAGCTACAGGGAGGGAGGTGAAGATTTAGCAATGTGTACAATAACAGTGCGAGGGATGAGCAGTGCACCCTAAAACCCTCCTGTGTTCCTGGTGATTCATGGTGGGGTTTGTGGCGAGTGCTGGGCAGTGTCCCAGGGGTTGGGTTTGGTGTGTTTGCTTTTCAGTTCCAGTTTGGTTTGTGCTGACACTCTGAGCTGTCCAAACAGTGCTGGAGTCCTTCCAGGGTAGGAGTTACACCCCCACAAGGTGCCAAGCAGTCCTTCCCCAAAGGCCCTTGGATGTGAGGGGAGGGTAGCGTTACTGTCCGGTCTCTTTGGTGAGGTTCTGAGTCATGGGCAGATCACAGGATTATTTTTCAAAATCGTCTGTGCTCCAAGCTGCTTGGGAAAGAGGGAATTGGGAGCCACAAGGTCCCTGGGCTTGGGGCTGGGTATGCATAGGTGTGTTGCTTTCAGTGAAAGTCTCAGCAAGGTGTCCTTTTCTTCTCTCTTGTTGCATGTCAGCACTGAATGATGGGCTGGGACCTGCCGGAGTAAAACCAGTTTTGATATGAGGGATTTTGGACTTTTGGCAGAGCCTGTGGTAATGTTCCCTTCAAGTACATTGGTTTGCACAATATTTCTCCAGTCAGCTCCAGACACCCTGTGGAACCTCCCTGAAGAGTCCTGTCTGCATCCCATCCAGTGCCTTACTCATCTCTTGGCTCCTGCTGGGCTTGGGACACTTCCCTGCCAGGAAAGCGTCACTTGGCAGCAGTCCAGGCTCAGCAGGGAGTTGCTCTTTCTCCATTGCCCTCAGAAATGCTCTCAGTTGAGTTGGTGCAGTTGCCACCTGCCTTGCTGGTTTGTTTTACAAATTCACAGGGTATTCCAAGTTGGGAGGGACCACAAGGATCATCTGGTCCAACCCCTGTCCCTGCACAGACCTCCCAGCAACCCCACCCTGGGCATCCCTGGCAGCGCTGCCCAAACCCTCCTGGAGCTCTGGCAGCCTCAGGGCTGTGCCCATTCCCTGGGGAGCCTGGGCAGTGCCCAGCACCCTCTGGGGGAAGAACTTTTGCCAGTATCCACCCTAACCCTCCCCAGACACAGCTCCAGCCATTCCCTGTGTCCTGTCACAATTCTACAGAGCTGTGAGATACAGCAAATCCACCCCAATCCCTGACTCCTGAAGAGACTTGTTCTTATTCTCTCTGTAGGCAGAGATTCCTTTTGTTCCCCCGAGTTTTTCTCTCTTGAAGGAAACTAAATAAAACTTCAATTTAGCCCGACCCCAATTAGCAGGATTGTGCTGGCAGAGGATGTTTGGAGTGTGGGAGCTGGTGGAGTGCTGCATTGCAGCAGCTGCACTGTGCTCTGGTTCCTGCCTCGGAATGTTTGGCCAGGGAGCTCCCACAGCTCCTGGGGATGTGACGTGGGTGGGAGTGAGGGGGAACGTGGTGTTGGGCTGCAGGAGAGGCAGGGCTGGGAGCTGGGCATGTTCTTGATCAGCTGATGCAGGGATGAGGGGTCAGATGGAGCCATAGTGCCCATGGGGAGCCCAGGCTGGGGCTGCTCTGGGGGGTGGGATGGGTCAGCACAGGCCAGGGTGGGTCAGCACCCTGCAGGAAGGGTCAGCACAGGCCAGGGTGGGTCAGCACCCTGCAGGAAGGCTCAGCACAGGCCAGGGTGGGTCAGCACCCTGCAGGAAGGCTCAGCACAGGCCAGGGTGGGTCAGCACCCTGCAGGAAGGCTCAGCACAGGCCAGGGCGGGTCAGCACCCTGCAGGAAGGCTCACAGCACAGGCCAGGGTGGGTCAGCACCCAGCAGGAAAAAGCCACTTCCACATTCTCTGAGGGACTCCTGAGCTGTAGCATGGGAGGTGTTACTTTACAACGTACTTTTATTCCAACACTGCTGGGCATCGTGTGCTGGGATTGCTTGGACTGCAGAGCATGGGGATACCGTTTGTTCTTCCAAGCCAGAATTGCTCCTGTCACTTGTTGGGAATGACCCTTCTTCTCTTAGCAATTGGACTGAAGCACAAGCCAGTCCTGGGGTCCCCCAGTGAGGTGATGCCAAGGATTCACCTCCAGAGATAATCCATCATACAACCAGCTGTATCCACAGAGGATTTTGTAGGCTAAAGACATATGACGTTTTTTATACCTCTTCATGCCTTTGTCATGTTCATACACCATCAGCTTCCATCACTGGAAAAGATATATTCACAAATGGAATTTTTAACGAACAAGTTTGCTATAGTGAAGGATCCATGCATGATTTTTTATTTTTTATAAAATACCCATGCTGTGTGGTCAGCAGGAAGAGGCATTGACTTGCTGCTGAAGATGTAAATGCCTACAAAAGACAACGTTCACTAACACACCTGATCTTGGTTTGTGTCCTTCCTCTTCTTCCAGTTCTCCACATTTATTCAGAATTAATTTGGACAGGTGGGTAGAATTAAACAAAAAGTAAAATGGAACAGAGTAGTAGAAGATATCAGATAGGGGATCTGCATCCCTTTATATACTGGGCAGGAGCAGCAAGGGTTTGCCAGGGATAGTTTTATTATCTTATGCTAGTTCTAGTGCTCTCCAGAAAGGTCCACAGCAGCACCTTGGGGTTTCTGGTGACATCACGGCTTGTTTGGGGTCCTCTGGACTTATCCATCCCTTGGAGCCATCCCTTCCCTGCAGCTGGGTGATGTATTTGCCTCTGATGGTAATTTATGGCAGATTTGGGTATAGAGAGAACTGTTACCAGAACAGAGAAACACAAGGAAGGAGACCTTGGCAGCCTCTTGGCTGCAATCTCTGAAAGCCTGGTTGCCCTTAGCTCAAGCACAGGTTTGACAGTCTGTGTCACCCCTTTGGCTTCTGGTATTGATGTGAGGAGCCCCTTTTTACCAGCTCAGAATTGTCATTAGAATAAAAGGCTGTCTGGCTGTCTTGGAATCTTTGCCATCCTGTAGAAAGCCTTGACTGGGAATTCAGGACAGCTGAATCTTACAGATTAAGCAATTTCAGTTCTTCTTGCTATTTTAACTCCAAGAGGGGAAATGTAACCAGTTCCCACTCCCTGTTACTGCCCTGTACCTGTCCATGGCAGGGATGGGACTGAGGGAGCATTACAGTCCCTTCCAACCCAGACCTTTCTGGGATTCAGTGTTCTGACGACCCAGGTGAAATCCCTGCTTGTGATGGCCTGGCTTTGCTCCAAGATTTTATTTTCAGAAAGACTTTGGAACTTTTACAGACCTTCCACGGGAAATGGATCCTCAGTTTTTACCTGCAGCTCCCATTTAGTTCTGTGGCAGCTCAGCTGAGGCCTGTGACTCCCAGGTATGTTTGGAATTGTTATGCCTTGAATGCTGGCAGCCACATCAATGGGTTTGTTCAGGCAGTAACAGTTTGTTCCTGTACAAAGGTTTATTGAAGTGTTGGTTGTGTGTGACACGCATGTGACATTTCCCTCAGAACGGTGACGTGGGCCACAGCCATTCCAGCAGGGTGAGGGAATGTTGGCCCTGGGTGAGGCTGGGGGTTGTGTTAGAGGTGCTCACTCTGGGAGTGAACCCCTGGGGCATTTTTGTGCTCTCAGTAGGTATTTTCAGAGTATCCAAGCTGACAAGTTTGAATGTGAACTGAAAAGTTTCAAACCTCCAAGAATGTTCAGCTCTGGAATCCTGCTATGCCAGTTTTCCTTTGTCTCTATTTTAAGCAATTTTATGCCTAAAGCAGTTAGTGATTAGGACACAAATCTGAGTTCTGAAGCTTTTGTTTGCAATTCTCTTTTCTGCTGAGACATTTCTTGTGTGACTTTGGCAAGTCCCTTAAAGTAGGATCTGTCTCCTTTATGCTTGTTACCCAAGCAGGTGGGGATGTCTGGAGGTGATTCACCTTATCTGACAGGTGTTTTTTTAGAAAGGGGATCCTAACTTCTCCATTGGCACAGCAGGATAAACACTGCATCCTTACTCACCCTGTCATTTCTGTAATGCTCTCCTGGATATCTGGACTTGGTTGTTTATATAGAGAGCTGCAGCTCACAAATCAGGAGTGGATCTTGTGTTTCCTGACAAGGCCACCTAGCTGGGGTCACTGGAAATCCTCCTGCTCTGCCTCCCCCGTTAGTATTTGTGTATCTATCAATAGTTTCCTGTTATGCACTGAAGAAACACTGGCCTGTCTCAGCATTTTCTCTTGCACTTGAGTCCCTGTTGAGCACAGCCCTGTGCACACACGATGTAAATGAGGGCAAAAAGGTTTTAAAGTTGCATTCTGGGCCAGGAATTCTGTGGGACTGTTGTGGCTTGACAACCTCTGAGCTCCTAGGTAATGTTAGCCATCCCCTTCCCTCGATGCTGCTGTCCTGACTGTCCCTTTTTTAGTTGAATTGGCAGTATATTGAAACCAGGCAGCCTCAAATATGCCAAAACCAGATTCCTTTCAGTATTTCCTGATTTATAGTCATTTTTAAATTCAAAAATCCATCTCCAAGGAACTGGGTCAATCAATGGCCACAATTGCACTCAGAGTTCCGGCCCTGAGCTGGGAGCTCAAACCTGTCTCTACCACAAACTTTTGGCCTTGGGGAACTTGTTTGTTATCTCCCATTCCATCTCCAGGCTTGTACAATCAAGCTAATAACCCGTATCTGCCCCCAAGGTGCCACAAGGTAAATTCCTAATACCCAGGAGGTACTTGGGAGATTAGGAGTGAGTGGAATATAAATATCAAATAGTATTTATCCAAGTGCCAGCACAGGTTGGCACGTGACATCCAGTTGTGAGTGTCTGTAGGAATTAAGTAAATTTACCTGTGTGTTTCCCCTGTATTTATTGTGTTCCTCGGTTGGGTTTGCATCCCAAACCTCAACATTTCTGACGTAGAACTGTGGCAAGCCTGGAGTGTTTTAGGTGCCTGAAGTCCCCCTGGATGTGGCAATGAGTGTCTCTGCACACTCAGCCTCGTGTGACATCAAAGGCAGATCCAGCAGCCTGGAAAAAAAGGGAACAGTTGACCCAAATTGGAGATGAGTAGAGAACTCCCCTTGCTGCAGATGCGTTCTCTGCTGCACAAACTAACTGGACACAAGTTGATACTTTCAAAGGCCAATAGTTTTGAGCTATTTTGAGCAAATTTCCAACCATAACAGGCACTGTTATTGCTTCACCATCTGCCCTCTGAGTCGCTGGAACTCGAGATTATTGGATATGGGGTCAGCATTACAAAAGAGTACATGGGATCCCTGTGAAGAATCCCTTGTTTGGGGGGGCGTCCTTATTTGCTGAGCAGGGAACACAAGCCTTTGCTGTTAAAAAAGACCCAGTTTGTCTCTCCCCTTCTCTCACCCTGCCTGCAGCTGCAAGGAGAGAATTCTTTGTGCCTGAGTGACCCTGAGGACAGCTGGGAGTTGAAAATTAATTTGCATTTCGAAACACTACAGCTGTGGGGGGAACAAACATGAGGAGAAATGTCACAGTCAGTGCAGGAATTGCTTGTGCTCTTACCCTGCTGCTCTTAGCACAGGGAGAATCCCCCCCCCCTCAGTTTATTGGAGGGGATGTAATTGGTCTAAACAAAAAAGTTCCAGTACACTGGCCAAATCTGAGGTATTAGTAGTGTCTTGTTGGATATTAGGAAAAATTCCTTCACTGAAGGAGTTGTCAAGCATATGAACTGCTCAGGCTGCCCAAGGATTTAAAAGCTGTGGGGTTGTGGCACTTGGGGGATGTGGTTCAGCCATGGCAGTGCTGGGAGAGCAGTTGGACTCAATCTTAGAGGCTTTTCCAGCCTTAATGATTCTGTGATATTTTGTATTAAAAACAATTAAACCCAAGCCCTGGGAGCTGGGTGGGTGCAGCCTGGGATCAGGATTGGCTGTACAGCATCTCCATCGTGGATGGTGGGCAGTGAGGATCCCCTGCAGCTCTCAGGTTCCAGGCTGTCCTGGCACAGCCACAGCAGCATTGCTGATCTCCCAGGACCTGGCAGACGTGGCTATCGACCTGCCCTGCCTGATGCAGCCCAGGGGCATTTATGTTCCCCAGGCCTGAACTTTGCACTTTGCTTTTCCACAGTCCTGGCTGAGCTGCCATAAAAGTCAATTCCAGGCTGAGGAAGCAGAGTCCAGTGCTGATCCCGCTGTGAGCCCTGCGTGGATCAGGGATCCAGCTCATGGGTTATGGTCCACTCTGCCATGCTTGCACTTCGCCAAGTGCAAAAGTCACACTCCAGATAAGAGCTCTGTGTGTGTGACCAGGAACTGGGGCAGCTCAGGCTTTATACCACTCATCACCAGTGGGGATAATTTAAATGTGGCTCACGGCTTGGAAATGAGGGGCAGGGAACTGAAGAATCACAGAATCCCAGACTGGTTTGGGTTGGAAGGGACCTCACATCCCACCCAGTCCCACCCCCTGCCACGGGCAGGGGCACCTTCCATTAGACCAAGTTGCTCCAAGCCCTGTCCAACATGGCCTTGAGCATCTTGAAGGAAGGAAAGTGTCTTGTTTGTTTAGTCTTATATTTCTTTTGGTGATTCAAACACGAGGACAGGGATTTAGGAATGAGACAAAAGTCCTGAGAAGAGTGTCTTTTAAAGTTTGATGTTTTTCTGATGTGCAGGGGCTGGCGGGGTCTGTGTACCTGTGGAATGACATGCAGGTACAATATTGTGTGACAGGGAGCTTCTCATGCAACAGTAAAGAGAAAATCCTTAACCTCTCTCCTCTGCTGCTTTACACCTTTGTGTAACCTTCACTCCATGGTGGAGGGAAGAGCTTCAAAAATGAGAAGTTTGAAAGTCACAGGCTGAAATATTACAGGGTTTTTACTGGCTTTTTTTTAAGGAAATAATTGGACAGTTTTTTGGAAAATGGCCTTGATGATCTTAGAGGTCTTTTGCAACCTTAACAGTTCTGAAAATGAGTTAAAATAGGAAATTATTGGAGTAAAAGCAACTGTATTTCTTCAAGAGAGGATATTCCCTGTTAGGTTTTTATATAATCCTGCATTAATGGCAAGGAAGTAGGGATTTATGTGGCTAATTCCAGATGTCTGGAAGTTGTCAGTCTTGGCCAGGCACAGCATTCCAAGAAAGGGGCTCATCCTGCTGCAGTGGCACCGTTTGTGCTGTGCTGGGTGTCCGTGGGTGCCCCTGTGCCTGGTGCCCTCCTCTGCTGGCTGTTCCCCTGCCCCTGCCTGTCCTTCCCAACTGTTCCCAAAGGCAGCCTGGACAGCCAGGGCTGAGCTCCTCCACCTGCATTTTGTCTGATGGCTGATTCTTCCACTTTCTGTCCTGGTGGCTCAAAACAGCCTTTAACCTTCTGTTACTCAGGTCTGGATTTTCCATGTGCTTCCCAAGAATGCTGGCACTGGATGCTGGTTGGCACTGCTGGGGTGGAACTCGGGCCAGTTGGTTTTCCATGGTCTGGAGGTTGAACTCCCTTGTGGGTTTGCTGTGTGTGGAATTCAGTGAGGAGCAGCATTTCAGGTGCTCCGGGCCATTGTGCAGCCCCAAGGCCTGGCCTCTGGGACCTGCACCCCACTGCTGTATTTTGGGAAAACGCCAGTGCCAGAGGGGGGCTTGGTGGGAGGCCTTGTGCTGAACAAACACTTCTGGTTCCAGTAATATGCTAAGAAAATAAAATAAAACACAACACAAGCAAGCCTCCCAGAGCCCAGGGAGGGAACATTACAAACGATTCAAAAAAAAACCCACCCAACAAGATTATAGGAAAGGAAATATGCCTGATGTGAGGATGAATCAAAATGTTTTTCAGAATGAAAACCATAGAACTTCTGCTTCCTCTTAATGGCAGAGAATTAAGCTGTTAACAAGCCCTGGGAGATGCAATAAACCTTTCAAACCAGCTGAGAGATGCTCTGGAAGGAGTTGAAGGAATTCTTTTGGCTCCTGCGATGATGAAATGTGCTGGGTTCCCCCTCGGTGAGGCATCCACATTTCCAGCCCTTTGCACTTTTGTCTCCTGGATCCACCTGGTGTTGGAGATAGCAGAGGGAAGGAGGGAGAGGTGATTGTTTTTAGAATGGAAGGCGTGAGCAGTGTCCACTGCAGAGTTGGGTGTTGCCAGGCAGCACCTGGCTGTGGATTTTAGCTGCCTGCAGCTGAAGCAGTGACTACACTGCAGGGAGGCTTTCTGGAGTCACTGGCTCAGAAAAGGACTAAAATCACACTGAGGATCAGTGATTTTTGTTACTTGCCTGGGAATGTGGCACTAGAAAGGGCTGTGTGCTCAGCTGGACAACCCAGGCACCAGTTCTGGGCCCAGAGGTTCCCTGACCCAGCTCCCTGGATGGGGCTGCAGGAATGCACTGTGACCCTGTGTCCCTCACTCAGTCACTCCTCCTGACTTTCCCAAAGCTCCTGGGCATTGCCAGGAGCCAGGTGCTGATCCAGGTGGGCCTTTATGGCTCTTAATGCAAATCGCGTGTTCCATCGAGTCTGGTTGTTGTAATTGCAGGAAACCACAGTAATTAACTGCCATTAGTAGAACTTTAGTGTTGCTGCTGTTAGATCCTGTGAGAGGAAATCTCCCTTAGTTCCCTGCTGGGACGAGGCTGAGGTACCTGTCTAGTTCAAATCTGGGTTGTGGTTTGGGGTCTAGAAGCCAAAATCAGTTCCTGAACTGAGAAGTTTCCCTGCAGGGGAGGGGTGTCTGCAGCAGATGGGCACAGGTACCGCAGAAAGTCACAGTGTGGTGTCAGAAGCTGCTGTAGGTGATGGTCTGGGCACAGTTGACATCTGCAAAATGAAGTCCTGCTTGTGCTGTCACCCTGCCTTTTCCTTCAGAGGGAACAGTCACTGTTCCATGTGTGGATGTATGTCTCTAAAATGGATATTAAAGGGCTGGGGAGAGGTAGGTTAAACACACACCCAATGACCAGGTGTTGCCTTAGTCCAAAAATCTGAAAAATAAAGTCACCATCCCAGCAAAGGGCCCTCAGGTACAATTTTAGCCCTGCTTGAATTTCAGTCCCTTCTCCAACCATGCAGAATTCCCCCAAAATATCTGTGGTGCTGGTATGGTATATTTAACTGGAAGAACAGATCGTCCTGGTAACCAGATGAGGAAATGCTTGGAACAAGCCTGCTGGGGTCTTTTCAGGATGTATTAATTACTGTGCCCAGGCTCTTCCATGACAAAAGAGAACTTGTAGCAGAGCATTGGTGCTGCAGCCCTCGCCTTCCCCTGGGCTCCTCTGTCCCGCTCCACTGTCACTCCAGGTTTCCTGGTGGGAATGGGGCTGACAGGGAGAGTGCTGTTTATTTATCTGCCTCTTGATGTGTTTGCTTCTTGATTTATTTGCCTGTTTGTTTATTTATTTTCATTTTGATCTATTTATTTCAACAGGCTCTACTGATTCTAGGAGACCCCTCCTGTGATTGCAATAGGGACCATTAAGGTCTTTGGGATTTGCAGCATTAGCAGATCTTGCCACAACACTTCAAAGCTTGGGAAAACTCCTTTGCCCAATCCTCGGGGACTCTTGCATGCAGGAAATGCTGTTGATGGAGGCTCAGCCCTGTGCAGTCACTGGTGAGATCTGTGACCTCTGGCCCATTGTAACACGTGGTGATGGGACAGACACACATCCCACAGGGTCTGGGTTCAGGTGTGTCTGGCAGTCTGGGCTGCTCTTCTCCCACAGGGGACAAGCACCACTGACTGTGTCAGCACACACAAGGACAGGGAACCTTGTCCTTGTCCTTTGCTGCTGGGATGGAGCTGTTCCACCTCTGCCGCCCTGCACAGTTCACACCTGGGCCCCACTCATCTCCCAGTGCTGTAGTGCAGTACAATGCACACTTCGGCCCCTTCTGGCCACTGCTGGAGTGGGATAGAACTCCTTCCCTGTCCACTTCCAGCCTTAAAAACTTCCTTCTTCAAGAGGTGTTGAATCTTTTTGCACAAAGGTTTAAGTGTCGTCCTCCAGAAATGTTTTTGAGACACTGTGAGAATTCCGGGCCTCGTGTTCCACCTGCTCTGCTTGTATCTGTCCTTGTGGGTGACTGATGGACATGTCCCCAGCGTGCTCTGGGTGTGTGTTTGGTGAGAACCTGTTGCCCATCCCAGCTCAGATGGTTCAGAGTGTGTCTGGTTGGTTCCTGAAGCCCTCAGCTGTGGTCCTCCTCGGAACTCACCAATGCTGAGGTAGCAGAAGGCTTTACCTCCACTGGTTTTCATTCCCCAAAAAAGGCTTTTTGCTTAATGTACAAGGGCTCTGCTCACTTCAAAGTCTGCCCCGACTGGAAAGTGGTGAGAGCTGCTGTACACCCCTGGGAATGTAACACTGGAGCCTGGCTGGCTCAGTTCTGGCTGTCTCTTGGTGCCTTGAAGCATCCCAGGTGCAGGGTCGAATCTGCTCCAGCTGAGTCTGTGACTGACATGCAGCAGGATTTACAGCTTTCACCCTGTCCTGTGCTCCAGTGTAGAGCAGACGTGCCCACACCTGCTGATTTCCAGGGAACCATCTGAAATGTGCCTTCCCTCCAGCTGTGAGGGTTTGCTGCAGGCTCGGAAAGCAGCCTTGTGGAGGCTGGGGAGAGCACGGAGCATCCAAGTGCAGCAGCACTTGGGAGCAGTGCCTGGCAGATGGCATTTGCTGTGTGGTGTAAGGAGATTTGCCACATGACCTGCTCGGAATCTGTGTCACGTGGCACATTGATCAGACCTGGCATCTGAAGAGCAGACTGAGATCAGCAGGGGAGCTGCTGCAGAAGGGTGGCTGGCAGAGGGATCCACAGGGATCCCAGCTTTGTCCAGCTTTGATCTCCTGCTGCTCACAGGAGCTCGATCCTGATTTTCTCTCTGTGTTTGGGGCAGTTTTACTGCCTTTTGTAAATCCAGTGATTTGCTCCTCCTCAGTCTTACACGGGTGGACACATGGCTCCAGCACTGGATGTGCATGAGCCTGGCAAGCCAGCTGGAAGGAATGGGGTGGTGAAGCGGCTGCAATATTAACTTGACACCTAATTATATCCCCTGGGCTGATTTTTCCACTCTGTCATGCCCTGCTCTGTCTGCTCTTTCTGTGAGTGTGGGATGCTGTGAAGCTCTCCACATCCAGCCATGCTCTGGCACACATTGGGGATGAAATTATCAGTTGTAAAAGCTCTCCTGGCTGTACCAGGAGATGCAAAAGTAGCATCTCCCTGATATAAATAATTCCTTAAACCAAGCAGGACAGGTTAATCCTGTATAGATTTGAAAGAGTATTTATTCCATTTTACAGCTCGTCTGGAATGGGATTTCAGGCCACAGTTCCCATGGGAGTTGTCATGGGATCTGCACTGTCTGTTTTTGACCAGAACTGGCCTTTTTTGACCCGATTTGTGTCCTGACATTCCCTTGTTAAAGCAGGAACACCTCTGACCAGTTTCCACATCACTGCTGAAGTCAAATTTCTTACAGGCTTTCTCCGCTAAGGAGGAGCTGAAGCCATGGCCCAGCTGGGAGTAGTTCATGCACCTGCCAAGAGCCCAGCCTGAAGCAGGGCTTTACTAACCCCGGCTGTTGTTGTTCAGTGCCCCAGGTCCTCAAGAGCTGCACGGAGTTCATCGAGAAGCACGGCATTGTGGATGGGATCTACCGGCTCTCCGGGATCGCCTCCAACATCCAGAAACTGCGGTAAGGGCCTGCCTGGAGCCCCCAGCCTGGCCTTCCACGGGCACGTTCACCCTGCAGGAAGCTTTCCTTCAGGATAAAGTATCAGGATCATGGTGTCACTGTGCTGTCATGTTTCATTTCTGTTCCTCCTTGCTCTGTGAGCCCTTTGGAGCAGCTGATGTCTCTCCCTGCTGCCTTGGGCTCCTGGCTTAGCCGCAGTTAACTGGGAATGTGCCAAGGATACGTGCCTGAGTCTGGTGGGTGGCATTGCTGTGCTGTGCAGGGAAAGGCCAGGAGTGTGTCCCCGTTAGGAGCTGTTCCCAACACAGCAAACTTCCTTTACTGTTTTGTGAGGCTGTTTTCCTCCTGCTGTTTGGTGTGGAGTGTTCTGTTGTGGAGCACTGAGAGTGCTGAGTGGATGTGACTCACTCCAGCCCTGCTCCTGGGCCCATGGCCTGGCACAGGCAGCACAGGGCTGTTTTCCATAGGCAGAGTATCTTCTTGCACCAGCCATCCCCCGGTTCAGTGGGCAGGTTTGAGCTGGAGCAGTGACTGTTCAAGTCCTTGGATGCATGGGTTTGTTCTGGTTCAGATTAATCCTGTTTCTTATCCCAGCAAGTCCCATTTTAAAAATCTGGTCCCAAGGCTTTGATGTGCAGGATCCAAAGGCTCTGACTGGAGCTGTGACTGAATAAAATGTTTGCCATTGCTTCAGTTACATAACTTTATTCCCCATTTTGATTTGTGCTGGACCATCCTTCTAATCTCTGCCCTAGTCCATTTTTTCCCTTTTGTGTTGCCAAGATAATTTTCTCCCTTATTGGGTATCAAAGCTGCTTTTAAAATGGTTTTCTAAAATTGCAATGGCATCATTCCCTATTCTAGTGCAGAGAATGAAGTGACAGCCTGTTTTCCAGGTTTCTGAGATGTTCCAAGGACAAAAGGAAGGGACTTCATGACATAACTTATTGTCACTGTCCTGTTCATGTAAATCACTACAGATTTTGAGTGTTTGATGGATGTGGGACACATCTTGCTGCAGTTCCCAGCTGTATAAGGCTCATTATGCTCTTTAAGGCATTAGGCTCATTCCAAAGCTAGGGCTGCAGTATCCTTCTAAATGAATCGCTGTGCTTAGGTTTCTCATAGAAGAACTGGATCTCCTGGATTAAAGGGCTTTTTAGTTGTAGAGAGGGTTAGAGAATTTGTTCCACGTGGGAGATTTCCGTGGGACAGAGGTTGGCTCTTCAGTAGGGCAGTAGCTGCTTTTATTTGGCAGGTGGGCAAACAGAACCACTGTTGATTTGGGGTGTTGATCCCAGTATCCTGGTGTCCTGGCTCTTTTTGAGAGCTGTGGAGTTGTGTTCATTCCTAACAAAATCTTCCTTTGGGTTAGACAGAATAACATGTAGTTCTGTGAACAGCTGGTGCAGAGAGAAGGAGGGTTGAATGTAGTGGGGCATCCCTCTCTTCCCTCAATATTCACTTCTGCAGGGGAGCATCTAACACACTGTGAGCTTTATTCCTAGGAAAAAACACTGGAGTAGGGCAGGATATGGGCAGGGAGTTGGAGCCAGGGCTGAGTGTGTTTGTATGGGGGGCGCTGGTACTTTCCTGAGCTTTTCTGTAGAGCCAAGTGCAGGAACTGAGTTTCTGTCCCAGATGTGAGCAAGGGGTGAGTCAGAAGGTGCCTGTGGAAGTGGTGTGTGTTAGACACTAGGGGTGTGGAAAACTGAATCCTTCCTTTCCTCCTGTGGTGTCTTTGGGGTGAGGAATGGATGGGCTGTGTTTGCCCTGAGAAGGTGAGCACCTCTCCTGCCCCTTGTCTGGGGGGAGTGAAAGGCTTCCCACAATCGGTGTCCCTGTCCAGGGATGGAAGGAGCTCATCCTGATCCCGGGAGGGCTCAGTTACAAACACCCCTGGTGCCCTGGGCACGTTCTGCTCCTCAGGCAGGGTGAGCTCAGTGCTTATGTGACCCTCTGGGCACAACCTGCCAGCTTTGGGTGGAGACAGGACAGGGACAGGGACAGGTCACCACACCCAGCCCCAGCTGTGGTTGCAGTGCTGACGGGATGAGTCCCCATGGCTGTGAGCAGCCTAAAGACCCTGGCAGGGACCCCGAGGTTCTGCAGTTCCCAGGGCCTGGCTCGCCACTCTCATCCCCCTAGAGTGTCCTGCTGATTGGAAGCAGCACTTCCCAGCACATATTCCAGCAGTGAGCCAGCCCTCAGCCTTCTGAGCTCAGCTTTTATTTCATAAACATTGGCAATTTGGGATTTTTTCCCTCTTTGCAAACCAAGGCAGTGCTGTGGGATTTTCTTCATGTGGTTCCTGGCTGTCTTCTCCCTGTAGCAGAGGCAGGCTCAGCTCACCAGCTCATCCCCCAGGAATTCCTGCACTCCCTGGTTTCCATGTGCTGCCGATGGTAGTGCTGCTGGCATGGCTTTATCATTGCCATTTCCAGGCCTTTGAAATGCAGAGGGGGACAGCAGTTTTCATCATTGCTATGGGCAATCCCAGTCACAGCCCTTGGGAGTTAAACTTGTTCTTGTGGTCTTGGAAGATATTCTCTGGGGACTTAGTGAAAAGCCCTGATGCAGCAAAAGGGTTTCCAGCCAGTTGGTTGTAAAACTAACTGAAAATGCCTTATTAGAAAAAAGAAAAGTCTCTTTTTTGGAAAAAATCCCCACTAGCTGCCCCATAGCCATGGGTCATGTGGCTTTGGTGACTGTTTATTTTTTTCCTGTAAATCAGGAAAGCCTTGCTGTAATTTGTGTTGGGTTTGATTTCATTCCTCCTCCTCAAACCCCTTTACCCATTTCTCTGTTCTCACTGCAGCCACGAGTTCGACTCCGAGCAGATTCCCGACCTGACCAAGGACATCTACATCCAGGACATTCACTGTGTGGGCTCCCTGTGCAAGCTGTACTTCCGTGAGCTCCCCAACCCCCTGCTCACCTACCAGCTCTACGAGAAGTTCTCAGTGAGTGTGAGGCAAATGTGGGGCACTTCCCCCTTTGCTGGGGCTTCAGCTGGTGGAGCAGGGAAGCCCCGGAGGCTGGACCTGCCTTTGCAGAAAGCTGGACCTGCCTTCCTCAAACTTCCCTCTCTGTCTGCTCTGCCTCACTTGGGGTTTTTAGAGCTGTCAGGAGGGTGTATCACCAAAATTCCCAGCCTGACACTGTGCTGCCCACACTCTCGATTCCATCCTGCCATTTCAGAAGGGAGTGGCAGTGCTCCAGAGGCTGAGGGGCGTTTTCTGTGTCCCCTTAGGTTACTCACAGGTGCCCTTGTCCCCTGTGCCACACTGTGTTGGTTCCACTTGTGGGGCCCCAGCAGGAGGTCCTTGGCACACTTCCCATACTCTGCAGGAATTCCCCTCTCATTTGCCATTTCCCTGGAATGGGATTAGAAGCAAATGCTGATCTGAGCTGAATGTCTTCTGCTGGAATTCTCTGTGCCATTAATATGCCCTAGGTCATGACTTACTTGGCCTTCCTTACATGATCCATGTGCTGCTCTGTCCCCAACACAGACCCCTCACCTATGGGGGAGAAGAGCAACAAAACCCAGCTTGCTGCCAAGACTGGCATGCTGGGGGTTTATTTGCAGCTAAATCGTTTCCTGCCTCATTCCAGGATGCTGTTTCTGCTGCTACAGATGAGGAAAGGCTGGTTAAGATCCACGATGTGATCCAGCAGCTGCCCCCTCCCCACTACAGGTGAGTGCAGCCTTTGGGGTGTTGTGGACATTTTGTGAGAGGAATTCTGTAATTCCGGTTTCCCCTCTCAAGACAGTCACACTGTGCCTCTGCATATTGAAATGGTTACAGCTGTAGAAAGTTAATTTTTATTTTAATCAGCTCCTTACCAAGCACTATAAATTAAACATGGTCTTAATTCACTTCCTTGAAAACTCTGTCTAGGAGGGAAGTAGGAGCTTGTTATGTCAGGGTAAGAAAACAGTTTTATTGTGGGGGGCACAATACCAGTGCTAAGAGCACTTTAAAAAAAGTGAAATATAACCCAAAAATTGCTCAGGCTTTCAGTTGAACTTGGTCAGCTGTATTTTGTCTCCAGTTTGCCCCACCCTGCAATAATAGTAACTAGCAAGTAACAATGCTCTGTGAGAATAACCGATGTAATTAATTATATTAGTGTTTTATATTAGAGTAGCATAATATGGTGTTTAAAAATCACCAATTAAAATACTGTATTCAAGCTAATTAGTAATAATAAGAGCTCGTGCTCTATGGTAATGAGTCTTGACTGAAAACAACAACATTTTAACGGTCTTTAGTATTAAAAATTGTGGCAGGGTATGGTGAAGAGGCATCAGACAAATTGGTATTGGTTATTGGCTTTAATAACGATATGGAATGCTGTATGTTAATGAGACTTTAATATTAATAACTAGTGGTGCATGGTAAGTAGCATTCGCTAATTGTGAATTGTAATTGGTAGAAATAGTGAATGACCACTTGTGTATTGTGGAAGTTATTTACAGATGGGTCACTGTTTTATCTGGCTGGGCCAGTTGCCTTGATGTGTCCCAGTGGTTTAGGTGACCATTTGGGGTGAATGAGGGCGGTATTTGGGTGTTGATACCTAATTAGAATACTTCATTACAATCATCAGTTGATCATTATAATTTATGTTAATGTGCAGGATGAGTTAGAGTTCTTGTCTCAGTGGTCAGGTGTAACACATGAAGACAGCTATTGATAACTATAGTCATTTCTGCCAATAAATGTTTAAATTTCAATTACTTTGATGTGTGGTGATCAGCTGGACAATTGCAATGCTGCAGTAAGTGGTATAAAGAACTAATTATAAATGTTTACTGCAATTTAACTGATATGTTATAAACTACAACTGTGCTACTTTGCTCTTTTAATAAGATTGGCTAGTTGGTGCAACAGCTGCTGCTCGTAGTAACTGCAATATTGATGTTCATTGAGGGGGTGTGGCCCTTTCAAAAATAAACAGATCTCCTTTTCCATTCACCTTTTCCCTGAAATGATTTTTACCTTCTGGGGCTGGTTAAACTGGGTGCTGGTACCAGCAGCAGGTCAGTCTCAGAGAGGGGGCACGGCCAGTACCCGAATGTGGAATGTTGTAGGTCACAGGGTGCTGCTCTCCTTTCCTGGGGTTTGCTTGGAAAAAGGAAAAAACACTTTCTTTTTCTGCTACTCAGTGATGAGAAGTTGCTGGCAGGAGGTGTCTGTTTGGTTTCCAGCCAGAGCCTTTTTCTTCACTTCCAGTCTTGTCTATTTGTGGGATTTTGAGCCCCAAAACACCCTCTCTGCTCTGTCTCACTTCCCCCCCAAAAAAGGATAGGCCGTGAGACAGACACAAGCCAGGGGCACCAGGAGGATGCAGCAGCATTTTCACTGCCACCTCCTGCTCCCTCCTCCCCAGCATATATTAAACACAACAGTGCTTAATATACAAAACCCACCACTTTTTACTGTGAACAGAAGCTTCAGAAGTTTAACCTTCTATCTGCCTTACACCTCTCTAAGAAACCTGCAGCCAGGAATTTCCCAAGTAGAACTCGGGTATAGTTGGCTGGTTTTCAGTATCCTGGGGTGTCTAAATCAATACTCCCCCCCTCCCAGGATTAGCATTTCATATCCTTCCCCACACATCTCTGAGCAGCTCCTCAGGGCTGTCACACACCTGCAAAGGGGGTTTTTATGGAACTGTCCTTTCCTTGAGCCTGGAACAGTCAGAGAGACTCCACTCACCTCAGCCTGTGTCAGTATTGCCAAAGCCAAGTCCACTGTGGGGCTGAGGGCAAGGAGTTTAATGTTTCTTCCTGGGAGCTGTGAAACCAACAGGAAATAATGAGCTGGGTTTGTGCTGTGGATCACGGCCTGGCTTTGCTCAGTGGTGCTGAACATTTGCCTCTCTCCTGTTTTCCAGGACACTGGAGTTCCTAATGAGACACTTGGCTCGTCTGGCTGATTATTGCTCCATCACAAATATGCATACCAAGAACTTGGCCATCGTCTGGGCTCCAAACCTCCTCAGGTACTCTGGGATTTCTTATTTCAGTACAAGATAAATGTTTATATTTATAAACAACAGACACTCCAGAAAATCCCAGCTTTTAGCTGCTGGAAAGAGCTCTTCCTTTCTTCACCCAGTGTGCTCTTCTCCTCCTGTAAAATATGGGAAATTATTCTAAGCAGGATTTAAGATCAGCTGGCAAGTTCCTGACCTAGTGATGTAAAACAGCCCCTGTATTATCCTGTCTCACACAACACAGTTCCACTGACTGCAGTTCTGTCAGTAGTGACAAGGAAGAATTCCCTCAACCCTCTTTTAGAGGATAATTTCTCCTCTCCTGGTTAGATGAGACTGGTGTGTCCTTGATCATCCAGGAAATTTCTACAGTGGCATCACTGATTTCCCACTGCATAAGTCTCTAGAGTCTAATTTGACAGCTTTTGGCTGCAAGAATTCAAACTTAGAGAAATGATCGTGGATAAATCTGTCCCCTAAAATCTGTTTTGAATCTGCATGACAGGGCACTTCAATGGTGTAACTTAAAAATTTTGCTTTAAAAGAAAAAAAGAATATCAGCCTGCCCTTTATTGTACTGATTTCTGAACTGCTGTTGTTACCAGCCTGAGAAATCTGAGTGTGCAGTTCATCATGGAATCCCAGAAGGATTTGAGTTGAGAGGGATGTTAAAGCTTGTCCAGTGCCACCCCCTGCCATGGGCAGGGACACCTTCCACTATCCCAAGTTGCTCCAAGCCCCATCCAACCTGCCCTTGGACACTGCCAGTTCTTGCAGGTGGGCTCTTCTCTCCTTCCTGCCAATCCTCCCACAGGCAGTGGAGTGACCTTGTGCTTGAGTTTGCTTGGGTGAGTCCTGGGGCATCACTCAGCAGGATCAGTTGGAGACACTCCCTGCTCAAGGGAAAATCGCCTTAGAGGCCACAGTAGGTTTGTACAACAGTGCTGCCTTAAACTGTGCCAGTCATGGAAATGACTTACAAAAAGCTCTTCATTTTGGGTGTTCAGTTACCTCCATTCAGGCCTGTCCCACACTCCCTTTTCCTCCCAGCCCAGTGTTCCTTTTGCCCTGTCAGACTTGAACCTGGATCTGAAGTTTGGCCAAAAATCCTGAGTTTTAACCCCAGAACTGCCCTGAAGCCTTTTCTGCCTGAGCCCCAGGCCCTGCAGGCTCACCCAGCAGGAGCCTGGCCCCTCAGCACGTGTTCCTTTGCAGGTCCAAGCAGATCGAGTCCGCCTGCTTCAGCGGCACGGCCGCCTTCATGGAGGTGCGGATCCAGTCGGTGGTGGTGGAGTTCATCCTGAACCACGTGGATGTGCTCTTCAGCTCCAAGCTCAGCTCTGTCATCCGTGATGGGGCAGGTGTGTGTCCTCTGCTTGCTTCGCTCGGGCAGCAACAGCAGCTTTCCATGGCTGCCTGAGCCTCCTCTGCGACATGGAAATGTTTTTATTTTAACCCAGAGGTTAAAACATTTCTGGGTTGGGATGTCAAAGCCACACAGAAAGGGCCTGGCTTTAGAAATTGCTCTCAGTAGCTTTCTTAGAAGCCAAGGATATCCTTCAGGAATGCAGAGATGAATGCTTGGCTTCTACTTTTATGTCCTATCATGGAGAAATTGCAAGGAATCATTTAAATCTTTGTCCCCCCTGCTCCCTCTCCTTTTTAAAACCATCTTTACTGATGCTCCTGCATATTTACCTGTTGGAGCTATGTCTGTCTGCCCTCATCCATACCTTAGGACTCAAAACAGGAGCGAACTGATGTAAAGCAATCTCTCTGCGTTCGGTAATGTCGAGACTAAGAAACTTAAATCTCGCTCTTAAAGGGCTATTTTGACATCTGCTGTGCTGGTTATTCCTTCTGCACAGCCTGTGTGGGCTCATGGCCACATGGCTCAGGCTGGTGTTGCTTTAGGATGAGGAATGAACCTGGAGCACCTGGAACGTCATCCAGCCTTGGAACTTACAAATTCCCTTCAGTAACTGAGACCATTCACCTGTTCCGTTGAGAAGGAGCAGAGTTGCACCAGGAGGAAAGTTTGCTCTCTGTGTGAGTGTGGCTGCCACAAGCTGTTCCTGCTCCTAAGGAGCATTAAGGCTCCACCATCTGCCTTGATAACCTGCCCTTGCCTGCAACATGCACAGCCACTGCAGTTACCACCACCTGGGGACTGCAGAGAGCTGGGTTTCCACTGTATTTCCTGCTCCTTTCTTTTTAAACAAACCCTACCTCTGTTTAGGCTGGCAGAGTTGATCCAAGTCCAGCTTTTTCTCCTGCTGTAGGGCAATTTTAAGTCCATAGAAGCCAAAGGTTAGCTTGGCTGAGCAGTGCCAGCCCCAGCAAGCTAGAGGAAGCTGCAGCTCCCCTGCCAGGGGAAGGAAGATGAGCATGCTCAGAATCCCAGCCAGATGATTATCCAGGCTTAGAATGGCCCATGTAAATTCAGCTAATTGTTTAATGACTTGGTCATTTGCATTCAGTGGCTTTGACACAAACCTGGCAGGGTGGAGGGTCAGGCTGTTGGGTTGGCTAAGTGCAGGAATTCTGCATTCCAGAACAGCTTCCTGAGAGCCTCTGGGTGTGAGCACAGCTCCTGCACCCACCTGTGAGAGGGGGAAGTGGTGCTGACAAACCTGTTTTAACCCAAACTTCCCTCAGGACAGCATTTACAGCTCCCACAGCCCCCAGACTGTGCATCCTTCACACAGAGATGTACTGCTTCAGGGACAGCCATGGGACTGGACCAGCCAGGATGTTCTGCACTGTCACATGTCCCCCAGAGCCCTGAACTCACCTGGGAATAACCCTAGAAACACCTGTACAAGAGGCAATGGCAGACACAGGGGAGCTCCCTGTAATCTCTCCACTGAAGCTGTCAGCAGCAGGAGGCAGCAGCAGCTACTTTCAAATTTTACACATTCATCTCCAAAACCAGGCACAAGCTGTAAAAGGCCACGGGCAGGGCACACAGCAGATTCTGTTTGCTGTGTCCAGGTGCACTTTGTCCTGTAGCAGCTTCAGTTACATGTGGCATTTCCTGCTGCACTGAGGGGTGGAATCTGGGAATGACCCAGACAGGCTTTATACAAAGGAAAAGCATAATTTTCTTTACAGACTCTTGCATTCAGGTGAAGGAAAGTATGTCACAAAGGTTTTCATCCTATCTGCTTCCCTCTACTTTTTTAATACACTGAGCCATTATTCTTTTAGTCATCCACTACTTTTAGTATCTGTGACATTGTGACCACGTCTTGTCCACGTCTTTCAATGGTTGTGGTAACAAAGGTTCAGAAAAACAGAGCACCTCCCTAGACACACAGAGCTGAGCTTTGATCTCTGCACTGCTGTTTGCTGACTCTTCCTGTTGCCTCTGGTTTTCCCTTGCAGGGCACAGCTCTTTATCCCGGCCCAAGTCTCTGCTGGTGTCCTCCCCCTCTACGAAGCTGCTGACGCTGGAGGAGGCTCAGGCACGGACACAGGCCCAGATCAACTCTCCCATCATGGCAGACAGCAAGTACATCGAAGTGGGAGAAGGCCCAGCAGCTTTGCAAGGGAAATTCCACACAGTCATAGACTTCCCATCTGAAAGGTAGAGACAGGTTTCCTTTCCAGCATGTGTCACAGCTGTGTTATTTTGAATACAAGCAAGAATTTGCTTATATTGACGTGAGACTTGTTAATTATGTAAAGTATTGTAGCCAGTTTTCCACATGCTTTGGACTCTCGGAGGATTCAGCTCACACCAGTGGTCTTGATTTTGGCAAATAATTTGTGCTCCACTCCCTTGTTTTCAGCAGGGATATCATTAAATGTATAAATTCATGTTCGTGATGCAGAGATGCCTGGACCAGTCACACACAGAAATGTAAACAGGGTGAACACCTGCAGATGTTGGAGTTTTCCTGATCTCAGGACTAAGTGCCTGTCACAAATCCAGGTTCCCTTGAGGTGGAGCAGTTGGACAGGCTTGAGGACACTGGAAATTAAATATGGCAGTGGAGGAGACTAAGGTGGTTTTATAGCAGGAGTGAGAGATGCTTTTGAACACCTTTATGGCTGCCCAGCTTCCCAGAGAGCTGGGGCTTCTTCCATAAAATCCATCCCTTGGCTGCTGGACTGGACAAGGAGGAGCCTTTCCTCACCTGCACTGCAGCTGCTTTGCAGAGGTTGGGGGAATTTACCCAGCAAGACTTGAGCACTTAGCTGGAAGAATGAAAATATCCTCGGCTGTGGAAAAGAGGGAGTTTCCAAGCAGAAACCAGGAGTTTCTGAGCAGAGAAAGCAGAGATGCTGGTAACAAGCAGCCAGGATTGAGCTGCAGTGTCCCCTCCATCCATGTGTTCCATTTTCTCTCCCCAGGAAAAGGCCTCCCAGCAAGATGAAGAAGTCTCCAGTGGGGAGCTGGCGTTCCTTCTTCAACCTGGGAAAATCCTCCTCCGTGTCCAAGCGCAAACTGCAGCGCAACCCCAGCGAGCCCTCGGAAATGAAAGCCATAGCCCTGGCAGGTGAGGGCCCCTTCCAAAACCCAGGGTTTTCAGCAGTGCAGTGATGTTTCCAGTGGGCTTTTATCTCCTTCTAGCGTCCAAGCCGTGCATGACACCTCCAGTAGCTGCTCTTTCCCAATGGATCTTGGGCAGCTCTGGAGCTCACATCTCTGTGCTTTGCTTGGAGAAGCCTTGGAAAGGCAGGATGTGGGTTCTGCTATAAGTCACAGGATAATACCTTCTGACACTCTCATTATGAAATGAGAATACATTTCTGGGTTGCCCTTGCAGCTCTCAGAAGATGAAAGGAGGGAAAGGCACCTTCCCACAAATACATTCCCTCCAAAAGCTGTACCAGAGTACCCAGAGAAGGCAGCCAACAACCCTTTGTAGCCACAGCCAGGATATGTAGGTGGAATTCTCAGCCTTTTCTGTCTATAATTTTCTGTCTCTTTCCAAACTTAAAAATAGCAACAATGTATTTTTGCAGTAAAACACACCACAAATCCCAAAACATGGGCCCATGAGAACTTTTATCCCCTCATCTCCCAGGTCCATCTTTCAAGTCTTAAGCTCACAGTCCTCACACATTCTCTGAAGCCTTTCAGGACTGTCTCTTCAGAGACTGAAATGGTACTTGTTTAGTGCCCATAAAACAGGTTGTGTAAATGTTCCTTCCTTCCCCATTTTTGAGGGGTTTTGCTTGTGGGGAGTTGTTTCCCAGCCTGTCACCTGCAGCAGTCACCATTTGGGTCAGTTACCATTTGCAGGTAAAATGAGACTCAGAAACCCACCTTCAAAACAAAATTACTCTCAGGACAGTGATGTTGCTGCTAGAAACACATTTGTGTTCTGTCTGCCACCATTATCCAGCTAATTGTAAACCCCTTTCCTAACTGATCCTTTCCCTGTGTGGTTCCTTCCCTCAGGAGGACGAGGAGACAGTGGGACGCTCCGCTCGGCCAAGAGTGAGGAGTCCCTCACCTCCCTGCATGCTGTGGATGGTAAGGCAAAATCCTACCTGCACTTCCAAGAAATGGGCATTAAGGGAGGCACTTTAACATCTTTAGTAGATACTCAACAGGGCAGGTTTTCCACCCCTCCAGGGAAAGCTGAACTTGCTAACTGATGAAGCAGCTTTCTGCTCCCTGCACAGATGGGTCTCTCAGAAATGCTCTTCTTGGCTTTTCCTGCTTTTAAGGTTAAGAAAAGCAAACCTCTTGCTCTGGTGTAGTTTATGTTCATTCCTTGGCACCTCCCCTTGCTATTTCAAGGTTGATAGGACAGCATTGTGAAGGAAAGTGCTCTCTGAGAAAGGCCTTCAGTACATTTAAAGTGTCTTTGCTTGTGCACACAGCTTAGTTTCAGACTAAATCACACCTGGCAAGTGCTGTAAAAGAGTTTAAGCAAATGTAATAAACAGTTCCTGCCAATGATGTTACTTTGCATGCAGAGATCACCAGGGGGGCCTCTCGCTGCCTTAGGACTGCTCTGACCTGCCCACACTGTGCCTGGCCTCCTGGACAGGGGTTTCTGTCACTAACCCATGTGTGCCTCCTCGCTTCCAGGTGAATCCAAACTGTTCCGGCCCAGAAGGCCCAGGTCCAGCAGCGATGCCCTGTCTGCCTCCTTCAATGGGGAGCTCCTGGGGAGCATGAACCGCTGCAACTCCTACGACAACCTCCCCCACGACGACAGCGACGGGGACGAGGGGCTCATCCACGTCCCTGCCCTCATTTCTCCCCGCTCCTCGGAGGACGTGGACCTCAGCCCGCCGGACATCGGCGTTGCCAGCCTGGACTTTGACCCCATGTCCTTCCAGTGCAGCCCCCCCCAGGCAGAGTCCGAGTGCCTGGACAGCAGCACCTCCCTGCTGGAGTCCGTTGACATTAATAAGGAGAAGCCGAGCCTACTCAAGAAGGATTTAGAATCAGGCAGCCAGTCCCAGACCCCAGGCAGTGCCACGAGCTCTGAGCCAGTGTCCCCTTTCCAGGAGAAGATGAGTCCCTTCTTCACGCTGGAGCTGAGCCCCACGGAAGAGCAGGCCTGCAAACCCCTCAGCTTCTCACCCAAGACGGCCCGAAAGCCCATCAAATCTCCACCACTGACCACAGAACCCACCTCCTTTGTGCTGCCCAGCCGTGTGCCGGAGGCCATGGGAGGAGGGCCCACCACATCCAGGAACTCCTCAGCTTCCAGCTGGAGCAAAGGGATTGGCATCACTGAGGTCACAAACAGGTCCCCAACCCAGATGTCCTTGCCCCTGAAAAACAGTGAAACAGGAGCAGGGGAAGGAGCCCACCAAGAGCTGCAGCATCCCCAGCTAGTGGCTGCTTGCAAAGCAGAGTTGCCAGAAGAAGGGGAGAGAGCCATGCCAAGCAGTCAGAATAAGACTGTACCCAGTGGACACACCCAGCCAGGTACAGTGCATTTTCCTCCATTCTTTCTTTAAGTTCCAAAGGGGAGCTGCTGTCAGAACCGTCCTCCTCTGCGTGCCTTTAGGAGAGGGGATTGCCCGTCAGTTCTGGTCACGAGTGTCTTGCAGGGCTGTGCAGATCAGTAAGGTCTTAACCTCTGCCTTCTCCCTACATCACACAAATCTCGGATAATTGCCATAATGCTTTATATTCCGCTTTTTTTTTCCCATCCTGTCATACGTGAAAATCTCTAGCATGTCCTTCTCAATCATTTCAGCCAATAGACCATCTAAGACTTTTCTTTTTTAAATTAAAAATCTGCCAACACTCGAAGAAGGGACCTTTCCGCCTAAAACCTTATGATCAAAATTGTGTAAGGGTATCTCATTCTCTGCTACCTCCTTCCTACCTCTCTAGAAATGCAAGAGGAGCCTTTAGACAATCTCTTGGGTTTTTTCCTCTTTGCGATGAACTGCTGTGCTGTCGAACAGCGTTTTCTTGTGAGACACAAGTGTTTCACATCAGAAGGAACTGCCACTGTGAAAGTGTGGAGAGCATCTATTTTTTTATAATAGTCGTTAAGGTCACTCTCCTTATTGGGTAACATAAAATCACTCTCTCTCTCAATTTTCCCCCCATTAGGAGCAGTTGCCCTCGACTCCCCCCAGGATCCTGTTCCCGTCAGTTCTGTGTCTCTTATCCCTCCTCCTCCTCCGAAAAACGCAGCGCGCATGCTGGCCCTAGCGTTAGCCGAGTCCGCACAGCAAGCATCCGCCCAGTCCCACAAAAGGCCAGGAGATGCTCATGCTGAAAGCACAAATTATGGAGAGGCTGAAGCTGGCACAGCTCTAGAAAAGCTCCATCTCTCTGCGGGTGCCCCCGACAAGCTCCACCTGTTCACTGCTCTGCCCGAGAACCGCCTGCACTTCCAGCCCGGGGCACCTTTAGAGCAGGACTGCCAAGGCACTGTTGGGGAGCAGAACCACCCGCCCGGCGCACCTGGAGGCCAGGAGCCCCCGCCTCTCCACATGGGCGTGCCTGGGGACACGCCTGGCAGCAGGGATGCAGAGCAGGAGCAGTCCAGCTTCCACCCCAGCAGAGCGGGGGACAAGGAGCCCTTCCCAGCCCACGTGAGGGACTGGGAGCCCGCGGCGCTCCACGGCCCAGCAGCGCTGCCGGAGCGGGAGCCGCCCGGCACAGAGCTGGCTGTGGAACAGCCCCACCTGTGCACAGGCCTGCCTGGGGACAAGCTGCACGCTCCCTGCACGGCCGAGGACAAGCTGCAGTCTCCTGCTGTGGGTCCTTCTGGGGACAAGGGCGGCCCGGCTGCAGTGCCGTACCTGAGCACCCTCCCCAGCATGGCCACCGAGTCCCGCGCCCTGCCCGGGGCCACCCCCCAGGCAGATGCCACCATCCCGCCTGCCCCGCGCACGGCCATGGCCCCGGCACAGAGACAGGAGCACCAGGCAGCCGTGGGACAGGTGCCAGCGGCCAAAGCACCCAGCGGCTCTGGGCAGGTACGTGCTGCTCCCTGCACAACTCCTCTGAAATGCTGAGCACTGGGAACGTCAGTCCACATCCAAGTGGCAGGAGGGAGGGATTTGCAGGACAGCGGGAATGACGTGGGTGTAACACAGACACAGCCTTGCAGGAAATCCTGTTGTTTGCCTAAGGGAACATCTCAGTATACCCCCTCTCCTTGATTTTTACGGAAAGAAGTATTTGCAGAGGCAGCTGACAGAGAGAATGGCAGTTCAGAATGCTCAGAAACAAGAATTTTTGCATCCTTTGACAAGGTCCTCTTCCAGCATCCTGGTTAGGCTCTTGTCCAGTCAGCGACAGGATGAGAAGACACAGTTTTAACCTGCAGCAGGGAAGGTTTAGGTTGGACAGTAGGAAGAATTTCTTCACAGAAGGGGTGATTAGGTGCTGGAATGGGCTGCCCAGGGAGGTGATGGAGTCCCCATCCCTGGAGGTGTCCAAGGAACAACTGGACATGGTACCAGTCCTCTGGGATGGTGACAAGGGGGAAATCGGTCTCAGGTTGGACTTGATGTTCTCAGAGGTCTTTTCCAACCTAAATAATTCTGTGATTTTGCTAAACAGAGCATGTCAGATTCCTTGTGCAGAATTGAAACATGGAAGTGTTCTGTTAGAAACCCAAACTCCCCCCCAGCCCATGAAACACACCCATCCTAAGCCCCGCAGCCACATTTAAAGCAGGAGTTTCTGCTCTACTGCACTCCTTGATCTGCTCACCAGGGCTGGAGGAGGTTAAATCCAGGAGCATTTTCATGAATATCATACATTTAAAGGCACATGAAACACTGAGGGTATTGTGTGAAGATACAGACACCTCGTCCCCTTCCTCTGGTTTGGCTTGTGCAGAACACACTGGTTGTGATGGGTCCCAAAATCTGCCAGTGGCATCATGCCTGCCCATGCTGAGAGAGGGAACCTACATGTCTGTCCTTCCCCAGCAAACAGAAACCAGGCACAGACATGCTGGAATGGAGCTGATCCATACAAGTGTCTGGGATGTCCTAACTACAGAACAGCAGGGGAAAAGCTGCTTGTCCCTAACTTCGGCTGCTTTCTTCCCTGCAGGTGTGGAGCACTGCTGCACCTGAAAAGCCACCGGAGTCTGTGCCTGGCTTTGTCTCTGAGAGCAATTCCAGTGCCCGTGGCTCCTCTTCCGTGCCCATGGGCCACCAGAGCCACTTGGAAAAGCCTCGGGAGAGCACCAGGGCTCCCCTGCTGCACCTGCGCTCCGAGTCCGTCCCTGCTCCTTCCTCCTACAGTTTCACCCCACCCGTGCCACCCGTGAGGACGCTGGAGAGCAAGATTGCCGCGGCCATGCACTCCAACAACACGGACACCATCAACAGCTCCAACTACCACTCCTTCCTGGCCTCCTCCATGCTGGCATCCTCTGTGGAGGAGGCGCTGCTGCCACCGCCGCCACCGCCGCCACCCAAGCACGTGTCCCTGCAGCCGGTGTACGTGCCGCACCCCAAGCCCGAGAGCCTCCCCGAGCCCGTGGGGCCTGATGGCTACCTGCACACCAAGCACCAGTACCGGCCCGAGAGCGTCCCTGCCCACAGCTACCACGGCAAGGCCGAGCAGCACCAGCCCTACCCGCCCCGCCCGGAGCCGCCTGTCACCACGGGCACGCGCTACGGCTCCTACGGCACACAGGGCAAGGGCTCTGCCGCGGGCCTGCACCCCAAGCCCCGCAGCCGCACTGACTTTGTGTCCTCCGTGAGCCCCTCGGGGCTGCGGGGTGCTGGCTACGCCGAGGAGGCCCCCCCATACCCCACCATTCGCAGGGTGCAGTCGCTGCACGTGCCCAGCCCGGCCGCCACCGCCGCCATCCGCTCCGTGCCCATCTCCCGCACGGAGGTGCCCCCGGACGACGAGCCTGTGTACTGCCCGCGGCCCCTCTACCAGTACAAGCCATATCAGCCCCACTCCGACTACCACGTCACGCAGCTCCAGCCTTACTTTGAGAACGGGCGGGTGCATTATCGCTACAGTCCCTACTCCAGCTCCTCCAGCTCCCCCTACTACACCGCAGCCGACGGGAGCTTCTATGACCTGGATCCCTACAGCACCGTGCGGGTCCGGCCCTTCCACGGCCTGCCCGGCCGCGAATTCGGCCCCTACGCGTCCCGGCTGCAGGGCAAGGGGCTGTACCGCTACCCCAGCCTGGCTGCCTACCCCCGGGCAGGGCTCATCAACCACCTGGGCAAAGAGCACAGCTTCGTGAGCAGGGACGTGCCCCCCGCCCCGGACATCAAGCACATGTACATGTCCTGGGACCTGGAGGACATGGAGAAGTACCGCATGCAGTCCATCCGCCGCGAGAGCCGCACGCGCCAGAAGGTCAAAGGGCCCCTCATGTCCCAGTATGACAATGTGGCCCCGCTGCTGCAGGACGAGCTGGGGGGCCTGGACGCCGTCCACCTGCGCAGCAAATCGGATCCTGGCAAGAGCGGCCTGCTCACAGTGGCGGAAGGGAAGGAGGGCAGGTACCCAGCCAAGGCAGCCACGCCTGAAGGGGATGAGCGTTACTACGGGCAGCACATGGAGCCCGAGCTGGACAGAGCCCACTACCATGGCGGGGGCTACGGCAACGGGCAGCCCGAGAAGCCGTCCCTGCCCCAGAAGCAGAGCAGCATCCGGAACAGGAAGATGCACGAGCCAGGCAGCAGCAGCAGCGAGCACAGGACGCATTTGCAGCAGGAAGCGAGCCATAGGCAGCCTTCTGAACCCAAAAATGGGCCCCCCTACCCTGAGTACAGGCCCAAGGGTGGCCCAGAGCCCTCCGAGCCCATGGGCTACCAGCAATCGGGCACCAAGTACATCCCGGCCAGCCAGGACACCCTGAGGCTGAACCACAAGGAGGGGAGGTTAGCAGAGGACAGGCCAGACCTGGAGAGGCCCCGAGGCAGAGCATCCATGGAGAAGCACTCCAGAGACTGCTACAAAGACGAGGAACATGCTGCCCCTCCCGTGGCACCGCCACCCAAGCCCGAGCGGAGCCACAGCCTCCGGATGCGGGAGCACCCCGAGCCCATAGAGAGGGACCCTGCCCTGCTGTACCCCTACCAAACCCTGGGCAAGCGCCAAAGCACGATGACTGTGGTGTCCCAGTACGATAATCTGGAGGATTACCATACCCTGCCTCAGCACCAAAGAGGGGGCTACGCTGGAGCTGGGGGCTTCGTGCCCCCCGGCTTCCCCCACGTGCACAGCAGAACTTACGCCACAGCACTGGGGCAGGGAGCCTTCCTCCCCACAGAGCTGTGTCTGCAGAGGCCTGAGACAGAGGTGCACGTCGAGTGAGCTGGGGGGATGAGGGATAGAGTCTAAGCAGCCTCTGCTGGACAGTGGACTGTTTTATTTTTTCAGTGACAGAAAACCCCCCCCAACCCTGCCCCAGTGAGCAAAGCAACCCTCCCTCAGCCTCCCCCGGCCCCCACTCACTGTTTTTATGTAGTAGAGCTATAGATTTTCTTGTAGTTTTGAGCCACCTGGGAGGACAGGGCAGGCTGTTGGCACACAGGTGTTGCCAGAGGCCGGGCAGGGCTGACACAGATGCTGTTGGGGCAGGGAGGGAAGGAGTTTTCCCTTCCCAGATGTGACACTGGCTGCTCCTCCCCACGGCCACGATCCCATGCACAATAGGCTGTGCACAGGCTGTGCCTGCAGCTCTGTCCTGCTGCAAACTGCCCGTCCCAAGCTGGCTCCCAGCAAAGGGGCTCCCTGACATGCTGTGGAGGAACCTCGGAGTTCCACAGCGAGAGTGGGGCTGGGGAAGGGCTCCCCAGGCATCTCCCCTTGGTTCATGCTGAGGCCCTGCCTCTCCCGTGGGTGTAGAGAGCTGCACCCACTGCAGCTGCTCCCAGGTGCGTGGGGGCCTGTTTTGACTTCAAGCCCATGGAATAGGCTCTGAAGCCAGCTCACAACACAACGAGCTCGTTACATTTCTTCCTTAACAAGCTGCTTCTGCCTACAAGGAGTCAATTTCCTTCACATTTCTCTGTTGTAAGCAGAGGCCAGCTGCAGGAACCATGTAGGGCAGGTTTGCATTTCTCACACCAAAAGAAGTAAAACACATTACACCAAACCCTACCCCCAGAGCTAGGAACAGCACAGCCATTCCATGCCAGTTCTTCCTCTTTGCTGCAAGGCTATCTGTGGCCCAGATGAGCTCATTCCATCCTGTGGCTGGCCAGACTGTGTCATCTCACTGCAAAAAATACTGGAGAAATAAATTTTTAAAAAGTCTGTAGCATTATGTAAACCGGAGCCCACCTTGCCAGCTGTGTGTGACAAGTTGTCTGCATGAGCAGCTGCAGCAATTCCATCAGGAAATGCTCCTGCTGAGCTTAACCTGGAGGTCTTCAGGCTCACTGCAGCCTCTGAGTTCCATGTTGGGCAGAGATCCCTGTGGAGTTGTGGCACACAGGGAGCAGTGATGTGCCCAGGTGCAGCTTGCCCAGTACTCAGTGAGTAGGGACAGAAGGCCAGTGCACTCTAAAATACACCAAAAATGGTGTCCAAGCTTTTGAAAAGCTTTGATAATGTAAAAACAGCCTGGCAGCCCCTCATGCTGTGTCTCAGACTCCCCAGGACTCACACCCCCTGTACAAATAAAGCACATCCATTCCATTAGGCAGGGCTTGCAAGCAATACTTGAGATTTAGCAGTTTTTAAATGTTCACTGAGAAATTCCAAGGCCATTCCTGTTCCATGTGGTTGAAGAACTTCTCTACTTGTTTTGAATCTCTAATGTTTTATGAAAAACCTGGAAGTCCTGCAGATAGCACACAGCTGCTTAGGTGGGGTTTTTTGAACAAAAAGTTTCATGGCTATTTTGGGACTTTTAAATCTTAAGGAAAACCTGCTTCTAGTTGCTGACTACTGTGTAGCTGTTAGCTTCTTTTAACCTTGGAGCCTTGTCTGGGGCTGTTTCAGTAACTACCTTCTGGTTCTATTTTATTGTGCAATGCTGGTGTTTTAAGCATTTTGTTTAGAAGAGTTACGGAACGAAATCTGGCAGTAGGAAAAAAGAAAGAAAAAAAAAAAGAGAGAAAAAAGCAGCACTGTGATCCAGGTTACCACAATCTCCTCGCAAGGAATTTCCAGGTGGAGGGGCTGGGGTTTTTGGTGAGGGAATGCTTTTCATAATGTTTTCTTTTAAGGAAAACTGACAGAACTGCACAGGAAGGGGCCACTGGCTGAGCCACCCTGTCTCCACTGGCAGTAACTCCCAGGAAAGGCTGAGCTGCCCTAGTTCCTCGGGAGCCAGGCTGGATTATCTGTGCTCTCAGCAGAGCAGTGTTGTGCCAGGACCAGCCTCAGCCCCTGGTTACCTGCCAGGTCTCTAGCTGAAGCAGGGACAAGTGTTTGGTTCAGGCTATTTGGGATTCAGGTAATGAGAGCTGCAGGTCCAACCTCTCTCTCCATGAAAGCCTTAACTCCCCCCTGCCCCGCAGCCTCTCCCTCCCTCTGCCTGGGCCTTCTGTCAGCCAGGACTATCCTGCCACTATGAGGGGCTGATCCCAGCTCCTACTAATTGTAAACTCCTCTGGATTTTCCTGCTCAAAGCCACTGTCTCCCTGTAGAGCCCAAGTGCCATCCTTGGACAGCCTCTGCTCTTCAGTGCTGTGCTGCTCTCCTGCATTGTGTGAAGTGCCAGGTGTGAAGCACCCGCTCACCCCATCGGGAACAAACCCTTCAGCACCTTTCCCAAAGGGCTCCTGGAAGTGCCCGCCTGTACCCCTAACCCAGAGGGCTGCTGCAGACAGCCTTTTGGGAATGAGAGGAAGAAGACAGCAGAGCAGCAGCTCCCAGCCATCTCCCCCTCGGCACGCAGCCACAGCCAGGTGTGCTCTGAGGGTGGAAGCTCTCCAAGAATCCAAACTCATGTCCAGCACTGCTGAGCCACAGTACAGAATTAAAAAAGGTGAAGGCACCAGCTTTTCCCAGGTAACACAGACCAACACCTTTCGTTTACCGTGTCTCCTGCCCACAGCTTCAGCAGCATCCTGCATGACCCCGCCCCACCAAGCCATACACTGAACTATGCAGTCCTGCTCCTGCTCTGGGCTCAGTCTGCTGGTCCTGCAGAGAGTTTGACATCCTCATTAATACAACATTCATAGGTGAGGTTGGAAAGGGTGTCGTGCATCAGAGCGAGGCGGGGAGGTGACACCAGGAGTCTCAGGTGGATGAGCTGGAGGAAGGTGACAGCCCAGTCCTGTGTCCCAGCAGAGGAGTGGAGAGAGCAGGGGGACAGCAATGCAAATAATCCTCTAATCCAAGTGCAGTTGTGCTCGGGCTCAGTAATTCCTTGCCTAACCACACCCCCAGGAGGTGACAGCAGCTCTGTTCCTCAGCAGTTCCCTCACTGGGGCACTACCTGCATCTTCAGCTGCTGCTCCCTCTGTTTCCAGACGAGGGTCTCCCAGTACATGCAGGAATGGGGCTCCAGGAGTGTGCTCCAGCTCTGGATTTTCACCCCTGCTCTGGAGCAGGACATGACCCACAGGAGACCTTCCTTGGGAAGGGGAGTGCAGTCAGTAGGTGAGTAATGAGGACTTGGCCCCTATGAAGTCTTATGTAAAGCATTAGTTTCTGACTTTTGCAGAGTCTTATCAGGTGATACCTATATGCATCTCTGAGAACACCCCCACAACTTCGTGCCTATGTCTGCAGTGATCCCCCTCCCCTGCTCACCACTGGGGGGATCAGTAAGGATTGCACAGTGGTAGTAAGTTGCTACACAACCAAAACCGACTTGAAAACGTCCTGTTCCTCTGAGCCCAGAAGGGACAGAACCTCAAGTGTGCTCTGCCATCCCCCAGGCTGGTGACAGGGCATTGACTCGAGTGATGTGTTAAATGTCAGGAAATCTGGGTGAGAAGTTGTTTTCCTTCCTTTTGTTGCGGCGGCTTAGGCATGTTCCTGTTTCCCAGAGCCCCAGATCCGTGTGGAAGGCATGGTGTGGTGTGAGCAAACACCACGATTGCTGTGTGCAGAGTCCTGCCTTGTCCAGCTGGGGGGAGGGAGGGGGGAGAAAAGGGTTGTTTTGCCGTTCATTTTCCTGCTGTAGAAGACTCGATTTTTCTTTCCCTGAGCCGCATGAGAGAAACATCCCAGAGAGTCTTGGGTTACCTTTGGAGTTCCCTTCACTTTAATTTATAGAGTGTCTTTTTTTGTGAACTGGTGTAAAATGTATATGCCGACAAGCTCATGTATTTTTATGTAAATATTTTTTGTGGTTTCCCCACTTGCCCTTCTCTGTAAATATTTAGAATTCTCATATTCTTCTCACCTTGTATGATGCAGATGTGGTTTTGTTTCTGTTTTTTATTTGTACTGTAATGCAACAATCCAGACTGAGGTGTCTTGTGGTATTAAACAAAAGCAACAGTCCCACTGAGCTCACACTCAGATGTGCAACTTGACAGCATTAATCAAGCCAGGTTAAAAACTACTCTGGTGTGCCTGTGTATTGTTTCCTTTGCCTCGTTAATTAACAGTTTACTTAAAAAACAAAACAGGAATAGCCAGCTTGGAGCCGTGCTTTGGAGGGAGGGATGCTGGCAGGCAGCTAAGGATGAAGGAGGTGACTTTGAATTCCTGTGCCAAGGGCTGGGTTTATCTGTGCCGTTCCACCTGTGCCCGTCGCTGCTTCCTAACAATAAATCAACCCTCCTGGGCTGTTGGAGTGTCCTTTTCCTCTCGCCCAGCATGACAGCACGAGCAGAAACAGCCTGGACCTGGCACTGAAGGCACAGGACAGATGAAGTCAGGACAAACAGATGGCACAGGCCACTTCCAAGCTGGCTTGGAGGGATTCTGGGCACCACAGCAATACTGCTCATAGTTAATTAATAGCAAAAAGATTATTAAAGGAAGTGAATTTCAAACATTTTTTACACTGTAAGAAGGAACTCTCACAGTCTTTTCATCCAGTAAATGTTCTGGGGTTTAGGACTGCTGCCAGGAATAAAGCCAGCCTAATCCTTCTCTTTTTGGAGGACAGGTGACCCCACTGCTCATGGACCTGTGGGGCAGGGGTGACTCCTGCTGTGCAATCCAGCTCTGCCCAGCAGCTTTGTGTGACCACAGGGGGGCTGCATGAGGGCTTTGGAAACCTTTGCCTCATCTGCTCCCAAATCCTCGCTTTGCAGTGCAGATCTGCTTATTAGTGCACATCCAGATTCTGCGCTGCCGTCCTTGTAAGGTCCCACCAGCAAACACAGCAACCCACCCCTCTGGCCTGAGCCAGGAATTCCTGCTCCTCCAGAGCCAGGACCGACCTTGCAGAGGCTACACCACAGGGACCCTCCGTGCTCAGTGCCCCCCTCTCTGGGGAGGATGCTAGAGCTGCCCTCTGAGGGCAGGACATGACCAGGCTGACCTGGCAAATAAAAATCTTGACTCTTTAAGTCCAGTAGACAAATTCACATCTAAAGTGTTGGTGGCTGCTGAGCCGGTTTTGTGCTCAGCACACTGCCAGGAAGGGTGGGTACATCTATAGCAGCCGGGAACAGGAGGAGGATGAACCCCAGTGGTGTTGCCTCAGGGAGTAGCCCCAGTAGTGACATCCTACCTCCCCAGCTCGGCTTGGCCTGAAATGCATCAAAAGCAGCACCACGGGCATTTCCTTTAATGCCCCCGGGATCCCAGCGAGCCCAGAATTGCTCGGGGTTCCACACACCCGGAGAGGGCTCGGGGTGCACCTGCAGCGCCGGGAGCAGCACCCAGTTCTTCTTCACTGCTGTGAGGGTGAGCAGGATGGAAACTCCATCCCTCACTGAGTGCCTGTCCCGAGCAGCTGAGCTTTGTGGGTAGAGCAGGTTGAGGAAAAGGGAGAAGGACGGATTTAAACTCTGCCAAAGGACTGGTAGAACCCGGGCTGCAAGATCGCTTTTCCTCCCGAGGAGTTTCCAGCAGGCAGCGCTGTTAGACCGCCTTTGGCTCTCAAACCCGACCTGGCCGGTCACTGAAAAGGATGATGATGTTCCTTTCTAGCAGTTTCTGCTTGGCTTTCCAACTCCTTGCGTCTAGGGGTGGGTTTCCTCTTAATTTTTTTCATACTAGAAGAGATCTGCAGAGCGGTCAATGCCAGCAGCATCCCAAGGCGTATCCTGAGGAGCAGCTCCATGTGAGTGCCCGGCTGAGCAGCCTCAGTCACTCCCAATCCCGACCATCCACATGGGAAGTGACGGGCACACCTGGGCACTCACCCTGGGCAGGGCCCTGCTGCTCGCCAGAGCAGCCGCCGGCTGTGCCAGGGCCCCGTCCCTAAGGAGCACCACAGTGTGTTCACTTGCACTCTGAAAGTCATCCAAAACCAGCAACTGATGCTGGAAACACCATGAGGATGCTCGCTCCTTCCTTCCTCCCTGCAGCTGGTGCACGGATGCCCTGCTAGGGTTCATTCTGAGCTCACAGAGCCAAGGAGCCCCAGCAGAAGCTCTGAGCCCAGCTCCTGCCAGAGCAAGGCTTGGGCAAATACATCCCCAGCCATGGCGGGGTTGAGCCGCCCTTCCCAAACCCGAGCCTGCATTTGTATTCTCACCTTCCCATCACCCCGGGGCTGCAGGGCCCAGCAGGGCAGGGGGACAGAGGGGACTCTGCCCCAGATCCCTCCAGACTGGGAGCTGCTGGTGCCCCTCTCCAGCAGGGCTTGACAGAAGTTTGGCAGCGTCACAGGAGCGGGGGAGGGAGGTCAAACAAAGGCCCTGGATTAGTATCCCTGGTGCAGAACTGCCTGCCAGCCCCTCCAGAGCTGTCACAGAGGGCAAGGATCCTGCCCAGGCACAGCCTGGGAGCGCCAGACCGGCCACTTCTAAGGGAGAATTCGTGATGTGGGGCCAACAGCCCCACAAACAAAATGGATGGGAAAAGCAATCCTCTGTGCTCCTCTCATCCTTCCCGGGGACAGCAGGAGCAAGCTCCCTGCTCCAGAGCTGTCCAGCCTCTTCCCACTCCTCCCTTGGGAAAAGCAGAGAGGGCAGGGTCCTGCCCTTTGCTTTGCCTCTGCAAAAGCTTTGAGACAGCTCTGCATCAGGAATTGTCACAACACTCCCCTGCCCCTCTGCCATCACTCCATCAACCTTTCCTGAGGGGTTTTTGTTAATTCTGTGCCATTTGGGTGCTCAGGTGCAGTGGGAGAAGTCAGGGGTGTCCCAACAAAAGGATCCCAACTGCCTGATTAAACCTGGGGACTGCAGGCTCCAGCAGGGCTGCTGAGCACACACAGAGGCACTGCACTGTCCTGTGGGGTGACCAAACAACTCCCCCATGCCTCAAGTCTTCATTCAAGAAGCAGCAGAGCCCAAACGAGAGGTGTGACCTGCAGAAAGCATCCCTGGAATAGGGAATGAGCTGTCCTGGAAAAAGGGAGGGGGCGGCTTGGTGCATTTCACAGGGAAATTAAAGCTGCCTCAACTCCAACCTGTGCATCTTGTTCCTTCCAGTTCCAGTTCTTTCCCACTGGGCCAAGGAAAGTCACCAGCCTCAGACAGACACCTTGAGTCCAGACTGTGTCTGTGTTTTATGGTCAAACTGCAGGACAGGCTCCTCCAGAATCTGCCTGGAAAGGTCTCCCTGCCCCACGAAGCCTCCTCCAGGCCCTGCCCAGAGCTGCTGTCCAGCCTGTCGTGATACAAACCCTGTCGTGCCACCCAGGGCCTGCCCAGCATCACAGGGGGAGCTTCACTGCTCTGATTTCCTCACCAGGGGATGAGGAAAATGGAACCCCCCCCAGAAACATCCCAGTATAGAGTGACTGAATTCATTAATTACAGGCAGATGCAGTCAGGAGGCTCCCACCTTTCTGAACAAGGAATGTTGCCCTTCTAAATACCCAAGGCAGCAGGGAAGAATGAGATCCTCATACAGATCTGACTCTGATGAGGTTGCATTTAAATGATGCAAGGATTGTAGGTGTGACAGGTGAGAAAGGAGAAACAGGTTACACAAAGGGGGAGATTTTCAAGTAAAAATGTGTTCATCCATTTTTTAAAGATGCTGGAGAAGAGTATTTGACTCCAGCAAGTGCTGGAACTTTATGCATTATTCAAACTGTGTGAACGTTTGAAGCCTGGAGACCTGGAAACCTTCACTGAGAACAAGTCTGCTGGCACGTTCCCAGGGTGGAAGTGTGGGTGATCCGGGTCACCCCAGCCAAGGAGGCTGCAGTGGTTTTCATGGATCCTGGCTCTGCTCTGCACCTCAGCACTTCACAGCAGCCCCCAGCCTGCACTGACAATCCCAGTGGGATGCACTCAGGATACACGCAGGGAGAAGCTGCTCCTGACCCACCGATGTCAAACAGAAGTGATGCAAACACACACGGAAATGCAGCAGAAGGCAGAGGCAGAGGGATGAAGAGGAACACAGCAGCCCACATTAAACTTGCAAGGGAAAACCAAGTTCCCCCTCCTCCAAGTCCACCCTCGCCCTCCCAGCCAATCCCATCCACAGCAATATTCCAGAGAACCTCATTCGGCTGCACTTCAAGCTATAAATTCAAACATCAGAATAAAAAAAGAGGTGCCAGACGGGGCCAGGTTTTCAGACAGGCAGGCAGGCAGCCAGCAGCACAAACACACTGAGCACGGGCAGACATCTGCCTTGCCCCCTCCTCCTCCCCATCCCTGCTTCTGATTTATTCCCATTTTTCTTTTTTCTTTTCTTCACATTCCCTCTGGTTGCTTTCTGAGGAGGACCTGCATCACCTCGCCCATGGGGTTTTTGTTTCAAGCCTTTAGTTTCTTTTCTCTGAATCCAGGTCAAACTTTGCCAGCTTTTCTCCCTTGATCCAGCCTTGCAAGGGTGGGAACTGGAGCAGGATCTGCCTCATCTGTGGCCAAAGACAGCTGGGGAGGGAAGGCTGCTTTCACAGGAAAAGCAGGGGGATGGATCCCACCACAAACACCACACTGTGCTGGCCAGAAACTCCACTCTCTTCTCCACGGATAGGAGAAAGTGGAATTTCACTGATAATGCAGCAGCTTCCCAACTAATCTCAAATACAAAAGGCATGTTCACACAGAGCAGTCGCCAACTGCTGCAGGAGAGCAACAGAGGCTGCCTTAAACTCCCCCACATTTCCCTTGTGTGAAAGACTCTTGGAAAAGGAGCCAATGTTAAAGTGCCACTACTTTGTAAAATACTTTTCTCAATCAACAAAGTAAGTTCAAAAGCCAAACAAACCCACTGTAACAACACTCCCAATCCACAATCTTTTCCGTTGCACCTCAGAGATGATTTTAAGGTGAAGGATGAGGGCAGGCTCAGTGTCCCCACCAACAGTGAGCTCTTCTCATGCAATGGGATGGAGGTTTCCCTCAGGGCTTTCAGAGTCTGGACTCTGCAGGGCAACTGGGAATCATGGAACGGTTTAGGTGGAAAGGAACCCTTCAAGCTCATCTAGTGCATCTCAACTGAGTGATTTCCATTAGGTTTTGAGGGACAGGCAGGCCATTAGGAAAATAGAGAAAAGTCCCTTCCCAAGAGCCAGAGGGGTTATTTGCTGTTGGTGAAGCAGCAATTGTGGCATAAAAGCCCACAAGGCTCTGAGTTAACCATTCTCTTTTCCAGAGCAGGATCTGAGTAATAAAGGGACATCCATGAGACCATGGGGGCTGAGCAGGTGAACATGATCCATCCTGTAGCCCTGCAGGGCTGGGTTGGGAGCCTTGGGAAAGGACAGTGGAGCTGCACAGATAAAAGCCATCATGATGCTTAGACACAAAGGTGCAGATTCAGACTCCCCAGCCCTCCCTCTGCTGGCAGTTCCTCACTTTTGAGTCCCTCGCTTTGCAGCCTCGGGAATTCTCCTTTTGTGGGTTTGTGTTGTAGCTGCCACCTCTGCTCCCTGTTCCTGCACACTCCCATCACAGCCTGCCCCCAGCTCAGCTCCAGCAGCTGAGTGTCCCTGTTCCTGCTCCCCTTGAGCTCAGCTTGGGGAGGATGAACAGAGGAGAAGTGAGGACAAGGAGGGAGCAGAAACGCCTGTGTGGAGAGTCAGGCCAGGCAGGGAGGAGCTCAACACCTGAATTAGCAGGAAGTTCTGAGGCTTTGTCTCCCCCCAAAAGCACCAGTGGGAAGAAGGCTCTGGCAAAGCCCCTCATCATGAAAGGGAAGAAAGAGAACAAGGAATTAGGTTTGCATTCTTTTTTCCCCCCTGCAGATTCTGGGGCTTTCTGGGTGTAACACAGACAAACTCAGATTCAGAGCATCCATGTCCTGCCAGGTGCTGTGAGCTGGAGCATCCCTGAGAGATGATCCATCCTCACCTGTGAGAGGCCTTTCCTCCATCAGGACCTCCTTACCACAGGCTAATTGCTCACAAACAGTAAAGCCCTACTCACAGAATCCCTCATTTATGAGGAGAAGGGGTCCTGCAATGTGAACCTGGGCCAGCAAGATCTTCATAGAAATCCCCAGCTCGTGACAGGAACACAACATTTTTCTGTCAAACATACCATTCCCTAAAGGATCAGGGAATAGAAGATTGCAGGTTGGACAGGGCTTGGAGCAACGTGGGACAGTGGAAGGTGTCCCTGACCATGACAGGAGGTGCAACTGGATGACCTTTAAGGTCCCTTTCCAACCCAAACCACTGTGGGCCACCATGAAGATGGATTTCCAAACAGTCCAGTTTCTAATTCCCAGGCCTTGGGAAGCAGGTTTCATCCCCGTTTTACTGAAGGAAAACCAGAGTCTGAGCTCATTGAATTTATGGGGTCAAACAGCACCTGGGACATGACAATGGGACCCCACAGACATCAGTGTCCCCTGCCACAAGTGACTCAGCTCATTTTCCTGCCTTCAGACTCCAGGTTTATTCTCTCCTGGTTTACCCTTGCACAGTGATGGGGAGCAGGTCACACTGCAGACTCTTCCCAGGCTCCTCAGCTCTCAAAGCCCAATTCCCAGGCTCAGATGACACCAGCAACCAATTCAGTACCTTCAGAGGTAATTCAGCACCTAATCAATTTTGGGCCTCTACTCACTAGCTGGACAAACAAATCAGATTTATCCTCTTTATTTCAGCAGGCAGAAGAGTGGGATGGGGAGCTGCCAGGAGCTGGGTCAGACTTTCCCATCCTGCAGGTTTGCTTTTGGACAGTCCAGGACTCCCACTGAAACATCCTGAGCTCAGGAGGGCACTCTGCACTTGAGGAATAGAAATGTCAAAGCAATTAAGTCTGAAGAAGTTCTTTTTCTTTCTATCCACTCAAATACTGCGAATTCCTTCCAATGTGCACAAAACATCTCCCATTTTAACACTGATCCAAGTGTTTTCCCTGAACCATAGTCAGGGGATGAGGCAACATTCCCCTTTCTGCAGAGGAACTCCTGGGATGTTCCTGGAAACCACCCACGTGCCACTGAACACACCTCAAATAGTGGGGGAAAACCAAATTACTGAGCCCTAAAGCTCTGAACAAGAGTCACAGGGCCCAAGGCCAACAACCAGCCCTGACCATGCTGGAACCACCCCCAGAGTCCCAATTCCTGAGTGTTTCTGCTCTACCTGTGAGAAAATGCTGTTCCTGCCCTGCTGGTCCCACTCCTCCTCCTGACCTGACAAGGTCAGCAGTTGATGTTTCCTGCAGAGGAAAACCCACTGTGGGCATCCCCCAGGACCCAAACCCTGGAAGGCAGCGCTGTGTCCTTGTGGGAAGGGGCAGGAGCCAGCCAGGGAACAGCTGAGCTCATCTTCCTGTGGCCTTCCAAGCTTCCTTTGGCCCAGCTGCTGTGGTCCCAAATCCCCCCAGTCCCTTTGCTCTGGGCTCCCCTTGTCCTGAGCAGCCTCCTGAGACTCAGTCCTGGGGAAATAAATGCAATCCCTTCCTTTCAGTGATCAATCCAAGACTGAAACCTCAAGGAAAACGTGCAAGATAAGGACATTTCTCCTAAGGCCTCAGCAAGCAGCAATAAATCCTTCAGCTTCCACCCAAACTGATTCTCCACAGCCTCTGAGGACACAGAGCAGGTTCTAGAGCTGCTTTTAGAACAAGACACTTGCACTCCCCTTTTCCACCAGGAGGCTGCTGGGAGCATGAATAGCCCAGGCTGGATCATCAGCTCCCTGACTGCAGTGAGACAGCAGCTTTAGAAAAACATTTCTTGGAACAGGAAAGGAGGAGGGAGCAGGGGAACTGCTGGATGCAGCCCCAATCCACCCCAAGCACCCCAGCCCAGTCCAGCTCAGCACCATCACAGCCCCAGCTCAGGGAGAGCAGCTCAGGCACCCCCAGGGACAGGACACAGCTCCCCCAGCCATCTCTGCAGGGCTTGGGCCTGACACCACTGTGCATCCCTCCTTCCTCTTCCCTGGCTCCTGTCTCAGTGCCAGGGCTGCCTCCGGAGCTTTCCCAGGCTGGGAGTGCAGCAGGCACATTCTGCAGGGTGCACACAGGGGCTCAGAGCTCAGGGATGGGCTGGGTGCCACCCCTGACCCCTCTGCAGGACCCTGCATCCCACAGAGCATCTGCCTCGTCCCCTCCTCTGTCCTTTGCACAAAAACAACAGAAGGGGTTTCTAAAACTCACATACCTGAGGATGGCTCAGTACTCAAAGCTTAGATTCCCCTTTGGCACCACAGGACAGGACTCTCTGGTCCAGTAGAAAGCACCATGAAGAACCCAGAACACAGAGTGTGAGGGAGGGAATGGCACCCAAGTGCAGAGCAAAGTCCTCCTGCAGCAGCTGAAGCCCCAGCAAGGAGCTCACCCCAAACCCACCCAGCCATCCCAGGCACTCAGGGCTTAGCTGCCAGAGCTACACCCCAAAAATTCTGTGTAGGTACAGGACTTGCCATAAGCCAGCAGAAAGATGATCTCCAGCATCTGGGCAGGCACTCAGTCAACCTTGTGCTGCTTTTCTTGTCATTTCAGAGTGAAGGCTATCGTGGTGTACAGGTACAGCACCAATAACAACAGTTAAACCATAACAATAACAACAGGGGCCTCTCCCAGCCAAGGGCACTGTCAAACCACACATTTATCCCCTAAACACATGCAGCCTTTTGGCCCCACAAGCACTTCTACCAGGGAGTTCCACAGTGCTGGAGATTATAAATTTTTTTTTTTAAAATCTATATTTAACTTCAGTCAGTTCAAAATGAGCTGTTTCTGTTTAAATTTTGTGGCATTCTTGTTTCAGTTTTGTTCTCCACCTCTCTCCCTTGCTCAGGGACATGACATTTCCATAATACACTGGGTTCCACTGAAACTGAGATCATTCCTGGGCTGTGGCCTTTTGGAAGGCAGGAGTCAGGACCAGCTTTCCTTCATCTCAGTATCTGTGTGCCCTGTCTTCCCTCAGACAACCCCAGAGCTGTGCCAGCCCAGGAGGAAAGGGCAGGAGCTGTGGCAGGCACATGCTGCTGCACTTTCATTATCACAGTCACAACACGCTGCCAAGCTGGGGGAGTATTTTTAGACTGGGAAAGAAAAAACCCAGGCATTTATCAGAGAATTATTAATACAAAAGCAACACTAATATTAGCAGTGCTCACTTTTCCCTATACTTACACAAATTGGGGTTGGTTTTTTCCCTTCTCCAGCTTTTCTAGACAAGGAAATTGGTCCTTATCCACCCCTGAGAGGTCTTGGACAAAGAGACCAAGACAGGGATGGGGGGTTCCAGGACTTAGGGGGATACAGGGATGTCATAAAAAGAACCACTTTGGCTCCTGCCTGGATGGCAAAAGCTGTCACACCCCCAGGCTCCCAGAGGGAAATGAGCCCTGGCACGAGCACACTGAAGATCCATGGACCAAGTTCTCCCATTCTCTGGAACAGCCTTGCTTTGGGAAGATTTGCTGACAGGGAGATGATCAAGGCAGTTCCTCTGAGTAAGATCTGCATAGATAAACTGGATTAAACCCCTGTGTAGACACAGGAAGAAGCAGGTTTCATTTATTTTAGCTCTGAAGTAAATAATTAAAGGCCACTCTTGTTCTGACCTGGAGCAGCCATGCCAGTGTAGTTTAAGTGATCCACCTTCAATCCATGTTCTTAGTTAATTTGGAGTAATTTTCACCCAAGTATCCCTGATCAAACAAACCTGAAGCAAGACAGAGAGTCCTCCTGAGATGACCCCAGCCAGTGCTTTGGAGGCAGCCAAAACAGATCCAACACCAACCAAGCAATGGGGTCAGGCAAGCTGGGAACAATTTCAGCTCCTTCTGCAATGACATCAAACAGCCTCAATCCTTGGGGGTGAGCTGAGGCCCCAGCAGAGCCCAGCTGGTGAAACAATCCCAGGATCACAGACTGGAGATCACCTCTGGAGATCACCTGCAGCCCTGTGCTGCAGCAGGGTCACCCCACGGCACAGGATGGGGCCCAGGTGGGGTTTGAACATCTCCAGAGGACGAGGCTCCACAGCCTCCTGAGCAGCTGTGCTGGGGCTCTGCCACCCTCCAAGTGTTTCCTCATAGGACACACGGGCCAGGCCCCTCATCATCCTCACAGCTCTGGATTCCTGCTGGATTTGCTCCTGGATTTAGTGCCCAAGCAACGCTGGAGCTTTCAGCCTGTTTTTCTCCCAGAGCCATTTCTGGCTTGGCTGTGCACAAGGTTATTTAACAGGAGCCCAGGGGAGAAGGGGGAGGAAGGAGGGATTTTTCTTCTCCAGAGAAAGCTGCTGCTGTCTATGAGCAAAATAAAATACCCTGGAGAGAAAGTGCCTGACAAGAGACTGAGCCCCAGGAATTGTTATCAGGATGGAGCCAGAGGCTGACCCTGGAGGAATGAAAGGGCTGAGCAGACACTGCAAAGCAGGGAACGTGGAGCAGAGGTGCCCAGGAAAGGCTCTGCACACGAGGCAGGAGCAGCAGCTCCTTGTCAGCTCCGGGCTGATCAGGGCAGCCCAGACAAGGCGGGTGATGGTTTATCCCACTCATGCTGCCACATCCCCATTTTCCACAGACAAGCTGATTCCCACAGGCCTGTTCTCAGTACAGCAGCAACAGCAAATACTGAAGATATTACACAGCAATTCATTGAGCTGGAAAGAGACGTTCTGGAGGGGTTTTATCAAGACAAGATAAGCAGCAGCCCAGCTACAGAGATAGAGACCCATCAGAATATATGATCTGCTTGGCCCCTTTGAGCTGATTTATATTTGGGGAAAGAACAAATACAAACACATATAAATATCTGAGACAGATTCTGTGCTCTGCAAGGGAAAACACACCTACAAACACTGGAGGTAACAAGCTTTAAGCTTCAGGGCATTCCCCTGTACCAAGGCCACACTTTTGTCACACCTTGACCAGACCCAGGAGCTCATGGGAGGGCATCATTTTGGAGGAGAGAAGCCCCAAAGATAATGAAGCTCTGACAAGTTTTATGGAAACAGCAGCCAGGCAGAGGGAAAGAGCCCAGAGCAGCAGCCCTGTGGCAGACAAGGCTTTCACAGGAGGCAAAGCTCAGCAAGCTGCAGAGCCCCTGCTCAAACCCTGGCCTGAAAGGAGTTCATTCATCCATCACATCCAAACCCTTACCCAGGTGCACCCAGATTCTAAATAGCTCTAAAGTTTGAACCTACACTGCAAACCTGCAGCTGAGGGAGTGGTTCAGCTTTGGAAGTGATGTGTTTGCAGTGGAAGGATCTGTTTTTCCCAGCATAAACAAGGCCATGGGTTAAGTGCAGCTGTTCCATCAAAAACAAGCAGAGAAAAAAACAAGGGTAAATCAGTATGTGAACTAAGAGAATAATTACTTTTACTTCTTTCTGTTCACAAATGGATTGGAGCAACTGTGAGTTTTTCTGGATCTATTTATGATGGGAAATTCACAAGGCTATTCCTGCAAATAATTAGTTATTGATTCTGAAGTTTGCTTAGGGAAAAGCTTTCCTAAGCAAGTCAATCTATTATTCAAGCCACATTTGTTTAGGGATTTGTGGCACTGGAGCCACATTTTTGGTTTCCTATTGATGAAGCACAACTTCAAGTTTCTCCATGAGTGAGGGAGGTGTTTGAAATCCCATTTTCCAGAATCAATCAATTTTTCCCCATTCTTCTTCCAATAAATGCTTTTCTCCAGTATTTGCTTAAAAGGTTCTGAATATTTCTTGGCAAAAATTAAGTTATTCTATTAATACTCCAGGAGCATTTTCCCAGCATATAGATGTTCTAACTAATAACAACAGCATTGAGTCCTTGGATTTCTCCTGACCCTGCAGGGCACACAACTGGGGACAGTTTTCATTTCTGCTCAGCTTCCTGTTTCTTCTCATGACAGAAAAGCTCTGATCATCAAAACACCACCAAACACACTTTTTGTAACAAAACCACATAGCTTTCACACAAAACGTGCCACACAGTCTTCTCCCAGTGTCAGGACCCGGCAGACAGCTGGGATTCCTCAACCCAGTGCAACAAAAAAACCCATCTGATCCTCTGGTGGGCAGGGGTTTGACTCAGGAAATGCTGAGCCCTCACCATAAACTTTCCTTAGGTCCCTTTTCCCAGAGCTGGGGGAATCAGCACTTTGCTCCTACCCCCATTTTCAAGAAGCATTTATTGCCCTCTGATTTGAGTTCTGGTTGGATTCAACCACCCCCAGAAAAGCAGAGCAGACTTTCACTCTGCAGCAATTAGAGGCAAAACCTGAGCAAATTAATTCTCAACCTTCAACTCCCCTGTTTCATGCTTCCCTGGGCTCTGGCAGAACAGGCTGCCTGTGCCTGATGTCAGAGTTTTACAGGAAAAACCCAAGTGTATGGGTGTGAAGCAGCTTGGTGGAATGTTCCCCAAATCTGGGTGACACCTGGGGGTCCCACAGCGCTCACCCAGGGCTGGCACTCACAGGCTGTGGCTGCAAGGCAGAAGCCAAAGAAAGAGCTGGGAGTGACATAATCCCCAAAGCCAGAGGGGTCTGAAATGCTCACATCACACATCATGGAATATTCTGAGCTGGACCCACAGTATCATCCATCCAGCTCTTGGCCCTGATGCCTTGGAGTGGCTTCCTCAAACAGAGGCTAGACAAGGTTAAGAGAGTAAAAGCAGGTGTTTATTAAAGGCCTTCAATAGACAAACCTTGGGCAGTCAAAGCCTCCCAGAGGCTGCACCCAACATGGACAATGGTCACGAGTTTTTCAGACAGAAATAAGTTTGGTCCATTGGCACATCAGGGGTTAATTCTCCAATTACAGCTTCAGGTAATGAAGTCCCATTCCCCCAGTTTGCTCCCCCCCCAATTCACTTTTTGGGGCCTGAGGCTGTCGGGTGTCCTTGGGTTCCAGGCCCAGAGGGATTGCTCTGTCTGACCAAAATGTGAAGAGAGATAACTACACTTTATATAGAGTTAAGAGTTATGCACAAATGCAGTGCAAGATTTGAAAAATATAAAGGCTAAAATCTTAAGGCATCAGCCCTGCCCAGACCCCCCAACAACCCCACCCTGGGCATCCCTGGCAGCGCTGCCCAAACCCTCCTGGAGCTCTGGCAGCCTCAGGGCTGTGCCCATTCCCTGGGGAGCCTGGGCAGTGCCCAGCACCCTCTGGGGAAGAACCTTGCCCTGAGATCCAACCTAACACAACAGCCCTTCCACAATTTTCAGTGAACACTGATTTTAGAGGTTTCACAAAACTCCCTGGTGCAGCTCTCTCCTCTCTGTCTGGACAGTGATGATTTCAAGTGCTACTTGAGCTCCTTCACATCCCATTTCCCTGCTCATCTCCCACCCATTCTGTAGCAATTCTTCCAATTGTGTTCCAAAAAACCCTGTGGAAGTGTTCCTCCATCCTGCCACTCACAGACATGCTGGTGTGAAATGTACTTTTTCAAACTGTTCAAATTCCAGCCCCAGCAGTGTTTGTTAATGCAAATACCCTGACCTGCTCCTAAGCCTTCTCCTTCCCTACTCCCACAGCTCAGTGCCATTCCCAGCAGCTTTGGAGCTCATTCCCTTCAATAGCCCATGCAAATCTCTATTACCACATCATGATGGGCTCAACAAAAAACAGCATTTCCAGGGCAAAGGGAGGAAATTTCTGTTTGGTTTTGGTTGGACTTTCATTTTTTCAAGGCATGTTGTGAAAAAATAAGAGCTAGTCTTAGAGATAAATCTGCCTTTGCAAGCTAACCAGGAAAAGTGCATTTGCATGCCTTTCCATGCTTCAGAGCCCTCTTTGATAGCTCAGGAGTGAGTAGGAAAACCTGTCCCTAGGAACAGACTCTGGGTTGGAAAGAACCTCAAAGACCATCTCGTTGAAGCCAAAATCTGTTTTTCATTAATTCAAACTGCTTTTCACAAGTGATTTATCCTCACAATAGGATGAGCACAGGAACTGAACCTCAGAGAATGAAAACCACAGAGCCTTAGTGTACTAATGGGACCATATGAGCTTTTATCTAATTAGTAACATCCTGTGAGGTGCTTTACACAGTGCAAGTGTCACTAGTGCCATTCTAGTGGCCACAAAAAGGCCAGAGGATGGTGACACTCAGGGCTCAAGATTTCCAGGGCAATGCCCAAACTTGCCAGTTGTATCTGCTCTTACAAGAGCAAGGATTTATTACAGTATCACTGAACGAGAAAAAACAACCCGAAGACTTTGCACAGAGGATTCTGAGTTACCCACTGATTCTCACAGCAGCTTTCAAAAAGCCCAGCAACTTTAAAAAACTCCCAGTGACCTTAAGGGCTGTCACAATTCCCTGTTAATCTGAGCAGGAAAATCAACTTGGCTGTCACCAGCACTGAAAGAAGCCCAGATGTAGAGACCAGGATTCCCTGGCTGGTCAGTCAGAGGGAACTGGCTGCCACAGCCCTTTGACAGCAGGTCTTGCACTTTCCCTAATCAAAGACTATCCAGAGGAAACCAACTGTTCAGATTTTGAACACTGATATTAAGAGACTATTTAAAAATGAAAAATCAGCAGGCAAAGCTTAACTGTGCTGCAAATCTGATGTCAAAGAGGAGACCAAATGAGTAAAGAATCCCAGGCTTTGGTTCAGCAGCCTCCTGAATGCTGTTTGGAGAGATGACACTTTATAATCTTCAATGCACTTCAAACGCCCTGCTGAAAACCCTGGGAAATGAAATGGGCTCCTTGCCTTGCAATGAGGGAGGCAGCTGGAGCAGCCACAGGATTCCAGTGCTCCCTGCCCCAGATTAGCCTGCCACCAGTGAATTCCTCCTCCCCCTTTTCTTCTTCCCATATTAATGTCCTTCATCATAATAAGGATTCCTTCCCACTGCCAAAACTCAATTTACACTATTTACTTTAATGACCTCATTTGTCATCCTGGCCTGTGCTGCTGCCTCTGGGACCACAGCCTGTCCTGCTGCCAGAAGGTCTCATTTACAGTTTGCTGTTTCATTATTTTTTTTAAAGATTAAATTGCTTCCATTTCAAGGCAAACAGTCTGGGATAGTGAGATACATTCATGCATTTGATCAATGCATTTTAGGGTTATGGACATCCCAGTCCCAGCTGACTCCCACCCGCTGCATCATCCAGTTATTTCCATCACCTTTGGCTTTGTTATTCCTTTCAATCCTTAGAAAATATACTGCTTGGGACATTTGAATATTGCCACAACATTAAGTTGTGGGAGGAATTTTAACTTGGTTTTGGGGAAGAATAAGAGTGTGATCATTTCCTTCCCCAGTGCATCAGTTCATTTGTCTGTCTAAACTCCATTTTTTATCTCACAGCTTCGCTGCTCCAGAAAGGTACATTCCTTCCTATTAGATTATATTTCCCTCTCCAATCCTGACATGCTCAGTAAAATTCAATGGTAATGAAGTCATGTAAATGGGTTAGGGGAGAGCACAATCCTTCATGTCCATTATCCCCCATGTTCTGTGCAAACAGCATCACCCACAGTGCTGGGCTGGGGCTGGGGGAGCCTCCAAAATCCCACACCAAACCCAGCCAAGGCAGCAAAGCCCCTCAGAGCAGGGCAGGCCAGGCTGCTCGAGAGGTCACTCCTGTCTGGCTGCAGGGCTGCAATAAAACACTGCCCAGCCCGTCTGCAGCAGCTTTAAAAGGAGATATTAAAGCCCATTTTCCTGTTTAGGAGCAGCTCCTTTGCCTCCTCCCAGCTCAGCTCCCACCTGACTGACTGGGACAAGAGGTGTCCTCGCAGTGCCACCTGCAGTGGCCACTGCTCTGCTTCTCCAGTTTGTCTGGGAGCACTGGCCAGGTGTGCTGGACATTTCCTGGACATCACCTTGAAATCCCAACATAAAGCTTTAACCAGAACAAACAGATGAATTGCCAAGTGCCAAACTTTGAGTCACAATGTCACTCGTTCCTCCACTATTTAGACATCTTTTTTCCCAGATAAATAGAAAACTGTTTTTTTAACCAAAACAAACAGCAGTGAAACTTCCCTCATAAAAAAACCTTAAGAACTCACAGTTATTTCAAAGTTAACAAGCACCTGCCTCATTTTGTTCAGCTCCTGTAACTACAGGACTTCCTTCTTGTTTCCTTCTATCCCAAACATTTGTCTTCAGCCCCAATAAACATCACCCAAACCCTTTGCAGTGATTTCCAATATGCTGATGCATTTCTTTAGAAGACTTTTCAGTGAATAAATTGGTCCCAAACTAATAGTCCTTGTTATTTATACAGACACAGCCCTGCTCAGGCTGTCTCCTAAGTAGACTTCAGCAGGAACATAAGGAATAACATCTTTTCCAGATAAAATTGAGTCTGATATAAGTATTTTCTGCAGAAAAACATGCTTCAGATTTCTCATCAATATTTATACATAAAGCTAAACCAACCTTTTAAAGTTGCTTCTAGATAATATATGATGGTAACTTGACAATAACACAATTTTACAGGTTATGTATGATGCATAAAAGCACATAAATATTACTTACTGTCAGAGGATCAGGTTTCTGGTGTGTGGGGAGAAGATGGAACTTATTCCAGCACAGTTATTCCCTGGATTCCCTCAAGTCTTGCCCTGGATCATCACATGCAGATGAGAGCAGCAGCAAGGCTGAGGGAAAACAAACCAGAATTGACAATATCACACCAACAAAAGCATTACCAGTGTGGTCTGAAATAATCTGCTAATACAGGAGCAATAAAACAGCATCAAAGCTCTTGGAAACATCAGATAGTGCCACAAATATGCAAAAATTCTAGAGACTGTACATTAGAAAACAGCTTTTATATTCAATAATATTTTTTTCTTATTTTCTTTTGTACTCTTTTTACCTTTATCTGTGCAGGACTTGTGTCATTACCTTACCCTGCTCACGGCAGCACAGAATGGTGATGCCTGAGGCTGGAAAGGACTCTTTACTACTTCTGTGAGAGCTGCTTTCCAAGGAAACATAGCGGGGGATTTAAATTAAAAAAAATACATTAGAACCCCCATGGAATTTGCATGTGAAGCAGGGAAGAATTCCAATTGTTCCTGGCTTACTGGTAGGGACAGCCAGTGAAATAATTCCAGAAGAGCTATAAACAAAGAGGGAGAGCTTGGGAAGGAGGCAGAGCTGTGACCACTGAGGTTGGAAAAGCCCTCCAGGATCATCCAGTCCAAGCTGTGCCCAATCCCCACCCTGTCCCCATCCCAGAGCACTGAGTGCCACGGCCAGGAACTCCTTGGACACCTCCAGGGATGGGGACTCCAAACCCCCCTGGGGAGCCCTTTCCATGCAGAAATTCCTCTTGATAGCCAGGATGGATGTGCCAGGGAGGCCCCATCTCCCACAGCCTGCACCTCGCCACGGCCTCCAGACCCGAGGTGAAATCCTCACCCTGTCATGTGCACAGACCAGACCTTCCTGGCACTCCCTGTCCCAGGAGTTTCTGATCCATTTAAGCTGGGGAAGAGCCTCTTTCTGACAGACACGGACCTCTCACGCTTGGCATCTCCCAACACCTTCTCCAACGTGCAGAGGAATATTTGTAGTCACAGCAGGTAAACGAGCTGTGGACAGGGAACACAACGAATTTAATGGCATGAATTATTTACACACACATTCGGCAAAGCCATCTTGCAACACAGCAGTCCCAGCAGCAGGGATTATTAATTTATAGCCCAACTACAGCTACATTAAACAGAACGAGGCTTCCATAAAAACTTAACTGTGGAGCCACAGGAAATATTGCCCAGCACATCCAGGCAGCACAACAGGGTTCTCCAGCAAAGCCTCAGCTGAAAATCCATCACATCTCTTGGGGTGTAGAAAAACATCCACTGGATTCCAGTTTGCATTCAGGCACATCCTTGTCTGCAGTGCCCATCCAAACAAGATCCAAAACTCTCCTGAAGCAGAGTTTGCCTTTAAGGTTCTAAAATAGCACCAAATTCCTCCCTTTCCAACAGCAGTGCCAACACCCCACCCACCTCTCTAGGGAGTAAAATCCTTGGAGAGGTAACAGGAAGCATCCCCCACTCCTGCAATGTCCCTTCTGGGCCACACTCCCCTGATGGGAGCAGGGGAAAAATGAACACCCCAAAGGGAGAGCAGGAGAAACCTTTGGGGGTGGGACAACAGGATTTGATGAGAAGCTGCAGAACATGAGGCAGAAAGGGAGGAAACTGGAAACACCTGAGCAGAGAGTCCAGAAGGAAATGGGGCACGGAGCACACCTACAGCAGAGTCAGAGTGGGGATTGGGGAATCCAGGTAAGGGAAGCAGGGAAACAGAGTGGGCCAGTGCTATGGAACAAGAAATGCAGATAACTCTGTAAGGAGAAACCTGGGAACTGCAGACTGGGAATGGGTAAGGACGTGGGAAGGCTGAGCACGGAAGGACACAAGGAGCTCCACAGCATCACTGGGCAGCTTTGACCAAGCCTTTAACACTGGGTGTTTATGTGACAGACACCCCCATCGTGTGCTGCAACCAAATACAGCTCTATAGAATCAGGGCTTGACCCTGGTTTTAACCAGGGGCTCCAAATTCCTAAATCCTGCTCGTGTACTTTGTGCCTTCTGCAAAGAAGTAGAAGCCACCACTCCAAGCATGTTCCCAGCACACTATTCATTCCAATAAACACATTAACAGCTGGACTGCTGCATCCTCAGCTGCTTTTTCACCCAATTGGTGGCTGAGGCAGCAAATTAATCTCCATACAGTAGGAATTCAGTTCCCCTTCATGGCAGGAAACCCTCCCTACTGCACTGAGAGCAACCTGAAGGGATTTCCCACAGCACAAACTCGTGGCACAGCAGCCGTGCTGTAACTCTGCCCAGGATCCCAGGGCAGGGTGGATTGCCTGCTTCTGGTGACTTCGAGTGTTCCTGTTGTCAGGAGAGGAGTTTGGTGCCTCCTGAGCACACAAATGGTCTCTCTGGGGCTGGGGGAGAGGCCCCCAGAGGCATTTCACACCTGTGGGGGGTGGGGAGGGAGCACATGCTCAGCCCAGCACAGAAGCTCTTTCTTTGCCTTCCACAGGTCCATTCCTGGCACTTTCAGGATGCCTCTGCTTGACCTACTTAGGAAACACCGTGGGACTGCACAAGTCAGTCCTAAACCCTACAGCTCCCTGTTCCTGGGCAGGAGCAGCATCCTGCTGTGCCAGCACCGAGCCTCCACCCTGTGCCCCTCCCTTTAAGTGATGACGGGGGAACCTCTTTGCTCCTTGCCCTGAGCTGGGATGAGGTGAGGTTTAACAGCTGCAGGTCCCCAGCAAGGAGCACCCAGTGCCACTGCTGTCATTTCTGTGCTGGCCTGACCTGATGCTCTCAGAGCCCTGTGGAGGTGCAGGGAAGGCTCTGCCTGTGGACTGGATTGGAGTGGCAGTCCCAGAGCCTCCCTAAAGAAATAATAGTTAAAAAAACCCAAACAAACACCAAAACAACAAAGAGCTTATCCATTAGCTGCAAATCCTGGAAAGGCTGGAAGGTTAATGATCCCAGCAGGGTGGAAACTCCCCTGTGTCAGGGATTTCAGGCAGCATAAAAAGCAGCTTTGTACTGAATTTGGGAGGGGAGAGAACAGAGGCTCCCAGGTGTTCAGAGAAGCCAGTGGGACAAGCAGGAGCCAAGCCTTGGAAAGGAGCTGCCCTTGTGGTGCCAAAGGGGAGGAGAAACCCCACAAGGCACTTCAGTGCCACTTGTGCCAAACAGGAGAAGGGCCCACTCTGCCACCAGCACCTTTCTCCAGAAGTGCTGCAGTTTCCAGCAGAGTTTTCCTGCCTGCACAAGCAGGGATTTGCAAGCCCTGGGAGCTCTGTGCCTCAGTTTCCCCCTCACAGATGGGTCATGGAGGGCCAGTGGGCCCTAAGGAGGTCTAAGGGCAAGGTGGGCAATACCTCACTGACTCTGTGGGCTGGACTCTCATTTCTGTAGCCAATGAGGAATTACTGCTTTTTGTGCTCTCACAGCCCTGTCAGCAGCTGAGGAGGAGCTCAGAGAGCTCAACGGAGGGTGCCTAAGAAGTTCTCAGACCCAGCAAGTTTCCATACAAACCTGTTTTTAACATTTATCCCACTACCTGCCTGTTCTGTGCTTCAGTTTCTCCCTCTGTATAACTGAAAAGTAGCACCAGCCACCCACTCAAACTCCTGAAACATCAGCTACAGCTTGTGCTGCTGCTGTGACCAAGGAATGCAGCCTTTAGGGGGGCAGGGGCAAAAGGGGCTTTGGCAAGGACCCCAGGGACAGATCAGGGTGGAACTGGGTTAGACTGTCCACACTTCAGTGCTCAGCAAAGCAAAAAGCACCTCTTGCCAAAGACACAACTTGGTCATTGCCTGCTGCACTCGTCCTTCACACCAACACTGGCAGCACAGCAAAAACACCCAGACAGCCACTCCAAGTGCACAAATCCCAACTCAAGAAAGGTACCAGCACTGGGCACCCTAAGGAAAGCAATTACACACAGGCTGGGGCCCTCAGAAGGAAGCCAGCTTGGTTTTTCCCACATACACAGAAAGGGCAGCATCCAAGCTCCTTCCAGCTCCTGCCCTCCTGCTCCTCCGTGGCTGCTCCTTCTCCTCAGGGAACAGGGCAGGAGGCAGCACAGAACCTGAGCCTGTCCCTCCAAGCTCAAAGCAGCAGAGAAGTCAAGGAGAAGCTCCTCATGTCCACCAGGAGATTTCAGCCTCTCCAGCCAAATCAAAGTTATTTTCTTCCCAGACAAAACCAAGTCCAACCCAGACTTTTCGTCACAGGAAAACACAAAAGAGGGACCCCAGTAACCTCTGCTCTCTCAGCAGCTGGAGGGAGTCCTCCTTGAGGGCCTGGGGAGGTACCTGGGAGCAAAACCACATTGCTCCCACTTGGTAACTCTGGTTTTTGGGGCTTAGAGCTGAAATCCACCCAAAATAATCCAGGGGGGTTTATGAGGACTTTGGAAAATGTAAAATCAATTCACAGCATCTCAAAACCAAGCAAGCTTTTACATGTTTCCACTCTGTCCACAAAAATGTGTATTGAGAATTCACATTTGCTCTCTTTTTCTTCTATTTTTCCCTTTTGCGGAGTGCCAAGGGAAGAAACAAGCAGATTTTATTTTCAAGTTCTTGTTCAAGACTGTAATGAAAGCTCAGGGATTATTTTGCCATGAAAGTGTCCACTTAGGAAAAAGGCAATTCTCTTCTCTTTCAGGAAGAAATAGTTTCATTAAAAAACAATAAAAAGGTAAAATGGTACTTTCTAATGAGAAGCTGGAGTCTCTTCTCGAGTTATAAAGTAGCAGCCCAAGCCACACAAACACACTTTGTTATCCTCCCCAGTGTCCACACTTGCAGCAGGGAAAATTCCTGCCAGCACTTTGGAGTTACCAGCAGTACTTCAGTTAGGAAAAGATAAAAATCTGTCTGGCACACAATCTGTGTTTGTGATTTACAGACAGGCTTTGGAGGCTTAGCCCAGGTCAAACTCAGCTCTGCCTTATTCAGCAAAGGACATGAGCTGAGGTCCTGCCTTTGTGATTCCAGCAGGGCTGTGGAGGGAGGGATCTGGCTGGGGAATTCAGAGTGATTCTGGCTCACAGCAGCTCTCATAAGGCAGGGGTTTTGTCCAGGTGGATGCTGTAGGTAAAGCACTCCCCATCCCATAGCTCACAGAGTTCCCAGGAAGGCTCAGCTGTCACAGGCAGGTCTCAGTGTCCCTGAGCCCAGGGCTGGCAGCAGCAGGACACCCCTGGCCCTGGGAGCAAAGAGCAGCAGGAGCATTTCTGGGGAAGGCAAAGGTGGGAAAGGTCAGGGTTAATGCCAGGAGGTGGCTGCTGCCTCAGCTGTGCAGCTGCACTGGGGGCACATCCCAGGACAGTGCTGGCTGTCCCCTCGTGCCTCCAGCTGGGAGCAGCTCTCTGATCCAGCACTGCCACGTGTGTCCCTCTGAGGAGCCATGGCCTCAGAGGTGCCAGTGATGGCAGCACGAGGGAGGTGACCCTGGTGCCAAGGAGCAGCACTCTCTGCAATCCACATGTCTATTCTTTGCTGCTGGAGCTTCACTCCTCACTTTGTGACTGGCACAGAGCCCCTCAGCAGAGAGCACTGCCACCAGCACTGTATTTATAACCATGCTATCAGTGCCCTCCACCCAGGGCTGAAATCCCTTTCTATTCTCAGCCATGCAGGAGGAGAAGGGCAGAGGGGCAGAAGGCCCCAGAAAATTCTCAATTTAAGCAGCCTGCAGGCAGGCACAAAGACTGTGGAGTGAGGTGGACACACAAATATGATCTGATAACTGAATACTTGTTTTCTCCCTCTGTTGCTGATCAAAAAAGTGTTTCCATAAATTTGCAAGCCCAGAAATTCTGTTTAGAGCCACAGAATGAGTCTGTCCCTAAGGCACTCAAGGCCTGTAATTAATCAGCCATCCCCTCACCCTGTGGTCTGTCAGCACAGGGGCCCTGCTGCTCAGGCAGCTTCAGAACTGCTGCTCTCCATCCCCGGTGATTGAAGTTCTCCCAACACCTCATTACCACCTCTCCCAGTTGCCTGCCCCACATCAAAGGGGTTTCCTGAGGCTTTGACAACCATCCCCCTGCTTCCAGCAGAAAGCTGTTGTAAGCTTTTTTGGAGAAGAAATTATTTAAGGCAGCTGAAATAGGATTTACTCACAGAGGAAGAAGCTCCAGTTTTGCATCCCACCATGCCCAGTGGAGGATGATCCCTGGAGTCGGTGGGGAAGAGAATCCCAGAGCTCTTGGGGTTGGGAAGGCCCTTAAAACCCATCTCGTTCCACCCCCTGCCATGGGCAGGGACACCTTCCACTGTCCCAGGCTGCTCCAAGCCCTGTCCAGCCTGGCCTTGGGCACTGCCAGGGGTCCAGGGGCAGCCACAGTTGCTCTGGGTCCCCCATCCTGGTGAGCACTGGGAGCTCCAGTGCTGCTGCTGGGAAGCCCTGGAGGCCCAGACTTTGGTGTGGACTGATAACAGAATTATTTATCTCGAGTGGATGGAAGTGCAGTCAAGGCAGAGCCTTTCAAAGCATCTTGAGACAGGGAAATCTGAGCTCCCAGACCCAAACAGGTCTTGCTGAGCAGTACAAGGGTGGCTGTGCAGACCTGCCTGCTCTGTGGCAGATTTTCATCCCTGCTGTTCATCCTGGAGCAGAAACCTTAAAGGGAATAGGCGAGCCCTTATTTCCCAGCACTGAGACTGCCTTCAGGCATCCCATTCAGGGTGGTTTGCTGGAATGTTGGGTGTCTATAGGGTGCCTTGTGACAGTCCCTGAGTGCCCTGTGGAGCAGGGGGATGAGGTGGGCAAACACATGAAGTGCTGGAGCTCGTGAGCTTGCTCAGCACATCCAAGCACATGCACAGCCCAAGGAGCAGGACCCAGGGAGCTGTGCCCTCCACGTGTGGATGGTTATTCCCATGGACCACTGCTGTGCAAAGACAGGAGGGCTGAGCTGCCTCTGACTCCTGCTGAGCCCTGCTTCAGGCAGCTTTTCAGGGCAAATAATTAAAGATGGGCTCCAAATCCATAAATCAAAGAGAGAAAGACCTTGGATACAGGAATAAAAGGAAGAAAAAAGGACTTTAAAAATCTGCCCTGTGCTGTACAATGCTCAGACAGGTTCTTTGCAGGCACAATTGTGTTCAGGAGCAATCTGCTGAGACTCTGTGAGTTCCCTGGGAACACAGGTGGAGGAGGCTTTGAATCTCCGGGTGCTTTTGTGGCTCTGAGTGCTTTGCTCTGCTCTTAAATTGAAGCCCTTCTTTCCTGCATGTCCTGCCAGGGAAAAGCAGAGGCTGGGGATTCCCCAGGGAAAAGCTGCTGAGCAGAGGGGATGGGACAAGCTATGACAAAATACGATGGGAGAGCAGCAGGGAGATTTTCCTCCACAGTCCACAGCCACGAGGAGAAAATTAACCAAGAACAGACCTCCAGCAATGGCCCCTCCCTCAGCATCAGTGAAGTCCCAGAAGAGCTGAGAGGGAGATTTCCCATTCCACACCACAGGAGAAATGGAGGCACCAGAGGGGGAAGGTCCCAACACACATCCCTGGTGGACACCAGGAAGCCAAGCTGTGTTCATGGATGAATGGCACCTCTGTGGCTGCAGCACAGCCCTGCAGCCCCTCTGCTGCTCTGCAGCCCATGCCTGGTGGGTCAGGCTCCACAGGTGATGCCCAAAGCCAGGAAAGCCCCTCACTCTGCAGGAAACCTCCAATTAAATGGGGGTGCCCAGGGCTCCAAACAGCCCTGGATCATTGCTTCTAAACCAGGGAGGTTTCTGCCTTTGAGGGGGCCAGACAGATGCTTTTGCAAGCTTTAGATTAAATTGTCTATTAAATTTGTCAGAGCTCCTTGATGTGGATTTTCAGGCTGAAGGGTGGGGGGGGTGAGGAAGGTCTGTGGAGCCCTCAAACGACACGAGGCTCTGGAGAATAGAGAGAGGCTGACTGGCCCAGAACAGGCTCTGACAGGAGATTTGGAGAGCTCTGCCCTTGGCTGCTGCTGAGAGTGATGTGCTTGTTTTCTGTTTTTTTCCCCCCAAACCTCTTAACCTGCTCTCTCACACTGCAGAGCTGGGAGCCTTTTGTTAACTATTTCCTGCTCTGGTTTCCATGGAAAACAGAAAGTCACATGCACCATCTCCCAAGAGATGGCAGAAATGCCTCTGGCCTAACAATCCCTCTGCCTTTAACAAATGAGGCCAAAGAGAAAAACCATCAAGATGCAGGCTTGCATCAAGATCCCAGGCTGTATAGGTAAGTCTGCACTGAGGCATTCTTTCCCCCAGAAAGGGCAAAAAAAGAGGCATTAAGCCTGTATATTGCTAAAATGCTGGGGGGAAGTGTAATATATTGTGATTTAAAGCATTTGATCTCACTTTTCCCTGGTGACACACTTCTAATTCTCATTATTTCTAAGCTTTGGGCCAAGGTCCCATCTGTCACACCAGTACCTGTCTTTCCTGAAGTTTCAGCTCATTTCCCCAGGGCTTCTGGTGGCTCCTGGATAACATCATCCACCAGCAGGACACCTGGCAGCATCCAAAGTCCTCTAAGTGAGAGCTCAGTGCCTGAAGCTGAGCTGAGGCATCCAGAAGAGGGGTCCAGATTTGGGTTCTTTGCAGCGCTGTTTGAAGCCTGATTTCAGCACCTTTGAGTCTCAGCTTCTATGAGATCATAAGAAACCCCTGAATTTATCTATCTGCTGATCCCACAAAGGGAAATTGGAACACCAGTGATGTTTGCAAACCAGCATGTGTTTCTTTTCTCCACAGGCATTCACACAAGGCCTCCTCATTCTGTTTTAGGCTAAAACCAGCTCTTGTTCCAGTGGTTTCAGCTGAGCAGCATTTGCCCCATGACAAAGAACAGGGATCAGCTGAAGTTCAAGGTCCAAGAATGAGGAGGAATGTGAAGAAGCCCCCAAGCTGTGAGTAGCTGAGGAGTGAGAGCTCCTGTAAATCTGTGCAACAGCAGAGTGGTGCCTGGGGCTGCTCTGGGGGCAGATTCCACGGAGTCTGTCTGGACCTAAAGTGAAATTCTTAATGAAACAAAAGTGCAGTGCTCTAAATTGAGATGCTCTATTAATGCCTTTAAAAGCCATGAAGTGGCTGAAATCCCACTCAGAGTCATTGTTCCCATCAGGCCAAACCTGAAATCCTGGAGCCAGTGGGGAAAACCTCATGGGTTTGAGTGCTGAGCTCCCTTTAGCTGTCCCTCCCCATCCTTGGTGGCCCTTCCAGTGGTTGCTGTGTGTTCCTAAGTGACACAATCCACAGTTGTTAATACCTGTAATTCCATTTTATGCTTTAGCCTTTCTGAGTGAGACAGCAAATTAACAGCAGGCCAAAGAGCTGCAATGCAAAGAGATACCCATCTTTCAATATCAGATCTGTTAGTCTAATACCCTTTGTTTGTGTTGTCAAACAGGTTCTGTCTTGCACTCCAGCTACAGCCACATCAGATGGGCCATAAATCATGGAATAATACAGGCAGGAACTAGGACTTGTCTTGTAAATCACTTTCTGCTCGTGGTATGCTGATCTCTATGGGCTGGGGATGGATGGGATCCCTGGACTGAAGGCAGTGCTGTGCTGTGACAGTTCTACATGAGGGATGCTCATAGCAAACCCACACCGCAATTTATTGTTTAGTCAGAAAAATGCCCCTTGATTTATAAATGTTTCACCTGAGAAGAACATCCATGCTAAACCCGAGCACACAGACAAGCTTCCCAATGCCCAGGGATGATCAGAGAGGATGGGCTGGATGGATGCTGGGGGCTCCAGAGGGACTCCAGAGCTGCAGCTCCTCCACAGTAAACCTATATTTAGATAAACGGCAGTGCAGCTCATGCTTTTCCATGGGATCACTGCTAGGTGTTAATCCATCCTGTATTCCCCATTCTGGCTGAGAGGTGAGGTGATGATCCGGGGTTAAAAACTGCTCTTGGCTGTTCCGCACAGAATCAGGAGAAGTGCAATCCTTCCAGCGTTAAAGAACAAACTACAAGCTCACCTGTCCCGCCCAGCTCCCTCCTCTCTCCCAGGGTCAGGAAGCTCGGAGTGCTGTGTTAATAAAACAGGCCCAGCTCCCATCACTCAGTGCCGGCTTTATCTGTTCCAGACACCTCTCGCTGCCAACAGCCCCGTTCTATTTTTACGAAGCAAACGCTGTCACGGCTCCGCTTCCCTGCGCTGCCCACTTGATGTGTTGTTCACACCTCGTTCACTCTTCACACCCCTCAAGGACCTGGCGTGAAAGGATCCCTCCCCTGGCCAGCCCCGTGCTCCGATAGGAACGGGAAAACAAATCGGAACCAGAGTTGCTGTCAGCGCTTGTGGCCCTGGGGGGACAGGAGGGAAAAGGGCAAGGGAGGGTATCTTCACTCCTTCAGCTGCTGTCCCGATTATCCCTTCTCTCCTTGGAGCCAGTTGGGAGTGGAAGCAGCCAGGAAGAGCATCCTATCAGCCAGGGCCTGAATTCCTGCATCCAAGCCGAAACTTTCCTGCAATTCTCCATGTGGCAGCACAGCTTTCCAGCAAGGGGCCCAACAAATCCACTGACAAATGCCCAAAAACTGGGGAAGTTTAAGACTCACAGTCCCAAACGAGTAATTTAATTATTGAACAAACTTTCCAGATGTGCTAAAGATTCCCTGTGTAATCACTGGGATCAGGGGGGCCAGGCTGGGTCAGCTCATCCCAGAGTCTTTAGGGTTGCTGTGCAGGGAACATCCCTGTCCTTCACCACTTCAGCAAGATGTGCTCAAAGTGTGGCTACTAAACCAAGTATAGTCTTGGAAACATTCCCAAAACATCCATCTCAATGACAATTAGGTAAGAAATGTGAATCCCTTGTTATCCATTCAGAGTTTTTCCAGTAACTTTAATCTTTGGAACGTTCACTATTCAAAGAGAGAGAGCCACAAATTTAATTGGGAAGGGAACAAATGCATAAGCCTGATATAATTTGACTTTAAGGAACAACCCCAGTATTTAAAACCTATCAGTTTTGCCCTCCCACCTCAGTTATTAATAGCATAGGTGCAAAAGCAATCAGCCACTTCTCTTGGGATGACCCAAAGCTCCTGGGGCTGTGTAGGGCTCTGGAAGGGTATCTGGGCACCTGCAGGTCAGAACACTGTGTGCAGATGCTCTGCTGAATGCAGCCTGGCTGTGAGTTCCCACTCTAAGAATAAACACTTCCTAAAAATAAACCTGTGTTTTCCTGGCTTTCTTCCTTCCTTTGTTTTCTTTCTCTGTTTGTTTTCTTTCTCTCTTTCCTCCTGCCCACCTATCCAGCAATCTTCTCATCTGTGCTTTGTGTGGATCAAATATTCTACAAATTCTCTCTCCAGCTTCCCAGTGCACAAGGAAAACTACACCACTTTTAAATCCACTTTCTAAAATCACTGATATGAAAATAAACCACTTTGGAGCCAGGCCTGTGTTTTACAATCTTTTACAAAGCCTGTAATTCCATCCTCATAACCATCAGCAGACTGTGTAAGGAGTGAATCACTGAATTGATTTGGATGAGGAAAAGGCAGCTTTTCCATGTCAGAATTACAGCAGAAAGAATTTAGAATTTATTTTCAACTGAAAAACAAATGAAATGATTCAGAGACTACAGGATACTCATCGGCAGAATATGGACAACTACCACAATAGCATGAAGTTCAACATCATAAAGCCATTTCCTTGTTGTCACTTCAAATCAGGTGTCCCTCCATCCCTCAGTCTCCCTGAAAAGAACAGCAATATTGGCACAAAGGGTGAGAGAAATTTGTAAGACTTTCATTTCTTGCATCCCCACTCCCCATTCTTCCTAAAGGAAAGGTCCAAGGCCAAGGGAGAATTACCAGTCCCCCACATGTCACAAATAAGGGGGTTTGGTTCTTTCCTCTGTCATGGTGAGCAGGGGCACAAAATCTTCATCTGTGACTGAGTGATCATTTTGGAAATCCAGCTGGATCTGCCTCAGGGGAACCTGTGTTTCCCAAGCCACCAGAGCATGGATCTCACTCACAATTATTGAGCTCATTTTGTACTCAGCCTCTCCTCTCCCCCATGCAGAGCAACATCAGTTTAAGTGTTGTCAACCCAGCTTTTCTCTTCCCACAATCCTTCTTTCACATCAGCAGGGATGGGGGAGCCCTCCCAAATGTATTATTGCATTGAATGTTTCCAACCAGGCTACAATTTTTCATGGTCTTTATTTGGATCAATCACGTTAAAAGCTGATGTAGCATTATTTAATCTTTGACAGGGGGAGAATTAAGACACAGGTTTATTCACTTACAGAAAATGTCAGACTAGAATTAGATGATCTCTTAAGGGATTGAACTTAACTACTAAAGGAGCTGCTTTTTCAAGCAGAAAATATTAACATTCTTGCCTTGTTTTCTCCCTGGGTTCTGGTACCATGAAAATGGGATTTATTAGAACCTGGAGTAAGTTTGGGGTAAATTATCCTGTTCTTTTCTTCAGTGCAAACAACTGAATATTCAGCACCAAACCACACCAGGCTGGGTCTGGGAGCACCCTGGGTAGTGCACACTCGAAGAGAGGAATTTTAAGGACTTGTGCCTGAGGGCAAGTGAGACTGGCTGTGCAGTCTGGGTCTGGTCTGGCTTCTGACAGTGCTGGGAGCTGATTTACAGAGCCAGGACTGCTCCTCTGCAGCTGAGGCTTTCCACACACAGAGCACAGTGCTCTGAGCTGCCCAAAGGATGGAATTCAACACCAGCTACGCCCAGAGATCATTTCATGGGACAGCCCAGGATGGAATGGAGTTGTCCATGAGCCACCACTTTGTGCTGGGGGCCAAGGAGGCCAATGGTAACAGCAGGGAAGCCTTGGGAAGAGCACTGGCAGCAGGTCAGGGAGTGATCCTGCCCCTCTGCCCAGCCCTGGGAGGGACATCTGGAATGTTGTGTCCAGCTCTGGGCTCCTCCTGGAGCGGGGCCAGCACAGGCTGTGCAGCTGAGGAGGGGCCTGGAGCATCTCTGTGCCCAGGAAAGGCTGAGGGAGCCGGGGCTGCTCAGCCTGGAGAGGGACACAGCTGGGAGGGGCCCTCAGCCCTGGCTGTCCCTGGGTGTCCCTGTCTGTCCCCGGGTGTCCCTGTCCATCCCTGGCTGTCCCTGGGTGTCCCTGTCTGTCCCTGGGTGTCCCTGTCCATCCCTTGGTGTCCCTGGGTGTCCCTGTCCATCCCTGGGTGTCCCTGTCCATCCCTGGGTGTCCCTGTCTGTCCCTGTCCATCCCTGGGTGTCCCTGTCCATCCCTGGGTGTCCCTGTCTGTCCCTGGGTGTCCCTGTCTGTCCCTGAACAGGCTGCCCAGGGAAGGTGTGGAGTCTCCTCACTGGGGATATTCCAGAACCCACTGGACACAATCCTGTGCCCTGTGCTCAGGGATGGCCCTGCTGGAGTGGGGAGCTGGGACCTGGTGACCCTCTGAGGTCCCCTCCAGCCTGCCCCATCCTGGCATTGTGAAAATTTGCTCCTCTTGATGCACTTGCCTGGGTCAGGGGGGGCACTGCATTTATCACTAAATTAATACCAATGAAATGCAGCTCTGTAGCCCTTGGTCCTGTGCTGTGCTGAGTTCCCAGCACTGATATTTCCACTGTAGCACTCAGTGCCCAAGCAGCACAAACACCCCCAGGAGCGTGGAGCTGGGATGGGGAGCACCAGTGGCTCTCCAGGCATCCACCCCTTCATTTCTAACCCCAGCCACTGCTGCCCCAACCTCCTGGAGAGGCACCTTGTGAGGAGCTCTGGTGAGGAGGGGGTTAACAAGCAGCCACACACACTTTCCTCCTCCCTGGCTGAGCTCCCCAATCAAAGCCACAGCCTGGATCCAGCACGGATCTCCTCTGCCCACTCAAGGGGTCACAGATTGCCAGCCTTGTTTTAATGAGCTGTGTCCTGCAAATTTCACAGTCACTTCCAGTCTAATAAGGGAACCCACAGGGGTGGTGTTTTCAATTTGCTCCTCTTTCCTGGAGAGTTTGTGCCATACATCACACCGAGCAGCTCACAGCTGGTGCAAAGAGAAAAGAATTAGCTTGTATTCCCCACACAGGGCATTTATAATTCAATATTTATTAGGATTGGGGTCCTCTCATTTGAAAGGCCAAACAGTTTGTTTTACTATGTGTGGGATAGATTACATTAATATAGTGAACAAGGGCTTCCAAGAACTAATTTAGTGAGGGTGTTGAAAAGCCCTGCACACGATAGAAATATTATGAACAAGTAAGAATCCTTAATACTTTGTCTAACCAAGCCCTCTGCATACAAATTAAACATAATTGGAATCCCTGTTCCAACCATCAGACTAAGGGCTACTTTACAACTGAAATGACACCTAAATGTCTAATTTTAATTTTAAATTCACTCTGTAAAAGCACAGCCTGATTGTTTTCCTCCCTTCGAAAGAAGATTTATGAAAAATGAGCAAATCTAGGCTTTACTTAAATGTATGTGAATGAGCACAGCTCTCAGCTGAAGCTCACTGCAGAGCAGATTCCTTGAATATTCATTAATTCTTCCAGATATCTGATATTCCCCTGTACACACAGTAGCACAATACAACTGCTCAGTAAATAATATCAGAGTCCCTTGAGAAATCAGGAGATCTGGTTTCAACTTTTAATCTAAAAGCAATGTGAAATATTCCATCATTTTGGAGTATAGACTATATCAATATTCACATAGAAAAATTGGTATTTAGAGCCACAGAACTGGAAAAACCCTCTAAGACCATGGAGTCCAATAGCAGCCACCTGGCAACAACAGCCCAGAACTGCCAAGGCCACCACTAAATTATGTTCCCAGGTGCCACCCCTGGGCAGCTGTGGAATGGCTGGACAATCCTTTCAGTGAAGAAATTGTCCCCAGTAGCCAACTAAACCTGCCTTGGTGCAGCTTGAGGCCTCTCCTCCTGTCCCTGTTCCCTGGGAGCAGAGCCCCCCTGGCTGTCCCCTCCTCAGGGACTTGTGCAGAGCCACAAGGACCCCCTGAGCCTCCTTTGCTCCAGGCTGAGCCCCTTCCCAGCTGCTCCTGGTGCTCCAGTCCCTTCCCCTGTTCCCTTCCCTTCCCTGGACACCTCCAGCCCCTCCATGTCCTCCTTGCCAGGAGGGTCTCAGAACTGGACAGGGCATGGAGGTGCCACAGCAGGGCCAGCACAGGGGGACAGTCCCTGCCCTGGGCCTGTGGCCACACCGTGGCTGGTACAGCCCAGGTGCCCTTGGCCTCTTGCCCAGCTGGGCTCATGTCCAGCCCCTGGCACAGCACCCCCAGGGCCTTTCCCAGACTCTCTGCCCCAGCCTGGAGCTCCATGGGGTTGTTGTGTCCCCAGTGCAGGACCAGGCACCTGGCCTTGGTGACTCTGTTGGCCTGAGCCCTTGGA